>VZTH01008182.1:129059-274562 GCA_013397815.1 Aleadryas rufinucha | reverse complement strand
TCTTTTAAAACCAAGACAAGATGACAGCCTGCCATGGGATATGCACCTGATACTGTGGGGAGGTAGAAAATCTACTGGCTTTTAGCTGAGCACCTTTTCAATGTAGAGATTTGTAGGGAACAAAACTGCACTGAGACTGCAGCCAAATTTTGAGTGACTGTGTAGTAGCTACAATGCAGCACGTGTTCTTTGGTTAGTCTTTGCCCTCAGCTCAAATCACTGTGTAAAAACCCAGCTCTTTGTAGAGAGTGAAAAAATGATTATCACTGCTGCGTTATTTGGAGAGTGCTTTGAATTTGTGTACAGAATTGCCTGAATAGGCTTTGTAGAGGCTGGGAGGATTTCTGTCTTCCCAGGACTTGTAGTGCTTGTTGACTTGGTCCTAGTACTGGCGTGGCTACAGGGCAGGGAGGTTTTGTGAGCACTCTCTGAAAACACTGAGAATCCAGTGCCTTCGCTTCTGAGAGCTGGGCTGAAAATGAATGTGATGAATAGGAAGATAATGAATAGGAAGGGATCAGGCAGAATGCTGATTTGGCACAAAATGTTTTGTTTAGAAATGTGGTTTAATGCTACTGGTAAATTGTCCAGCACAGACAAAGCCCTGCTTTAAAAAAAAAAAAAAAGAAAAAAGAAAAAAAAACCCAAACAAAAAGAACCCCACAATGCCCATGAGCATAGTTGGGAAAATAGAATTTAAAATACCAACAGTAGGCTGCAGTGAAGAGTTTGCCTTGTCTGTTGGCCGACCCTGACCTATCTGAACTATTGCTCCTTGTTGTGTCAAACCCTCGTTGCTATGAGCTCTCTGCAAACACAGCCAGGCACTGATTTCTGGTGTTTCAAGTGAGAGAAAAGAGAGGGTTATTGTTCCTGTCCTCAGTTCAATGACTAGTGAAGTGGTTCCTGTGTATAAATAGTGTAAAGTGCTGTGGGATCCTTCAGGATAAAGGAGGCCTTATGGAATACAAGAGGATGTTGTTTGATGCAGAAGGAGTTTCCCTTGGTCGCACAGTGGGTGCCGGTCTCTGGCCCGCCTTCCAGCTCCCGATGGGGACTTGGAGGGGCTGCTTGCTTCCCTGCTTATCCACTTCTGGGAGCAGGAGACGTGGGCTTTCTGCTCTCAGGTTGTGGCTGACTGCGTATGTTTTGTCAGGGAAGGGTTTTTTGTTTGCTTTGTAGTGGAACAGTGCTAGAGTACAGACACACAGTCCCAGGCACGCTCAGTCACTCTTATCTTTCTCTTCTTAATGGTGGTAAAATTGGTTTTGTGCCAACGTCCTTGTTATCCTCAAGGATCCCGCAGCCAGGCATTGCCTCACCTAGTTTGGCTAACCCCCTCATAAAACACTTAATTTGCAGGTATGTGGGTGGTGCTGAACGTTTAAATCCTTGCTGAGTTTGGAATTTATGCTTATTGGTATTTAAGCTTCAGTAAGCCCCTCCCCTGGGGAGTAAACAGTCAACAAAAAGTGAGTGAAAGGGCTGAGTGCTCTTCTTCAGAGAGACAGCACTTGTCTCAAAGAGCAGGCAACTCCTCAGGTGTATTAGGCATGCAGTTCCTCTCGGGATACCTGGCTCTCATCAAAATTAGCAGGAGTTAAGGGTTTCTCTTGAGGGGTCTATTCAAAACACAGCAGCTTGAGCCAGGGCAGAAGAAAGGAGGGATTTGGCAAGCATCCTGGGGGTTGACAGCAGGGATTTCACGTGCCCGTGGAGAGGTTTCCTAGACACAGAGTGTTGATATGACATACTCCCAGAATGGGAACTTACCCTCTCTCAGTTCTTTGGAAAAGTGCTCTCCCAGTCAAGAGGTGGGGTCAAGCAGGGTCTGGGAGGAGGGGTTTTGACCAAAATCTGTTCTCTGTGCCTGCCCCACCCCCCCAAGTTTAAATGACAATTCCTTAGAAGGAGCTTTGCCTCCTCAGTGGATGTCTGACTTTTGTTTTGCATTCTTCCCAGCCCTAGGCACAAGTACTTTGACTTTGCAGCACGTTCCAACATGCTGAGATGGAAAGCAAAGCATTGAGCTTTGTGTCCTGGGTCAGCTTTCCCTTCTGAAAAGCCAGGAGCGTGGGAGCTGCATGAAGCAGATGAATAAAGGGCAGGGCACTAGGGCTGATCTTGGAGAGTTTGGGCCCAGCCTCAAGAGGATGCTTCAGAACTATTGCTTGCCTTATAGATGACTGTGCCTTTCCTCCTCTCCCTAGTTCCTCAGAAAGTTTCTCTTATCTGATCTTTAATTCATGAACCCAAGAACTTTGTTTGGCCTGCTTCCCAGTGGCTCAAGAACCGGAATTTTCACTTGCTTCTTTGAAAAGATGTTTTTGTGGTCTAGAGGTTGTGTAGTAATGTGAATCAACAAGTTTCTGGCTCTTATTTGCATCATTTTTCATAGGGAATGGAAGCAGGGGTAATCCAAGCTGGTTATAAATGAAGGTGTGTCATCCATACTGTGCTTGGTAAAGGCCTGCAGGAACCACTACTTGAACATAACAGAAAGTTAAAATGGCTATGAATTGTTAAATTTGATCTGCTAATAAAAAGTACCTTTTTTCTCTTCCCAGGTGGTTTTCAAAGGCTCCGTTATCCCATTCAGGCAAGTCAGGAAGTGTTACTGCTTCCATATCTCTCTGTATGGGCAGTAGATAGGAGCTTAAGCCTTAGGCTGTGAAGTAAGTTAGTGTCATGGTGTAGATCAAAGGATCATTAATTCAGCATCCAAACAGGCTAAGGAGGAAGAGTTGTTATTCTGTCAATGGCTACAGGCTGTTCAGAAGGGAGAGCTGAGGAAGGAGGAAGGGTGGGGTTGCCCATGACCAGGTTGAAAACTTGATCACTTCAAGGCACTGACACCACCTAGGGCTTCACACTGAACAGAAGGATCTTCCTGAGCTTTCTCATGGAGTTGCTTTCAGGCCTTTTGCACCAGAATGAGCTGTCATTTTGTGTACACAGCCTTGACAGAATTGATAGCAGCATTTACAGGATGCAGCAGTAAATACAAACCTGTTCTGACAGCTTTCTACCAGCAGATGTTCACGCTCTCCACTGCTGCAGTTTGGCTCTTCCCTGTTATCCAGTGCACGCTTTGCAGTTTAATCAAATGCATTCACAAGGTGTATTCTGAAATCATGTGCTCTCTACTTAAAGGACTTGATGGCAAAGCATATAATCATATTTTATTTCAGAATAGTCTTTGACATAGTTCATGATTCTCTGCATCTCTTATTTTTTCCTTCAGCTTTCTGCTTTCCCAAATCCAGAAGCAGACTAGAGCCAGCGAGAAGAAAGGGGGTGGAAAAAAGCCTTTGAAGAGGACCCGACGTTTGCACTGGTGCTGTGAGCTGCTTTGGTGGTGAAGGGTCAGTGTCAAGACTGCTGATTCGTGTTGGCTGTCAAATTGGGGTGGATAATGGCACACAGTGTGAATTTGAGCTCTTCACCTGCAAGCTTTAGGATCCTCTCCTGGGAAGGCTTTGCTTAAATTACTTTTAGCTGCTTTGTGGCAGGTGATAAGCAGCTGGAGGCCCTTTCTGAGGATGTTCAGTGGGGTAGGTAAAGTGTCAGTGGTAATGTTTTCATCTTACAGAGAGGGAACTCAAGAGAGAGGTCATGCTTTCAAAGGCTGGAGTTTAACCTTGCTGGAGAATGTCAGTGAGTTTGCTGAAGATTAAAGTTATTGGCCCACACCTGCACTGCACATACCAAGGGGAGGACGTGTGCTTTGTTTGCTAATGGCTGCCAGGGTTATCTGGCCCAGCTCAGGTAGTCCTCAGTGGAACGTTTCCCTCCAGGCCAGCAGTGTGCCAGGTGGTTGCATTAGGACACTCCTTTTGTTGCAGCATAGGTGCAGTGGGATTTCCTGCAGCAAGTCTTTCTTCTCTGCTTTGGCAAAGATGTGAGAAGTTATCTAAGTTGTGGTGTATGAGTTATCTGTGAAATAGTTGTCACTGATGTGTTGGATACCAATTTGCTTGCTATCACTCAAAAATCAATACTTTTAAGTAATGATGCTTTTACTGGCCCGGGAGCTATTTCATTTGCTTTGGCATTGTTTCTTCCCCATCTGTCAGATGCTGCTTTAGGGCAGGTTTTGCAGAAAAAGCCTGCAGGCCTGGCTTTCTTTGCTGTTTAATTAAGTGCTGTTACTGTGCAAGTTGAGGCAAATGTACCAAGCAGTGTCTAGGATGACTAAATGAATGTCTAGCCAGGAGGAGTGTGTGTGTGCATGTCATATGCTTTCTGAGCTGGGTTGTGTGTGCATGCCTCTGTGTGCCTTTGGGTCTGCAAAGAAAAATACAGCGGTGCGATGTGGAACACCCAGAGCAAGTCCTGCCATTGCAACTTTAGGTTTCACAGCTGCTCGTGCAGTGCTTGTGTTCCCAGATACTCAGTACCCAGAACTGGAGCCATACTGCTCAGCTTCTGGTGAGTTCTTGTGGTCCAGTTTGTCCTAAGGGTTCAGTCACAGTAGGATGAGAGCCCAAGAAAATCAGACCATGAAATGGTTTAATATTTGAAGTGATCCCAGCCTTGCCTGGCAGTCATGTGCTGTATATTCTCACCCTCCTAGGAGGTTGTGGCTTGCAGTCACACAGGGCAGGATGAGCTCACTCTTTACCTTTTTTATCTTTTTGAGATGTTTGCATAGGTTCCTTCTTGCTTCACTGTTATTCCGCTGTTAGTCACTGGTATTCTTGTACTTAGTTTTAGCATCTCAATCTCTGATGCATTTGAACCAGCAAGCCTCATAAATTATTGCCAAAATTGTTTCATCAGGCAGTCCTCTTATTATAAGTATGTATTTTACTAATCACGAAAGAGGTTGTTCCAGTTCACTGGCCAAAGTAGTCTTTGCTGGCAAAAGCACTTTTGAGTCCGTGAAATCGTGTTGCTGTCAGGCTTTTGCCAATTTGCCAGTCACCTGGAGCCTGTCATGCCCCTCAGCTGGCATTCCTCCAGCAGCAGGGCTTGTCGGTGCAGATCCTCATCAAATCACTGGGTTTAGAGAATGATGAGGGTCTTGCCCTGGGGAGGAAGAGCAGAGGCGAGGGTCAGACTGAGGGACTTCTCCAAGTCCATGCACAAAGTCTGTGTCAGAGTGGAAAGCTGGATTCAAGCTGTTCAACTCCCAGTTTCTTGAATTAATCTTCAAACTGTTACCCCTCTCTTTCATCTACAGATTCTGTCACTTGTGTTTTCCTCTCGCCTTAATGCATTTTGTTTTCCTTAGAGAATTATTCCTCTCTGTCACTTCTATGGCAGTGTGTGTGTGCATAGTAGAAACCCTTTGTTGATTCTTGTGAATTCCATAAAAATACTTCTTTCCATTGTGTGACTAAATTTCACAGCCTGTATTCTGTGATTGCTTGCTGAAATTTAACTCGCTGATGAAGCTGCTGTCTGTTGGACTGGACCAAGTGAACTTCATTACGGAAGTACTTTTATTCTTCTAATCACTTTTTCAGTTAGCAAAATACTTCCCAGTATGAAGCTCATGTTTAATTAACGTGTTTTTGTGTATTTATAAATACATCCCTGTGTCAGACCTTGCCATTTCCTGTTCATCAGAGAGCTCATTTGTAATTACTGATAGTGATTCAGAACAGGTCTTTGCCTCCGTGTTTAAAATAGAACAGAATTATGTGTGTTAAGTACTGTTGCTGCTTCTTGTCCAGTTTCAAGAGTGATTCATATCAGTTCTGAGGGTTTGTTATAAGGGTGACTAAAGGCAAGAGACCCTGGTTAGGTCAGTGAATTCAGGATGAGGCCCCCATGTTCATTCTGGTGCTGTGACACTGATCAACACCTCTGTGCTTTCTGGGATCCCGAGGCTCAGAGCCTGAAGTGGCCCTAAGCCTGGGAAGGAGATTGTGGCTCCCACTGCTGGGGCTCCTTGGGAAAAGTGTTTCACTGTAGTCTCCTGCCCTCGCTTGCTTTCTCTGAAGATCAGGATAGCTCCCTGAAGCCTGACCCTGTCTTTGCAGGTGATGGGAGGCAGCAGATCACCCTGTGTGAGGCAAGGAGCACAAACACGACTTCCAAAAAGAGGGTCTAGAGAGCTACCTTTCCCTGAATAGTTGGCTGGGTGAGTCATTAAGCATGCAGAGGCAGCCAGTGTCATCAGCTCTGCTCCTGGCTAGCAAGGATGGATCAAACAGGAGATGGCCCTGATTGCTTTCTGATTCATGGTCTGCCATCCCTGGTGATTCACCCTGCTTTATAAACCTGCAGCTGTTTCCTGCCAGCTTTCTGGAAACAGGCATATCCTCTGCTGCCAGCAGTGAAGCCAGGCTGCCTGAAAGGCCTGTACCCAGCGCTGAGTGGAGCAGGACCTGCAGTCTTGAGGGGGATTTCAGACTATCTATCGTGTAATGCAAGTGCAGTCTCAGCTGTGCGTCTGCCCAGTCCTCACCCAGGGCAAGATGGAGCTGTGAGTGGGATTTCTGAGCTCTTGGATCAGAAGGAAGGACAAGTTAGTATCCATTGCTAGGGCCCAGCACCTGCTCTGTGGCGATACGTGGGGGAAGGAAGGTGGGTTCCTAAAATCCTCGTGAGCAAGAGGGAAACTGGGCCAAGGAGCCTAAGGACAGAAAGCATTGTTACCATCCCCTGGTCAGTCTCTGCAAACCTGCAGTGCATGTTCCTCTCCGTACGGCCCTGATGTTAGAAGGGGTGGGCAGAAGTCCTCTTACTGGAAGGCATCTCTCAGGTCTGGGCTGAGGTACCTGTTATGAGTTGTGCAGGTGTGTGTGGCTGCCTTGCTGCTGCCGTTCTTGTTCTGTGGCTAAGTGGAGCCTCTGGGAGCTGTAAATCTGTCACCTTCCGTGAATGTTGTGTTCTTGGGGCATCTTGTCATGGAGAACTTGCAAGCCTGCTCAGTGCATACAGTACCAGCAGCACCCATTCCTTCCTGAAGCCTGGGGCCCTTTTGTGCTGCAACATGGTAATTAATCTGAGCAGTGCTGGAGGTTCTGATCTCTTCTGAAGATAACTCTGAAGAGTTCCCCTTGATCTGTGCCACCATCTCAGAGCTGCTCCCTTTCCCAGTGAAGCAGCATTCTGCTGCCAACTGCTGTTGCCAGATGTTATTCTGAAGAAAAATGTTTTCTTGTGAAATGGTCACGGGGATAGGCAATGGGTGGGACTGTTGGCATGTTCACACTCTTGCTTTCCTTGTTAGCTTCATTTGTTAGTTTCTAAAGCACAGGCCTGGCTGGGGCTTTTGAATGGGCTGGCGTGAAGCACAGGGAAGTAGTTTCCTGCAAATAAAATACAATTATGCTGCAGAATGGGCAGCTGCTGTTCCCAGCCTTGGTTCGTCTGGCTCTAAAGCCAGACATTAGAAGTGTGATGACAAAGATAATGCTGATGGTCACCTGATGTGCATCCTGGCTGTGTATACCTGTTTCTGAACTTCCTTTGCTGTCAGGTGTTTTGCCCAGGTAGATGAGTGTCTGTACTGCATGCCTGGGTGCAGCTGCAGTGGGTCCCTGGAGGGAGCTTGCATCTCTTGTGCAAAGAAGTTTTGTAATTTAACTAAGCATGAGCTCCATGCCTCTGGGAAAATGTAGAGGCTGTTTGCTTGGCTGCTTCCAGGGAAATTGCTGGTTTAGGAAAACATTGCACTCTGACATGGGTGCACAATGCTTGCATCATTCCTTGCTGGCTGGTGGGGGAGGAAAGGGATGATTTTTTAATTGAATGCAAGTGGTGAGGATTTGGTTGCACTTCTGCATCCTGCCTCACACAGGTGATGCTGGCAGCAATACTCTGGACAGTGCCTTTGTCCTGTCTGCCTGGTCAGGCAGCGATGAGAATATTTTTTTGAGGGGTTCAGACTTTGAGGTCTGAAAAACAGGCAGTGAAGTGGCATGGAGCTGTGCTTGCTGCATAGCCACTTCTGAGAAACGTGCTCCAGGGTGTAGCAGGTCTGTAACACTGCACTGGGACTGACTCACAACAAACTCCCATTCCTTACACATCTGCTGGGGCATTTTATGCTGTCAGATCACCTGAAGCCAATGGTTGTATTTCTTCCTCTTAGTAGCTAGGAGAGTCTCTTTAGTGCCCTGGGGGACAGCTAGCCAGTGAGAAGGGCCATGCAAAGTAAGCAATGAAGAAGAGAATTAATTACTCCAACAGACTGCTGGGGTTCAAAAAAGATAGGACATCTGAACATAAAACAAGTAAGTTCCCAGTTCCAGTTGTAAAGATTAAAAATAGCCCAAACTTAGAGAAGGATCTATTTAAGGCAGTTGTAACTAATGCCAGTGAGAAAATAGTATTCTTTGAAGACAGATTATTCCATAAATATCAGAGACCGAGGTTTCTGTTGCCGCCTTCAGAACAGCAGCTACAGGCTGTAGTCAGGAGCCAGACTGGGGTTTTCTGGAGAACAGGTCTGGGATTGTGTGAGATCTTGTGTGTAGGTCACCCAAATGGGTATGAGAGCTCTTTATGTGAGCAAGCACTGTCCTGTGTCCCTGAAGTCAGTTGTGTGGCTTGTTCACTGGCTTACTTCAGCAAAAGATGGGAAGTGTTAGATCTTGCAGGAGGAGAGTAGTGGTGCTGATCTTGTGGGAGAAGTGGTGTGATCACTGACTCACTCAAGCTTTTCTGGCTTTGTTTTTTTTTAGGAACTTGGTGAACCAGAAAGATGCGTGAATATACAGAAAAGAAGGAAACATGTGGGACCATCTGTCTGAAGTACCTGCTCTTCATCTTCAACTTCTTTTTCTGGGTAAGGAAATTGTGTCTATGTCAGAGGCAATGAGATGGCACTGCAGTTTTGGTGTCAGGGGTGCAGAAATGGGCATGATGAAATCTTTGGGAAGAAGTGCTGATGTCAGTAGGACACAGCTTTTGTCCTGTTGGGTGAAAGGCCCCTTGGGCTTGCCTGCCCAGGCTGCTGAAGTTATGGTTTGACACCGTAGCATGTGGCTGTTTCTAGGTCATGTTACCAAGTATAGGAAATTACAGGAACCCTGAAAATAAACTTTGGTTTTTTCACCTGGTTTACTTTTTTCAGGGAGCCTAAAGACTACTGTCTTGCCATTCCTCCTCTTGAAATGGCAAGAGGGAGTGCTGGCAGTGAAGTGGGACAGCTAAGATAGCACACACCTTCTTGCAGCTGGTCCACACTAGAACTTCCTAGAGTTGTCCTTTCCACAAGAAAAGTTACTGATGCCAAAGGATTATGTTTTACTTTGGTGCGTGGGACAGAGCAATGGAGTGTCCAGGTCAGACCTTTAAGGAAAACTGAGTTTACCAGAACCTGCCTAAAACACTCTGGAAACTGAAGGCTTACAAAGAGAAAGGGGACTGCTAGAGGTGTGGTTGGGTTCTCTGTGTTCATTTGCTACAAGGATTAAGAGTTTAGCCAACCAGGCTGGTCATACAGATTTGACATGTTTTATTTGCCCATACAGATTTGACATGTTTTATTTGCCCAAAACCCAGTGTGGCTACATTTGGGAAGACACTGGTCTGAGTATGAACTACTTATATAGGTAGATGGTTTAGATAACTTCCATCTCAGGCTGCCTGGGGTGCTGAACTGGGTGCCTTGAAGCTCAGCCCTTCCCACTGCACTGGGACCTGGTCCAGTCCCAATGAGTCCATCCTTTAATGTAGATCATCTTTGACTCAGCTGATGGAGCTGTGGCACATCCTGCTGTCCCTGTCCAGTTGGGCTGGGAGGTGAGGAAGTTCATGCCTCAGACTTCATTTGCTTGCTTCTCTCTCTCCCCAGCTGGCTGGTGGGGCCGTGATGGCAGTGGGCACCTGGACCCTGGCTGAGAAGAGTGACTACATCAGCCTGCTCTCCTCCAGCACATACTCTGCTACTGCTTATATCCTGGTGGTGGCTGGGGTGGTGGTCATGGTCACTGGCATCCTTGGGTGCTGTGCCACCTTCAAAGAGCGGCGGAATTTGCTAAGAGTGGTGAGTTTTGCTTGGTTGTTTTGTTTGAGGGAAACATCTTGGTTGTGTTGTGTGCAACTTTATTTGTTTGTCCCAGAATAAATACCACTGAGGCCCCCAGCTCCTGGCAGCAGTGCTGTCCATGTTCCAGGGGACAGGTTTTACTGCAGAGCATTTCCTTGCATCCACGCAAAGAATGTGCTGCTTGGTTCAAGAGTAAAAAGTGTAGTTGTAGTACCTATGCTTTGTGTAAGAACATCAGTTTGAAACTATTCAAAACAAAATCTTGTGGCTTTTGTCTCTTTCTTCTTCCTTGCCCATTCTATATTCTGTTTTGGAAAATGGGAAGAGGGAGGAAAGTATGAGACACCTGTAACAAAACTAGCTTTTAATGACATTAGGTTCAAGCCAGATTAACACACTTTTTCACTTGGTTGTCAAAGATCAGAAAATTTCCAATATTTTCTTCAGTTGCAAAAAAATTACTTTAGTCTTGCTTCCACAAAAAAAGAGCCGTACTGTTTTGATAATCTGCTGCTGCTTTTACACCTTTTTCTGTGTTACTTCCTGAGCTCCCTGCTCACCCACCTACACTGAAGTTTTTTACCAGCCCTGAGGTTTCTATTTTGCTCCCTCCCTCTCAAATCTCCCTTTCAGTCTGGAGTGTGGCAGCAGTCTGTTTTAGTGTCTGGGCTGCAGTGGTGAGTGCAGTGACTGAAATAACAATCAGTGGCTTTTGGCTTTCACAGGTACAGAAAAAGATACTTCAGCTGCCAGCTCCTCCCTTTGCAAATCCTCATTCCCCTGACCGACCCCATTTCTCCTCTTTAGTTTGGATAGAGGAGCAGAGATAGGAGCTGTGAGCAAGCCTGATGCTTCACTGCTGTGCAGACCTGATAATCCCTGTGAGAGGCAGACTAGGGCCAGGAAGGGAGAATAAAATACAGAGAGAGACACAGTGAGTGCGTTGCTGATGCTTGTTCAGTAGGCTCCTGGTCTGTAGCATTTGGTTTTGGCCTTGCTTCACCGACTCTCCATGCCAGAGAGATCTCCCTTTGTCTTTTTCCCTCAGCCAGAAGCTACGTATGAAAATCCAGTGGGATTTTCTTTGTTATTCTGCCATAGAAAACTAATAATTGTCTCTAGGGAATAAAAGGTCACTCTGTCTCCTTACACCAGCGTCCTTTCAGAGTGGCTGGTTGTGACAGGCCTATTGTCTCTTCTCCTCTTCTCGCTTGAGCTCTGCTTTGGTTGCCCTGAGTAATCTGAGACAGGGCTGTGCTTGCCAGGGCTGGGTGAGCCTGGCTGGGGGCCTCTGCCAGCTCTGAGCTCAGACAGTAATCCTGACAGCTTCACAGTCACCCCAGGGGCTGTGCCAGCTGGTCCCACTTTCTCTCTGTACAAGAGACCGATGTAAATATGGGAGGGAGCAGTATAAGCAGCACTCTCTGCTCTCCCTAGTGATGCCTTGGTGCTTTTAAAAATCGATTACTGACGGCTTTGGGTGCTGTTTGTAAAATGCATATCTGGTTTGTAGTTTGTTTTTCTCTTGAAAAGTTGGGAAGCTGTGAATTTTTTTGCTGCCTTGTATGTAACTATGAGTTTTATGGGCCCACTTCAAGGCTTTTCCTAGTATTTCATTGCTCATCACTCACAGCTGTGCTACTTTTTTGTCATTTCTTATCGGCCTTCCTTAACCACGTGCTGTGCTGAGGCTTGGGCAGCAGGGGTGGAGCTTCTCTGGCTCCATGAGCAGGCAAGGCAGTGGATCTGCAGCCTGGCTGGCTGTGATGCTGCAGTCCAGCTCTTTACAATGACACAGACCACTATTATATCATACTTCAGTCAAAATGCAGCAGTAATCCCAGGGAAAGACCTGTCAAATGGAAGACCTTGCTTATAAAGAGAGATGAGTTTCTTCAGGCTTGGCCCCTCACACTGCCTTTTCTAGTCAGCTACCTTGGACAGGGAGAAGGGAACACGGATTTGGATTTCTATTCCTGCTGCATTTCAGCCTGGAACCCTCCCACTGAAGTGAGATTGCTGATTTAGGAGTATCATTGCTATCTATCTCTTTTTCAGGTAGTAGAAAGATGTCTCCAGATAATTATTGGGGTTGTAGGTGAGTTGAACCATTTTTTGTGTTATTCAGAGAAAACACAACACTTGGTACTTCACTCAAACACTTGAAACTGGATGGAAGCAATTTGGACTCTGTAGATCTTGAGGAGACACTCAATAGCCCTGACTCTGGCTTGGAGCCAGAGCCAGGATAAATTTTGCTTAGAGCCCACCCAGGTCCGGGCATGTGTTTGCTAGAGGGCTTCTGGTGATCACACATTTCTGACTTGGGAAACGAGTAGGGCATGTCCCTACCGTTCCATGCCAGAGCTGGCCTACTCCTCCCATAACAGACCTCTAAGAGAGCCCTGCAGCTACGGCTGAAGAGCAGGGAGAGCAGCCCTGTGCTCTGTGTGTGTGGCCAGAGGGAAAGCTGCTGCTCCCCTGTATCAGCATGATACTTAGAAGTGGCCCTGAGGGAACGATGAGAGTAAGATAATGGTGGAGTGAATCAGCAGAGACAGGTTGGGTTCATGGGTGGTAGATGCACTAACCTCCCTCACAAGGTTTTACTTGTGACTCAGATTTGTTAAGGTCTGCTGGATACATGTTTGTTTCTATCCACTGTAAGCCAGCACAACGAGCAGAGAGCTTGTGGTGACATAACTTTAGCTCTACCTGAATGCATCTGACATTACACAGAACAAGGAAAAATAAATAAGCTTTCCAGTCCATTGGTTGTTCTCAGTATCCTGCCATCCTCCTGCCCTTCCTTGGCAGAGAGATGATGTCAGGTCCCTTAAGGCATAACAAGGTCCCAACAAAAGAGAGCCAGCCGTTGTGTCAAGGCCTGCCAACCCTTTCTTGCCACTTTTTAACCTCCTGGGAGTTCTGGGAGCAGCCTTTAGCTATCCTGCACTCCAGTGGGTGACTCATTGCCCTGAGATGAATGGGTACCTTGTACAGGCGGCTGCAGTGATGGTCGGGATCGCTGCGGGGGAGAGCCTGGGGCAGGGGAGTGAAAGGCCGAGATTGTGTGCTCAGATTAAAGCCCGGTCTGCAGATAAAACCCAGCTGTCCTTCCTTCGCAGCTGCTGAAGCCCAGCAGGGGTGAAAGAGGAAGCCTGAGTGTGTCATTTTACTCCTGCAGAAGGGGCTTGGAAATACCTAGTGAAAAGAGTGCACAGTGGGGATGTGACCCTTGTGCAGCAGAAGGCATCCTTGCTGTGTCCAGATCTTCACTGTCCTTCTTTGTGCGGGTTTGATGTCCAGTTACATTTGTAGGGATCCATGTGCTTTATCTCTTGGTAACAGACCTTTCTTAAGGTTGAGAATAAAACAGAAAATGGGAGATACTTTCTTTGTTCTGTCCTGGGGAAGCCAGCTCTTACAGAGACTTAGCTTGACGTCCTTGTTCCTTGTGGCTAGAACCGGTGTCTCTTCAGCTTTATCTACAGAAAGATTAATTTAATAGCAGTCACAGAACAGGCTGAATCTGTGAAGCTGTTCATTGCTGACCATGAGCAAGGCAGGGGCTGTTGGTCAGGAGAGGGGTTCTCCCTGAAAAGCTGTCTGACCCTAATAAGGAAGTGGACTCATCACCCTGGCTCTTCAGGCCTGCCTAGGCCTTTTAATCTATTGCACATATTCCTCATGTGTTTGGCTTCCCTACTTGTTTGTGTATAGAACAGGGCTCCCAAACAGTTTTCTGTACTATTTGATTCTCCTTGTGGTAAGCAGGGCTTACCCTTTTCACTTCACTGCCACTAAGCCCTTTTAAGAAATAGTCATGTTCTCCTATTAGTCTTCTAAGAGTTCTTCCCACTTTGGTTTTGAGATGCTGAGCTTTTCCATCCAGATCCCAGTTTAGGAGCACATGCAGTCTCCGTGCTGAGTGTGAATCAGTGCTGAAGCCTGTCCACTTCAACAGTGCCCCTCAGCCTGTGGCTGAGCCCCACAGAAGTCACTGGGAACGCAAATGATGCTTTATGCTTAGCTGCTGTGCTGTATATTTGGTGAAATGGGCCCTCTGTGGCTTTACTGGATCATCTTTATAACTTACATTGCTCCTTAGTAACTTGGTGAAATGCCCTAAACAATGTCAAAATAAGCAAAAAATTAAATTTTTTTTATATTGATGTCAGAATCAGATATTTTGTATGATACTGAGTGTAGTCAGGTTATCTAGCAAGCACTTTCTTTTGTACAGTGATCTTATCTTGGTTGCCTGCACTTTTCCATTTTCTTTATCCCTCTGACTCTGTGAGTTAAACTCACACTTGCTGCTGCTTGTCTTCAGTTATTCTGTGGTTTGGTGTTTTTTTATTAATCTGTGGGATTGTTCCTTTCCTACCCTGTTGAAGTCTTAATCCCAGCCCCTGCCCTTGAACACTGCTGCAGAAAAGCATTGATGAAGACAGAGTCAGGTGTTTTACTAGGTAAAGAAAAGCTGCCTCCCAGCATCTCCTTATGTTCTGTTCTAATGTGCTCTTTTTCCCTTTATTTTTCAGTACTTCATATTGTTGCTGTGCATCTTTCTCCTGGAGATCATTGCAGGAATCCTGGCCTATATCTACTACCAGCAGGTGAGTGGACATAAGACCTTGGAGACTCAAACATGGGAGAAAGAACAGAAAGAACTCGTTATCATCCCATTTCTCCAGCCAGAATTTGGCTTGGATGCTTGGGACATAGGTCTGGTTGTGGTTCACCTACTCACTCCACTCCATATACAAAAGACCTTGTATTTTTTTCTGATTTTGACAAAGTGGTGGTCGTTACTCCAGGGGGGCTGCTCAGCCCTGCTGCTCAGCGCCTTCCTGTGATGCACTTTGTGCCCTGTTTTTCTGCAGACCCTTGTAGAAGACAATTTTTTGAGGCTGTGTAGATCTAGGGACTCTCTTAACACCCTTCAAGGCATAGTGCAAGCAACTGAAATCACATTAGTGCCACTTAGCTTGCTCAGGACACAGGAGCAGTTCCTGCTGCATCTGGCAAAGGTAATGAATGATGCAGCTGAAAGGTCCTTTCAGGTCAACAAGTTTTTGAGAGCTTTACTTAAGCAGCCCAGCTGAGGGGCTGGAGAAAAAGGACAGGCTCCCAACAGCTGCAGGTCTGGCTTGACACTTCTTGGAGTTGCTGAGAGCAGAGCTTAAGTCATCACTTTGTTTTCAAAGGGATTTTAACCACCAAGGCAAAAACAGCCTGCAAAGTTGCATGTCTGGAAAGTTCTCATGTCTGGAAATTGATTGGAAGTGGCAAATTAGGATTGTTATCAAATGGCTGTCTGAAAAGCAGCTGAACATCCCATCTTGTTGACTTCACTGCCAGGACTCCTTGCCATTCCATTTTCTCTTGGACCTTCTGTGCTTTGCCTTGGATGGTGGTTTGCAAGAAGCCAAAGAACTGTACTGGCTCCTGCCAGGAGGGATCTGGGGTATGAGTGTGCATATTTAACAGGAAAAGATCAATCCTGGCAGGCATGGTGGGAAGCCAGGATCTGTCCATCCATCTGTGCAAAGACATGAGGTTCATATGTGACAATGGATGAAGAGGAGCTGATCCCTGGGTTGAAATAAGGGACAGCACCTTCAGAACTGTACCCTTGAGTGCTTTAGATCATTTGACTGCATCTCTGATCAACAGCTGCTGCACATCCCTTTGCCTATGGCTGATAAATCCCCCTTCTCTCTTGGTTGCAGGCTGCTTGCTCTGTTTGCCACTTGTTTTTATTTCAGCCCTTGCTTTGGTGTCTAAGGCTTGCTTGCGTGTGTCTAAACTGGTTCTTTTGTTATTTCTGTTCCATGCTGCAGTTCTTCCCCGTGAGCCCGCAGGTAACTGCTTTTCCCCCAAGTAATAATCCTGCTAATGGACTCTCCTCTTTATTTCCCTCCGCCTTCCGGTTGCTGAGCCTTTTCCTTTCTTTCCGTTATGCTAAGTCCTTTGCATTTCCATAGAGCTTCCCAGCCCAGGATCTCAAAGCATTTTGCAAATATTAATGAATGATGCCTCATACCATCTCTGTGAGGTAGGTGTTGTCCCCATCTGACACATGGGATTGGAGAAGACAGTGTTTCAAAGGGAGAATAATCTCCATATTGTATTTTGCACAGTTTAGCATAACCAGATGTTTGACGTCTCATTTACTACTTGCTGTGTAGAATAAAATGTGTGTAAAGAGGTTGCTCAGCTGTTTCATCCATTGACCCCATCTAAAATGCACATTGAAATTGTTTATTGGTATAGGAAACTTGGAATTTCAACTGTGTTGGACTAAAGCAGTGTTGCTGCATGAACCAGTATGAAAAAAAAAAAAGATGGAGCTCTTTGGCAGTTTTTTGCTGTCACCAAAGGGTGAGAAGAATTCAGCTAGATTAAAAGAGTCTTCATAGGAATAAGTGTTTGAATCCAATCACCTGAACATGCCTGGGGTTTATGATGATGCTTTCAGAAATTCTGCTCTTGCAAAATCAGACTTTGTCTCTCTGTTATCAAGAAAGGCCTTGCAGTGATTTTTGCAATCACACACTTTTAATTCCCTCGTGTGGCATTCTTTTTGAAGATGATGCGAGAGGTGTTTGGTCTATGTGGCTTCAGTCCACCATGCCATGGACTCTGATTTCTTCCTGCTTCTGGACAGAGTGATTTGTATTTTTTACAAAACCAGAGTTCTTAGTATTTTGTTACAGGTTTTAGAGGGAGAAGACTGCACATGGTCTCACAGGCATATTCATGTTTAAGCAGGCACATTTTTATATCACCTTTCATTGCAGTCATGTCTTTGCAATCTTGCATATTCAAGGTGAGAAGCCATGTGGGGTTGTGTAATACAGGTTGAAATTCGGTCCCAAAGCACCTCCTTCCAGTTATTAAAACAGAGGCCTGATCTATAATCATTTGGAAATAAGCCTGTCTAGTCCAAGGCTGGATGATCTTGAAGGAAGCTGTAGCTTGCACTAGGTTATCCATCCTCCTCTTGGAGCAAAGACAGTGGAAGGTATGCAGGGCTTTGGGTTGTTCTGAGGAGTGAGTTTGCCTTGTGATTTTATCCCACTTGTCTCTGCCATTCAGCTGAGCCTGGAGCTGAAGCAAAATTTGAAGAACACCATGACCCAGAAGTACCGGAGGGAGGGAGAAGAGAGTGTTACCAGTGCGGTGGACAAACTGCAGCAGGAGGTGGGTGTCTCTGGAGGCAAAGAGAATTAATGCAACTGCAGGGCTGAAAACCAAGCACACAAAAGGCATCTCTTGACATCCAACCTACAGATGCTGCTTCTGTATGTTCTGCTTGTTCTGATTGAAAATAAAGTTGGGTGAGGTGCAGGGCCTGAGCTGTGCAACTGGCAGAATTGCATGGTGTGATCACTGAATTGCATGACCAGTAGCACTGGGGAAACGGTGTCTGAACTGCTCCCAGCGAACTGGAGCTGCCAAGTCACTCTGACAGCTGCTTCTCCTTTCCCAGTTCAAAGCTTTGGAGAAATTGCTGACATTTTTCATTAAGCTTCTCAGTACTCTGGAGAGCAAGATGTAATGAAAGAAGAGCTCTCCTGCCACTGTTGCTTGCTGTGCGTGGCTCAGGGGTGGTTCAGGTTAGGGCTGCCACAGTTCTGACAGGTTCTCCCACAGAAAAGGCCCTTGTGCATAGGCACTTTCAAACCACAGGGACTGCTCTATTCATGGTGCCATAGCAGGTGCATTTGTGATGGTAACTGGTAATTAAACTTATCCTGTTGCCATCGTTAACACGCAGTTATGAGCTGAGGCAGCTGCAGGTGCACTCTGGTTACAGTTTGTCCCAGCAGTAAACAAAAGTCACAGCTGCTGAAGGATCGATGAACTTGATATTTAATGGCCATTTGGGGAACTCTCAACACAAAAGTCACTAATAATTATAAAAGAAACAAACCCATGAGATAGCTGGGGTGTCTGCAAACGAGGATGAAGCCCAGGGCTTGGTGTGGGAGGCTGGAGGGAGAAGAAGGCTGTGGTGCTTGCAGGCTCAGCCTTGGCTCTCTGTGTGTACAGTTCAAGTGCTGTGGGAGCAACAACTACTCGGACTGGGCCGACAGCCTGTGGATCAAATCTCCAGAGGCCAGTGGGAGGAAAGTTCCAGACAGCTGCTGTAAGACGATCACTGACCTGTGTGGCCGAAGAGACCATCCTTCCAACATCTACAAGGAGGTAAAGAGCAGAAGGGCCACCTGTCACAGAGGGTATAAAGGAGGTGGGCAGGGAGTGAGGGTGTTGTGTTATTACTGCAAACTGTCAGTAGGCTTCAAAGTCAGTAGCATTCCTTGGAATGTAGAATTCACTTCTTTAGCTGAGTGTTCAGCTCTGTGGACTGTTATTTAACATGTAGATATAGAGGAAAATAATAAATTATATTTGTTACCACTGGGTACGTTAATGATGGGGGGAAGCAGGAGAGGTTGTTGGTTCTGGCAAGAGACTTGGATGCAAGTCCTACATTTGACACAGCTTCCTGTGGTTGGAATTACTCCGTGAGGTGCAAATGGAGATACTTCTGGTCCTTGATTGACAGTTGCAAGGCAGATGCAGACAGAGCCTGGCTTTCCAGGTTCACACCAAAACTCACTGCTGTAATAAATAGCAACAGGAAGAATTTACTCTTAAAAGGCTTCCGTTATGTTAGAGTTCTTGGTACTGGATGCACTCAGGAGCATTTCCTTGGCCTTTTGGCAACACATCCCCTCCAGGCAGGAGCTAGGTGGTGAGTGAGGGAATCTTTCTCCACATACCTGAGAGAAGAATGACACTCAGTGTGTGATGTGGCCAGTTCTTCTGCTTTTCTCCTGCCCTGCCAGCAGCCACCTTGGGTTTATTCAGAGGTTCCTGAGCCAGTTGGTCCTGAGCAATACCAGCCATGATGGAGTTCACATCATCTGCTTAGCTTTTCCAGAGATATCGGGGGAAGAGATTGCTCACAGACACCACTTTTTAAAGTGCTGCTTTCAAGGGTCACAAACATTGGATTAAAGTGAACAAGAAGTTAAAATGAAGCTGATTTTCCATGTCCCTTCTTTCACCCTGCAGAGTGGTTGCATTACCAAGCTGGAAAACTTCATTCAAGAGCATCTGAAAATTATCGGGGCAGTGGGCATCAGCATTGCTTGTGTGCAGGTAAAAAGGGCTCAGGGGACTTTTTAGGGTGCTGGGCAGAAGTTGAAGGAACCCCGGAGCTGAGGGATGGAAAAAAGATGTTTTATTGCTCTTCCCTGCCTGGCATGGAGAACTTTCCAGGCACTTCGGGGGCCCGAGGATTCACCAGGTCCAAAGCAAAAGCCTTTGTACTAGTCTGGTGAATTCCCTGCAGGTGACGGTGCGTATGCAGCGGGGCCGGGGAAGGAGTTGTGCTCCGGGGCCATGGGAGGCCATGGCTCGGCAGCCCGAGGAAGCCCTCCTGTGGCCGTGTCCCGTAACTGCCTGCTCCGCAGCCGGGACCTTCCCACCTGGGATCCTAAGGATTATCTCGAGCCATGCAGAATTTTTCCTTCATCTGTGTCACGTTGAAGAACAGCCCCGTGGGTCTGCAATGATTTGCGAGAGAGTGATGAATAAAGGTGTAGAATGTGAATGTCTTGCACTCCCATTTTAAGAGGGGAGGGCACAGGATATTCTTTTTTCCTGATGCTGACATGTCTGGGAGTTCCTCATCTTCCCCTTTGTTCTGACAAGCAGCCAAATTACACCCCAGGAAGCTACTGGTGGTTAATTACAAGGATTAGCACAGATTGTTTTTTCCTGCTGCCTATTGCAAGCTGGAGCATGTTATCCCCAGGCAGGAGCTGGCTGACACTCCAATGAGGGTCTGAACTGTCAGTTCGCAAGTTGCTGATTCCACTGCATCCATTCTGTGCTTCTAATGTATTTCTTTCTTCCCTTTACACTGTAGATCTTTGGGATGATTTTCACCTGCTGCTTGTACAAGAGTTTAAAGTCAGAACCGTATTAACAGCTGTGAGAGCTCTGTCGCTCCCCCTCTGCCACTTCCCTTAGCACCTGCCAACCTGACCACTCCCCACCACCACCACCACCAAAGTGTCTGTAACCTGAGGACTTGGCTCTAATTGAATGCCTTTAGAACCATGCACTGCCTTACCTGCCCCTCTGGGGAAAGTCACCTTCCTTGTTGTGTACAAGGCAGCCAGGAGTTCAGTGGGTCCTCTTCAGTGTCAGGAAACAAAAGAGCTGTGGATCTTCTGCTAGAAGCTTTAGCACAACAGTCCCTTGATATAACTGCAAAGCAAGATTTCTCCAGGGCCATTTCCCTTGAGGCTTTTCCTGAGCCAACACGAAACTATCAGGATGCTGTAGAAGAATTATGGTTTGCTCTCCAGAGAAGTGGCTCAGCAGTACCGGGCATTGACTGTGAGGACAGATGATGGTTCTGAGCTGGAGCCAGAGCTGAGTCTCATACATGGAAGATTTCTCTCCCTCCTCCCAAGTGTGCACAAGTGTCCTAACACAGCTGTTGTCCACCAGAGAGGATGCCTGCCTGGTTACCTGGGCCAGGAGCTACTTACCCTGCTGACTGGGAGCACAACTTGGTGCAGCTGAAATGTAGTCGTGACACTCATGTTGCCAAGATGTTGTGGGTGCCTTAGGATTTCTCAGCAATTCTTCCTCCTCTTCCTTGAAGCCTTCTCCCACACAGTGCCATTAGGAGCCACAAGAGGCCTTTTGCTTCCCCACAATTCTGGAGCAAAGACGATGGACTGCCTTTTTCGGGTCTAGTCTGTTTTACTGAGTGGTTTCCAGCATGAGTGAGAGCTCTATTTCCACCTCCCTATCCCCTGATGAGGTTTGGTGAAGAACTGGTCTTTTTGTGGGGCTGCTATATCTTGCTACCCTTTGGCCTGTTCAGTTAGTGGAAATATCTTTTTCATCTGTTACACGTTGAGAGGTTCCCTTGGTTTGATTTTTCTAACTGAAACCTCCTGGTGTGCCTCCCTTGGGCAGGAAATGAATGTACACCAATGTTCTACCAGCCTCCAAAGAGCTTTGTTAGTAAGCTGAGGGTTTTCTGGCTTTGTCTGGAAGCTCACTTTACTGGTTACTGCCGAGAAGGTTAGGAGAGTTAGTTTCAACCAGTTGCCCCAGTGTACTTGGTAAATTGGTAGTGCTGGGTTAGCTGTTTGCTGCTGAGGAATAGGTTTTAATTAAATATTGTCTCTTCATTGGGGTGCTGGATACATACAGGACACACATTGCCATGGACTTGGTGCCAGCAGGATCTTAGCCTGAGTTCATGGGATCTTGTGTTCCTCTTTTCTTGTTCCCTCCTTCCTGGTATGCCTGTTACACTCATGAAGCAGCAGAAAGGGGAGTTGGCTGTTTCTGAGCAGTGAAGACAAGCTCAGACCTTCATAAATAAATTTCTTCCCTCTTCTGGCCTTATAGCAGTGCTGGCTGAGCCCTGTCCGTGGCAGCAGACAGCCAACATAAGCAAAATCATCCAGACCAGTAAAGGGTCTTGCAGCATCGTGGCAGTTTTGGTTCACAGAGCAGAAATCGTGGACTGGAGCTAAAGGGCGACACGTTATAATTCAGAGCAGGTCAATCTGAAACTCCTCCATTATCAGTCCTATGAAATAATCCTCAACTAATGCAGAAAGAGAGGTGGAGGAACTGAGGTGTATCCTTGGTTCCACAGCAGTAAGAAAGAGAGGAAAGAAATGTAAATTATTCTGTAATGATCTAAAGGAGAAATCTCTAAATTATTTCTTGTTTTATAGTAAAGTTCCTTAACAAGTATTGACTACTAACTAAGAGGAAAATATTGAGCATGTTGCTTGAAGCAATATTTCTGATTTCTTAAGCATATCTTCATAGCTGCCTTTGCCCATTCCCTTCAAACACATTGTACAGGGTTGGGAGAGGCCAGGAAGAATGAGACATGAACAGTAAGTTGGCTCGTGTCCACTGAGTTGTTTTATACTTTTTCTCTGTGTAACAATATTCATTGCTTTTGGTTTTTTTAACCCAGTTTAAGTTGCTGGCCAATAGAAAAATAAAGCTTAAGACTCTGTACTGTGTGCAGCAAAATTGAAGGGCTACCATGAGCTGGGTGAGTTCTCTGGCTTGCTCAGGTCCTGCTGCTGAGGAGCCAACTCCTCGAGAAGAAGATGAATGGAGGGACCAGGCTGGGAGGGAAGCTGGGGGAGGGTCTGCTTCACATCCCTGCCAGCCTGGTTATGGTGTGCTGCTGTGGGGTGCTGCAGGCTGCTCCCCCCTGAGAGCTGAGGGTGCAGAACCTCAGGGGTTGCTTGAGGTCACGGGGGTTACTTGAGGTCATTTGGGCTTACTTGATGTTATTGGAGTCCCTGGGAGGGGTTACCTGAGGTCATCTGGGGTTACTCGAGGTCATTGGAGACCCTGGTAGGGGTTACTTGGGGTCATTGTAGTCCCTTGGAGGGGTTACTTGAGGTCACAGGGGTTACTTAAGGTCATCTGAGTCTCTGTTGGTTGAGTGTGGCATCAAATGAGGACACAGGGGTTACCTGAGGTCATTTGAGGCTCTGATAATTGATCAAGGTGTCAAATGAGAACACAGGGTTTAATTATTATGATCTCGGGCCAAATGAGAAGGGGCACTTTGATGTAATGGATCAGATACTGCCAGTGCAGTCCAGGGGAGCCCAAGGCCTCAGTGTCACCCCGTGGCCTGCGGTGTGACCCGTCATTTGCCCTCTGTCCTGTCAGGGTTGTGACAGGTGTGCTTATTAGCTCTATTAATATTTATTATTAATTAGTATTATTAGTTTATTTTATTAGTGTTTATTGTCATCTCCTGTAATCAGTAGCATCTATAGTATTGGTATTAGCTATTAATACAATTATCAAAAATTCTACTGCTGGGATCTCTTAAATTCTATTTACAATATTATCTTTTAGGATCCAGTAGTAGAATCACCTATTGCAACATGAAACTATGATTATTTATTAGAATAAATAGTAGATTCATTAGTATTGGTAGTTATTAGTGTATTTTTAGCTGCCACAGGGGTATAAATGTGTCCTGTTGGAACCTATGTGGGATTATGGAATACCCTTCCCACCCTTCTGCACCCTGTGCAGCCATGGTCTGTGCATGCAGGTGTGGGCACCCAGCACTGCTGCAGGGTCTGTGGAGGTGTTAGGTCATAGGTTGGACTTGATGATCTCAAAGGTCTTTTCCAACCTAGTTCATTCTGTGATTCTATGATTCTTTGTCACATGGGCTACTCTTCTTTGTCACAGGCCGAGTGCCCAGGCAGGCAGGACAGCGCCTTTAACCTTCCCTTTTCCGTGCTGCCCAGCTGCCCTCTGTGAGCATCAGTCAGGTCAGCTTCAGAAGACCGGCTGAGGGTTGGAACTGGCTCAAGGCTGTGCTGTTCCCACTTCCACAAAGGTAGTTGAAGTCTTTCGTCATCACCCTTTGGGATGTAGGGGTGGGAATGCCGGCGGTTCCGCGCCCGCGGTGTCCCCGCACGCAGTGCGGAGCGCGGCCGCGCGGTGGCGATGGGGACACGGCGGTGTCCCAGCCCCGGGAATCCCGCACGGGAAGAGAACGCCGCTCCTTCCAGCCCCAGCAACGGGCCTGGTTCTCAGGCTGCAGCACCACACTGCTCACGCAAGACAGGCTGACAGCTTGACCTGGCCTGCACCCGGCTCTGAGCAGGGATTTCTGCCAAAAACACCCGCAAGCGTGTTTGCCTGTGCGGGGGAGACAGACCCGGCTGGCTCAGGAGTGGCGGGGTGAGCCAGTGCCCCGCTGCGGGACCGCTGTGCATTCCTGGGATGCATTGGGTAAGGCAGGAATGTGACTGTGTACATTTACGAGACCCCCGCCCAAGCCCCGTTTCCAGGAGAAGTGAGTTGAAGGTGGAGCACAAACCGAGAAGGAAGGGCTGTCCTATTCCCCTGTGTGTCCTTAGGAGTGCAGTGTGGCCACAGCCATCCTTTCCCACCCCCAGAGGGAAATTAGCACCCCTTCTGCAAGACTGTCATGGGGTGGTGTCTGTGAAGTCTGCAGCACTGTGTCTGTAAGCATGAAGCTATTGCTTAAAAGTGATTTCTCTTTCTCTTTGAAAGGGCTTCTGCAGTGTTCGTGATCAAGGTGCAATTGCCATCTTACAGCATCCCCGCAGCCTCAGGTCCCGTCCCCCTCTCTCGAGACAGGAGCGCAGGCTTGTCTCCCTTTGAACCTGGTTATTTCAGCTGTGCCAATTGCCCTTTGCAGCAGTTAGCTGAGCCCAGGGTCTGCTCTCCTGGGGTGGCCATGTGGTCAGCACTATTTGCTTAGGAATAAAAGGGAAAACAGCTGTAGTGGTAAGCAATTTCTGCAAGGGTCCAGCTTTGGGCACTCACTCTGTTCCTGCAGTTTCAAACAAGACAGGTATTTTATGCTCCCCTGCAAGGCTGCTTCTAACCCCAAACCAGTTCACAGACATGCCCTTTCTCCTCCTGCTGTTTAACTGGGGGGAATTTTCCCCCTAGGGAGGCCTTGGTGCCCCTTTCTTTTGCCATTTATGAAGCCTCCCTTCAGTGGTGGTTGTAATGTCCTTGTTTTCCTGATGGGCTGGGACCGAGCACTGCTGCAGCAGTGGAGAGGAAGTCGAGGCTCAGGCAGTGATACTCTCTTCCCTGGTGAGATAGGACAAATAGAGCCTGCTTGGGAAATGGCAAAGGGGAGTGCTCTCTCCTTTCCTGCCAGTGGCACCACCCAGCTGGCCACGGAGGCAACGGGGAGCAGATTCATGTGGTGCCTTCAGAGATGACAAATTCCTTGTGGGGAGGGATCGTAATGCTCTCAAAGAGCTGTAATCACATGAGCAGCAAGGATGCTGATGCCCCCCAACGGCATTCAGTGACTCATTCCAGCATCATTCCAAGTTCCCTGTTCTGGGATTCTGAAGAGCTCTTAACGCCCTGCAAAGGAGGCTGCTCCTCCTGCGTTCCGGCTGCCTGCATTAACAAAAAGGATGTTGCACGTGCTGAGGCCATCAGGATCAGCAGCTTCCCCTCTTCTGATTACGGCTCCTCTCTGCAGAAAAGGAGGTGCTGAGCATAAAGCACTGCCAGGCTTCATTTTTCTGGATAGTGAACTATCTTGCTGACAAGAGCAGTTTCTACCCACATGGAGTGTAGGGAGAGCCCCGTGCCCTGGCAGGGCCTGATCCTGCCACCGGCTGCTGTCTCCCTGCATTGGGACAGCAACAGCCAACCCTGCCCCTCTGCAGTCCCAGATGTGACTTTGATGGCTATCACACGTGTCCCTGGCAGCCATGGGGGGAGCATGAGGGTCACACTGAGCCCCTTGCACCCCTGGGGTCAGAGACAACCAAAGCAGGCACTGACACTGGGGTGCAGAGGTGTGGGGTGATGCTTTACAGCTTTGACCATATGTGTGTGTATGTACATCTGTAGATCTCCTGCCATGCTGGAGGGTTTCCACTGCCTGCAGGAACCTTTACAGGTGAGGTTTGTATTTCTTACTTTGCTCAGAAAGGCTGGAACCGCTTTATCCCAGAAGTCTGACACCACAAAAATGTGCTTGATCCTTCCAGAGTCATGGTTCCCGTCTCCCTCCTCTCCAGTTCCTGGGAGAGCTTCCTGTTGAATCACCTTTTTACCCTCCCAAGCAGTCTTTAGTGACTAGTTGCTTTCCCATGTTGTTCTACATGCTTTGGTTCCTTGCTGCTCATTTTGGATGCAGAATTAAGCAATGATGACCTGAAATGTGAGGCACCAGGCTCAGGTTTTGGGACTTCAGCTGCTATCTTCACTCCTGGAGGATGTCAGCTGAGTTCCTTCCAGACTGAAATAACAGCTAATGTCACTACAAAATGACATCTGAAGGCATGTTCCTTCACAGCCAGCTCTTGTGGTTCTTCTCTTGCATGTTATTCCTCTGTTATATACTGAGCCTCATCAGGACCTATTTTATATTTACCTAAATTAAATCTTGTCCCATTTAAATGTGCCCAACTGCCTAAGATATCCCAGGCTAATTCACGTTTTGTCCTTGCATTTTCCATCCCTCTTCCATCATCGTTCCACAAACATGATCAACATTATAATTTATTTCCTTTTCCTCCTTCCTCCCTCTCCCACCGCCCTTTTCCAGGTTTTTAATAGCAGCCAGTTTAAGGCTGACGTGCTCTTTCCTCTGCTGAATGCTTCGTGCTCTGCGGATGGGCTCATGAATGATTCAGTTGTTTAGGCTCTAGCTGGCAGTTGTGGCAGGATTGCTCAAAAGAAACATTTGAGTTTTGTCTACAGTTCCAGATTGAAAAATCCTGAACCCCAAAACAGGGAGCAGAGCCCTAAATCATGGAACAGCAAAGAAGGTTGCATGTGTATTAAATATGTTTTTCACATGTATTTTGCAGTTCACTTAGCATAGGTAATGTCACGGGATCAGGGTATTAAAATCACAGTTCCAACAAATGTGGGCTCTTGGCCCCCTTTACACCAAAAAAACCAACTCTGCCTTCAGGGAGTGAACTGAATTTAAACAAACGTGGGCGAGAAGAGGCAGCACTTCACAAGCAGAGCAGTGGGTTGGCGGGGATGTGGTGAAGGTTCTGACTGGAATACAGGAGTTGTGTCCCCAGTTTGCCTGGAGGTTTGAGGACACCTCTTTTACCAGGGTTTTTGGCAGAGCTCATGACCCCTTTGGGGAAATGAGCAGCTACTCGGATGTTACTGGTGCTGGATGGGAGTGGAGGAGCAGACAGCAGTGCAGGAAAAGTCCATCCTGTACCTCCTGAGTGAGCTGAGCTCCTTTTCACCTTCGAGCCCCCCGCCAGGGCCTGCTCAGCACAATGGACAAATTAATTCCTAGCAATGTTTCCTTTTCCTTGTCCTCTTTGATTGAAAACTTCCTTTTAGTGCCTGTTCAAGCTGTGCCAAGCTCCACAGAGCCCCAGTTGCAGCTGCACCTCTTCAGCTCTGCCTGTAATGTAAGTAACAATAAAAATATGCTCCAAAGGAGTTATGGCCCCACAAAACTGCTGAACTCTGGTGGCACTCCTCTTCTAAAACTAGCGATGGGAAATGCACATCACTGGTGTCAAACTGCAGCTTCTGGTTTAGAATCAGTCATTTTTTCTGGTTTCTCATAGCCTGGAGCTTTGAGTAAACTTGATTCTGCTTTTGCAGGCAGAGGTTTCTGGAATGCGGATGCAAATAGCTTCTGCTCTCCATGCATTGCTACTCTTGTTTCACTGCTTTAGGATTCAGAGTCCTTCTCAGAGACAGGGTCCAAGGACACTGCTTGTCTCCCTGGGGAGGACCAGGTGCTGCCAGCCTGTGGGGTAACTGTTAGCAGGAACTAGACTGGAGCAGAGAGGCAGTTTGCAGAGAGGGAGACAGTTCCTGCTTCACCTGCTCAAAGCCAGTTCAGGGGAACAAGTTCACCAGTCTGGTCCAGTTTTTAATACCATTTTTCCCCAGGAAAGGGTCCTGGGGGAGGCAGCAAGCCCCAGCCCCCTCAGGTGCTCCCACCTGCCCCACACACAGACCCTGCAGGTAGGGGCAGCCTGGCTGACATCACCTTCTGGGCAGGGGTCAGAAGCAATGGGCTGTAATTAAGGCAGTTATGGTTTGAATTAGGCACAATTGAGCTAATGGCTTTTTTTCCCAGTCTGCATCCTGGATAACCTAAAAGCCAAGCTCTGAGCTTGCTTTTGGGGCTTGTAGGAGGCAAACCTTCACCCCTTGTTTCCTCCAGCTAATTAATCCTGTCCCCAGTCCCGCTAGAGGTGGCAGGAGATGCCTCTGGTTGCTATTAATGAAGTTTCTTGGTGCCTGAGGGTTATTTGAAGGCTTGAAGCTGCTCCCCAATGTCTCTTTGCAGGGCTGGGTCTTCCCTTCTGCTCCTCTAGTCCAGGAGAGGGCCTCTGGCACCAGCCATGTGGTGGGAGATGGGGAACCACCATCCTTCCCAGCCACTGGGGTCCTGCCCCCTGGGCCAGCTTGCAGGATGAGGTCTGTGCTGAGAGAGGCTGGGAAGCCCAGTGGGCTTAATTTGGGGCTGCTGTGTGCAGCACTGACAGAGCTGAGGCTGAGGAATCACCTGCAAGTGAGGTCAACCTTAGACCTGGTGCTTCCAGCTCTTGAGTTCTTTGTGGTGGCCCAGATCTTGGTGGGAATGCTTCTTCCCACTGGGAAGCTGGTGGCGGCCGCCCTCTCCCACAAGCCCCCTTGCACCCGTTGCAGTGGCAGTTTGGTGGTGGCCCTCTGGAAGGGGCTTCTGCCAAGGGCTGGGGATGAGCAGCAGAGCCAGGACCAGGCACGTGGCACCTTGCCGCGGCGTGTGGCGATGGGTGAATAGCCACTGCCTCTCTCGGAAGGGTCCCCAGCCAGGAGAAGCCACTTCGGCGCAGAGGGCTGTCTGAGGGCGCAGCCACACACACACAGCCCGGTGTTACAGGGCACACGAACACACTCACGCTATGAACAGTACAGCAGCGGCAGGCAATGAAGGAGGCAGGAGGGCTTCCCCGTTTGCGTGTCCCCCAGCGGCTTTATTCCGGCGAGCAGCCCGTAACAAAGGCGCGGTGCACGGGGGCAGGGACGGAGACGAACCGGCGACCCCCCACGTGTTCCCCCTTAAGTACAGGGGGGTGCGAGGGGCGCGGACATGGGGCGGTACATAGGTAGGGGCTAGGGAGGGACTGAGGGGTAGGAGCCAATGAGGGTATGATTCAAAAGGAAACTTCCAGGTATGGGACATAAGGGTGGAGAATATGGGGACCGATCGCTGGCTGGTGAGGACTAGGGGGCTCCTTCGGGATTGGGGCCGTCCCACCGGCGGTCCTTCTCTGCTGTGGGCTTTGCTGGACCCTTCTCAGTATCCCTGCAGGATACAACAGCACCTGGCCCGGCACCCTGTTCCCATGCTTTCCCTGTTAGTTGCTGAGGAGCACTGCAGCCCCACACTCCTGCCCTCGCAGGCAGCTTGCAAAAGCATCTCGGCTCTTTCTAGACATCCAGCCCCAGTCATCTGGTGGGATTAAATCCAGCCTGTATTACATCTGTCTAAAAGTTTCCTGGGGACCTGGGGCTCAGCTGCTCTCTGGAGTAGCATCTCGCAGTGTCTCTGTAACTCAGGTACCAACATGACTTTAATACAACTTTTTAAAGTATGCATTTGTATCTAGTAAGCCCTTGAGTACAGCAGAGTCCCTTTTATATTGAAATTCAGGATTCTCAATAACATTTTATTATGAGGATTGCTATTTTTGGAATTGCTGTTACTCTGTTATGAGCAAGGCACCTAACATCCTTCAATATGAAATCATTAAGGGCACAGCAGAGTTCATTACAGGGGCATTTCTCTGGATTAAGAACAAATCAATACCACACACTAATATTGCAGCCTGCTACCTGACTTTGGTTGCAAATAGCACATCCAGAGGCAGATGCTCTTCTTTTGGCCTCTTGTGCTCTTCTTCCAATATCTTATTTACTGTTTTCCCCCAAGCTGTTGTGGTGGATTTATGAGCAGACAAAATCCAGAGGTTGTTTTTCCTTGAGCTACCTGAATATTGTAGCTTTTAAAATAAAGAAGAAAGAAATACCCAGCTTAAGTTTGTGATATTGCAGTAACCTCATATGCAATATGACTTCCCTGCTTCTGGAACTTGGCTAAGGGAGCTGGGGTTGTTTAGTCTGGAGAAAAGGAGGCTCAGGGGTCACCTTATCACTCTCCACAACTGCCTGAAAGGAGGGTGTAGCCAGGTGGGGGGTTGGTCTCTTCTCCCAGGCAACCAGTGACAGGACAAGAGGACAGTCTTAAACTGTACCAGGGGAGATTCAGGTTAGACATAAGGAGAAATTTCTTCACAGAAGGTGATGAGCTATTGCAATGGGCTGCCCAGGGAGGTGGTGGAGTCACTGTCCCTGGAGGTTTTTAAGGAAAGACTGGATGTGGCACTCAGAGCCATGATCTTGTTGGCATGGGATGTTCAGTCACAGGTTGGGCTTGATTCTCTCACAGGTCTTTTCCAACCTAATTGATTCTGTGAACCCCCCTGTTGACAGAAGTGAATGTGTAGAAGGGAGTGAAGGCCTGAAGCTCTCTCTGATTATGTTTAGTTGATCACATTCAGTTTAGCGTAAGTTTCAGATGTTTTGAGTTAGGAATGTGCCTGAGGGAGGTGGGATGGGAGGGAAAAAGGATGATAATTTATAAGGAGTCTCCAGTAGAAGGAAGAACTCTGCTGTCCAGGTATCCCCTGGAGAATTTCCTTCTTTTGTGGAGATGTGCTGTGGTTGAGATGTGGAAGCAGTAGGAGTTTGTTGGCCTCCAGCTGGGGGCAGGGGATGAGGGTAAACACCACTGATGTGGTGAGTCTGGGCCAGTTTGGCCCCAGCCCCCATGAAGGACCTTCAATCAGGCAGTGTATGACCATGTTGATCCTGGGTGGAGGCTCTAGCTTTGTTCTGGACAACACAGATCCCAGTCCTAGACCTGTCCCAAAGCAAGGTTGCCCATCATGGTTTTAAAGGCCAGATAACAGGGGTTTAACTGTGGGGATGCCAGGCTGACAGGAACCACCGGCTGCCCTGGCTGTTGCTCACGCACCAGGAACGGTGTCCCTGGATGTCTCTGGCTGTAGCTGAAATGGGAGTTTCTCCGTGGTGGTGCTCCCAGCTCCTGCAGCACACGCTCATTTGGTTCAGTAGCAGCTCAGGTCACTGACATGAAAGCTGCCGAGGCCAATGGCATCTGTTTCTCTTTATTTATTAGACGCAATTTTTCATCAGTGGAATTTAATTATTAGTTTTTTGCTTTTATAAATATTGCTTAATGGAGGAAAGCAGCCATTTTTCTAGGCTGCATTCAATGCTGAGTGGATCCAAAGGCAGTTTTCTTTAAGCTGTTTTGACAATAATATTAAAAAAAAATCAAGTTGGTGAAGTGTGGAGCTGTAGGCCATCTCTGTAATGATCTGAAGCACTCAAGCCCTTATTAACTTAATGCTTTCATTTACTAGCTCATTCCTGGAGGAAGACCTCCTAGTTAAACTGCTATTGCTTTTAAAAAACCCTAAAGTTAGTAATTGCTTCAGCTGCACATCTCATTACAAGGAAAGGCCTACAGCCTGGAGCAGCACTCATCTGATTTTTGTTTTTAAATTTTCTGGGGGAGTTCCAGCAAAACCGCTTGTTATACCTCCAGCCCAAGCATTAGCTGTTGCATTGCTGCCTATGAATTTATAAACTCAACTATAGAAGTTCTGAATTCCCGCTCTCTTTGGAAATGGGAGGCTCGAGGGCTTGGCTGTACCTGTTACGGTATTGGTGAGGAGCTGGGCAGAGCCCGTCAGCTGATGGGTAGGGGCTGATCAGTGTTGGGAGGAGCACATCCCATTTCATCAGGGCAGCCTTTAGCCCTGAGTAGGTGCCTCTGCTCTGATTACCCTTTACCTCCTTGTTCCATAAAGTGGAAGTTTCTCCCTTCTCCCTCCTATCACTGCCTGGGAAGCAGCACACTTTCACACACACTGCTGGAAGGAAGACTTCATTAAAAAGGAAAAAAAGAAGGGGGGAGGCACGTTAAGGCAGCTTTCAGTAAATAGCTGGGGATAATTGGGCTTTACTGCATTCTTATACCTTCTGGATTGCTGGGGACAGTGATGCTGCTGATCTCTAAATTGCTGCAGAAGCTCGGGGCAGCAGCTTTCCATCAGTACTTCCCACACTGGACTCTGCTTAGTGTCAAAAAGTGATTTTTTAAAGCTAGTTAAAAATATGCCATTAAGATTTGAGGGTATATGATAGGGGTCGTTGATAAGAAGGATGCAAGAAGACACCAGGGGTTGGGTAAGATTAGGCTGCTCCTTGTTGCCCATCTCTAATGATTTCTGAAGAGTGGGATGAGTGCCATCCCAGAGGTACAGAAAGGGAAACTGAGGCATTGCACCGATTGCCCAAGGCTCACATTAATGAACCTATATGTTCTAAAGGCCTGTCCCTAAACAGACACTGTGAGCTGAAGCCTTTTTCTGTCCTTGAAAGACACGAGCGATGATGTTACGTGGAGATGGGCAAAGGGAGTCTCTGCTGCTGCTGTGGACCAGCCTGGAGAATGCAAAGAGGGAGTGGAATAGGATGGACCCAAACTACTTCAGGAAAGACTCCTGTTGAGCTTCATGCACTTGGATCAGGTCTCTGGAGAGATGTTAGCAAGGAAAGTGACATTTAGGGAATCTCTAAAGAAATTCAAAGCTTGTCAATACAGCTGTGGTGAACCACTAGAAAATGTGGAAAGCAGCAGCTCATGAAAGGTCAGTATGTAAAAGTGGGTGCTGAGCACAGCTGTCCTACTCCTGGCACTGATTTATTTCAAGTTTTTTTAGAAGTGGTTCATTTCTTGGAGTTCTCCAAGTAGACTTGCTTTTAAAAGAAGGAGATCTGATTCCCAAAGAGAGAGTATTCAGTATTTATTCTTCCTAGCTCTAAATCCAGCCTGTGGGATGGGGAGTGTGTTAATTCAAAATCATCAGTGCCTACGGAAAGGCTTGACCACAGGCTTTGCCACTTGCTTTGTTAACTGCCAGGGTTCTTGAGCCCCCTAAAGTCTGTGGGCTTTTAGCTTTTTGTCAGCTGTTCCATGCCTTTCTTTGATCATTAGTTGTTCATCTCCTAAAGAGCAGGAAATGATGAACCCATTTTATTAAAACACTTGCATCGTATTTGGGAGGGATAAATGAAGGGCTTTCCTGCATGAATTTTCTGGCTTAGCTGTTACAAGACTCAGTGTTGAACACTGGAGCAGATGTATCCTGAAAGTAATTGTGGGGAAACTTATGTGGTGCTTGGGATCTCAGTGGCTTCACCCCAACTACCTGTGACCTACAGCACAAGACAAGGTGTAGCTCACCACAGTGGATGACTGACAGAGTCTAGAAGATGTGTCTTTGTGGAGAAGGAGAAATTAGATTAGGGGTGCAAACTCTAACATTTTCTGCATGACTTGGATCTACATTCCCTATATATTTCTGGAAGGGAGAGTGAAGGAGAAAGCAATGAGGGTTTAAACAAGACCTACTCCCATGTAAATATTGTGCTGCTTCCAAACACCAGCCCGAAGAAAAGCCTTGCAGCTGCCCCTGAGTGGCAGGAGTCACTGCAGCCAAAGGTAACTTTTTACCTTTTATTTTCTTCTATGGCCTTATGTGGTAGAGGTGCACATGGTTGAAGTCTGCAGCAAGATCTGAAAGTTCTTTGAGTGCCTAATGCTTGGGTACCTCAGACAGCTTTTCTTAGCAGAACTTAACAGAATGAATTAATCCTGGACACCAGAGTGGGGTAGGGCACCACAGGCTACCAGGTCATTTTAAGTCACACTGAAGTTAATGAAAAGACTCCCACAGACTTCAGTGGGCGACACATCAAACCATCCAGCATGGCAGAGCCAAAGGCTTGGCCACGTGCTCCCTGTCCTGGGTTTTCAAACATCTTTATTGTGCTGTCCCCACTGAGCAATTAAAAATGCTTTCTCACTGGCTGGAGGAACTGCATAAAAATTGGAGCTGAAAGCAAAGCCGCAATGTAAATCATGGTGCAAATGCACTGAAGGGGAAAGCAAATCTATGTTCATATTCTGGGCAGTCAGAGCCAGGTGGAAGCAACATTGTCTTGGAGATGTCTCAATTGAGAAGTTTTGGTAATAAGAAAATCTTGCTGGCTAATTGAGCTCAACTGGATGTACACGGGTCTTCTCTGGGAGGGGTCAAAGTAGAGATGCTATTTTCTTACTAGGATCCAGACTGAAGTTAAAAACTATTTGGAATTAAACTGATTTTAGAGGCAAACAGGCTATTTGGTTTTGGTTTTGGTTTTGTTTGTTTGTTTTTGTCAGGGCAAGGATTGATTTTTCTTGTAGGGCCATTTGCAGTGAAAGAGGTAGCTCCTGTTCTGGATGCTCACAGATTATTATCAGTGGAATGTAGCTTTGTAGCCACAGGGCTAGTTAGACATCTTGATGGAAATACATAGCTGTGGGGGTTTGTGTGATGGTTTTAATCAGGATTTTGAGAGTTTTCATATTTCTTCATATAGACAAGAAACATATACAAGAAGTCAGATGAAACATATACAAGAAGTCAGACTTTAGTATCTAATTCTAGACTGCATTTAGGGAAGAGTCATGGGAAGAACAAAAGCCCAGCACACATCTCTCAGTAAATCACCCTGGGGTGAAACCCTCACAAGAGGTGGTTTTTCAGAGCAAAATTCCTTTTGAAATATAAAACCTGAGGCTCATTACAGACTGGCACAAAAGCACTTCACTTCCTTCCTGCAGATGGACTCAGAATTATGATCAAGAGGGTTTTTTTGTTTAAAACTGTCATTTCAAGAAACATAAAGCTTTCCAAGCACACACAGCTTGGGGCTGATGCTCCAGGTAGAAGCAGGACGCTGAGTTCCTTAAGCAGGTTCCTCTGTAGTTTCATGGCCTCAGCTCCCACCGTGTGTCGCAGGCACCACATTGTTATTTCAGTATGATTGTGATGTGTGAAGGGAGGCTGTGGCCTGGGTGGCAGAGGGTCTTCTGTCACACTTCTGACTGTGACTGCTTGCTTTTCCAGTACCAGGTGTGCTGGCTTTGGCTGGGCTGGAGCTGATTCTCTTCACAGTGGCTGGTATGGGGTTGTGTTTTGGATTTCTGCTGAACACAGGGTTGGTAATACAGGGATGTTTTTGTTCTTGCTGAGCAGGGCTCACACAGTGCCAAGGCCTTTTCTGCTTTTGGTACTGCCATGCAGGGGAGGGGGCTGGGGGTGCACAGGAGGTTGGGAGGAGACAGCCTGGACAGGTGACCCCAAGTGACCAAAGGGATACTCCAGACTAAATTATATCACTGTATAAAGTGAGGGGGAAGAAGGAGGAATGGGGGAACATTTGGAGTGATGGTGTTTGTCTTCCCAAGAAACTGTTAGAGCTGATGGGGCCCTGCTCTCCTGGAGATGGCCGAGCACCTGCCTGCCCATGGGAAGCAGTGAATTAATTCCGTGTTTTGCTTTGCTTGTGTGCGCTGCTTTTGCTTTCCCTATGAAACTGCCTTTATCTCCACACACGAGTTTCCAGCTTTTACCCTTCCCATTCTCTCCCCAGAGAGACTCGTTCCTGCTGGTGGGAAATGAGGGAGCGGCTGTGTGGGGCTTGGTTGCTGGCTGGGATTAAACCACGACCTGGGTTTGTGGGAGCCCTGCAACAGTTTTTCAAGACAGACTTGAAAAATTTCCAGAATGTTTTATATGTAAAGGGAATAAGTGACTGCAGAGGAGTGGTGGGATTTTTGTATTTTTCAAAAACCTTCCAACTGACAAAATTCTTAATGTAATTAAGGACTGTATATTCAGTACCATTTATCTTTTTTTTTTTTTCCACTGCTGCCTATCTGTTGATTCTGTTAAGGGCTTCTTTTTCTGGTTGAGGGAAAACTGAGGCTTTTTTATTTCTTCTGTGTATACACATCTTTTACATTGTCTTGAGAAAGTGTGGTTGTTGTGAGCATATTTAATGGCTCTTCCCAAAGACATCTGGCAGGTTAGAAAGCAGATCCAATACTCTTATGTTATTAACTGCTGCAGAAGGTAGCACAGGGGAAGTGACAGCAAAAAGGGAATTACTTTCCTAGTTACCAATGAGCAGGGGTGAAAGATGGGATTTATAGAAATCCATTGAAAATTTCAGACTCTTTCTGCAACAGGATTTAAGCTCTGCTTCTGCTCCTAACCCTCCCAAGGACAAAACTCTCGAGACAACCTTTCACATAATCACGATAAACTGTTTGCTTTGCCACATTACAGAAATGGCTTTTTTTGGTTAATGCTGCATTCGCAAACTCCTGAGGAAGAGCTGTGATGCACACAGGGTGTCAAGGGCTGCATGAGCTAATATTAATGCCTGCAGTGACTTAGTCTTGCTGCTCAGGCGTTTTTGCGGCTCCTTGGGTAACATCTGTCTGAGGGAGTGATACCAGACTGCCATTGGCTCCCACTGCACCCTGGTTTTGAGAATAGTAGTGAGAGCAACCAAGGTGGGTGTTTCTTTTTCCTTTGCATTTTTGAAGGAGGCGTGCTGTGTTTTTGCAAATTGCATTTCCATTATTAAGTATTTAAGAGCCATAACTTTTCATATCAGACAACTTGGCACCCGCTTTGAAAAGAAACATGTTATTCTAAAGCAGAAAACGAGATTAGAAATTTGCTTTTGCAGATAGAAAGCAAGTCCTGTCAGCTCGTCTAATCCAGTTCCTTGGCAGTGATGCAGGCCAGCTTTCTGCACGGCATTCCTGCACGGCTGCCTCTGCCAGACGTTCCCGTCTGGGCTGCTGCGCTTCCAGCGCGGCTCACGGAGCGAGCGCGGGGCCCGCTGATGGATCTGTGAACAGGCTGGCACGCAAGGCTGTGTCGCACCCCACTCTGACAGGGAAAAGCATCCTACACGAGTTCATTTGGGAAAGGTCATCCTCTAGTTCAGTGGCCCTTTTATGAAATAGCCCGAAAGAGAAGTGAAGGGCTCTTTTTGGTTTGTTTTTCTAAAGCGCGTTTAGCTTGCTAATACAGCAGGCATGCAGAACATAAGCTACCCAACCAACTATGAAACAAATGGTAGAATTAATTGCTTAATTCTCTTTGCATTAGGGTAAAGCATAGGTTTTAAGATGTCTTCAGTGAAGAATTGCTGAATATGAGAAACATCTACTACTGTCTTGTAGTAAATTGAAAAGCAAGTTCAAGTGTAAAGATTGGTGGGGTGATGGCCAAAGGCAAGCAGCAGTCCTGCCTCTTGTTTTGTGAGACAATCTAGTTTCAAGCTTTGTGGGTAGAAGTTTGACACAGCAAGCACATTAAATAATTACTATTTCTGTAAACCCAGGGTTTGTTCAAACCAGATTCTTTGTACTACATAAAAGAATGCACAGAGATACACTTCTTACCCTGCAGCTGATACATGAGTGCCAAAAGTTTAACTGCACCAAGCAGCAACAGACTGCATCCTAAGGAATTACCAGCTTTTCCAGCCCATTCTCCACTGGGCTGCTGTAATGTTGAACTAATGCTGCATTTGCACAGAATCCTAAACCCGCACAGGTGTAGGAATGGGCCTGCTTCACTTTCAGGTAAGATGCATGTGTCTGCCTGTGCACACACCATGCGCAATGATGCACGTTCTGGATGTCAGAGAACAGAGTGAAAACATGATCCAACTTACAAGCTGATTGTGCAAGGGGAAGGTGAGAGCCCTGGGCAGGGTGAGTGCCTGTCTGGGTGTAGGTGACCTTCCCCAGCCCTGCAGCTCCAGCTCCCCCCTCTCTGTTTCAGCCCCTCTCTGCTGGGCCGGGCAGCACCGCAGCACACGCGCAGTGCAACGTGAAGTCACTGAAATGACGAACAGTGGAAAGCGTCTGTAGCAGCCACAGAGGGGTGCAGGTGCTTGGCAGCATCAGCACTTTGATCCTGTTCACACCAGCACGCCTCAATTCTCACATCCAGTGCTCTCTGCGGAGACGCTCAGACATGTTTTGCTTAAGTGAAGGAACTGCACCATCTGAATCTCTGTTTTTATGATACAGCAGCCCCAGTGTTTGGTAAGGGTTGGGGTAGAGACCACAAGTTGACTTTAACTGCGGTGGAAAGTGTTCTCTACAGGCTCCAGCAGCTTTCTGGAGTAATGCCTCACAAACGTACCCACTTCCATGTCACTGGAACCACAGTTCAGTCCTGTGTTTCTAACCCTTGCCTGCCTAGTGCAGGACACTGAACTGGGTACTCAGCAGTACCCCAACCTTAGGGTAACCAGCAAGATCCGAGCATACACTTAACTTTATCCAGAAACTGTAGGAAGGTTACAAGGGAAAAAGTTCCTTTATTTCAACATTTTAATGAAATAAAATAGTTTTTCTACATGAACAAACATTTGTTTTTACTGGCAGAAGCATCTAGAAGTTCACAACTCCAAACACAGATTTAAGAAAAAGCATCCAAACTTTTAATCTCTAAATCTTGGTTAAGTGGACTTCATCATTCCTTTGTTTCCTTGAAAGAGGTTAGTGGCTTGGGGCAATATTTTATCCAGAAGATTAACATCTCTTGATGGTTGCACTATAGTTGGCTTCCATCCTTTACTGCCTGAAGTCCAGTTTCAAGTTTAAATTAGAGATACGTTCCACATGGCTTGCAGCACAGTGCTTTTTCCATCTCATTTCTCCAGGGGTGCATAATTCAAAAGCTTCTCAATCAGATCCACATGGGCGAGGAGCATTCTGCGGCAGCAGTATCTCTTCAAGCCAAGGGCATCCAGGGCATCTCTATTAACGAACAACAATTAAAAAACATAACGGATGAAGTGACTCAGAACCACTTGTAAGCGTTTCCTAAGCAACACACTGATTACTTTCAGCTCAGTCATAGAGGAAAATTTGTTTGCAGTTCAAAGACAGACAGAAATTCAGCATGTGCTGTTAATGCCCTTTTCCACTTAGTGCTGTTGACAGGGGTCTTTGCTCATTCTCGGGCCGGCCAGAGCACAGGACCTGCTGCTGAGAAGGGTCCCCAGCTGCCACAGCTTTCAGAGGGCACTGTTTTAACGTGTTTCTGTAAACTGAGGACGATTCTTGCCTATTTCACAAGATAAATTTAAGATCTGAGCCACGCTAAAAAGGTGAGATATACAGAAACTAAAATAACTCAGAACGCAACCTCCCCCACACAGGGTTGCTAATTCTGAGGACGGCTAAAATCCTTCCCAGTTCCCATTAGAGAAGGCACTCAGTTATACAACCTGCCCCCCACATATATACAAGTAAGTATGTGCAGACTGGTCAGGAATCAGTGTTGTACAGTCTTTGCACTGAATTCCTTCTGAGTGACTGCTCCAGATTCTTATGTTTGGGTAGAGGAATGTTGAGTCATCCTAGCCTGAACCACTGCATGTGTCTTCCATGGCTATGCCTATCAGACCTCTTAAAGATAATGATACTACCCAGATCTTTAGCACCAACCTATTGCCCATAAAGCCAGTCTGATACTCCTTCAGAATGTGACATTCATGAGACGTGCCTGATCTCAGGTCTTTAGATTAATATAATGCAGGGCAACAATAACGCATTCGCTTAAAACAAACTTAATTTCCTGGACCTCATAATTCTCCTGCAGGAAGAAGGCAATGGATACTTTTCTAAAATACAAAGGACTGAAAGGAAGCCTCTGCCTAAGCTGGACCATGGTAAAAGGTTGTTTGGCTTCAAGCAGTACAGTCTAACTGCGGGAACCAACTTTCAGTAGCTTCTCTGATGTCACTCAGTCCTTGCAACTGTTGATAGTCCAGCAGGGCTGCTCATTCTAGGACAGCGCCTGCAAAACTTGTTTTAGAGAAGTATAAGAACACTGTGGGGGTTTTTAAAGAACGTTTAAAAATAACATCACATGATGCCTAAATTTTCCAAAATGCTTGAGAACAAAAGCATCTGATGTCTGTTGATAGCTAAATTTTAAGAGCTAGCTGGAGAGTTCTGAACTCTCAAATGCAGTTATCAGAGATGCAAAATACTAACATTAATCACAATTTCCAAAGTCATACTATATACTTTAAGACAACTTAAGTTGTATTTGCCTTTTCCTCCAGCTTCCAAGGACTTGTGGAAAAAGAGCACTTTAAAGGGACAAACAGAAAAGTGTGGGTGTCTTTTTAAACTACTAATTTGTTAGAAAAGGTTTTCCATTTTGTCCATATATTTCTTAAGCCACCATTAACAGTGATTCCAGTACTGGACTGTGAGATTTTATCTGTTTGATATCTGTAAACTCGACTTCTTACAATACCATAATTGCATTAGTTTGAACAAGCACCCCAGAATTAAGCCAGCAACTACAACAATGGTTTTCAAGTCAGTATTTGTCAATGACAACACAAAACTCCTATACGAAACCAGAGAAATAATGAAGACAGGAAAAATATTAAAATTTAATGCCTAGAATATAAGTCAGAAGCACTATCAAAAAAGTCCTGGTGAACTGCAGTATGAGTGAAAAATAATTAGCAGCCCATGGTATTATACTGCTTTTATCTCTATATATGAAAGAAATGGAGTTAGCTGTAAGAACTATTAGGATCCACAACTGCTTGAATGCAAACCAAATTATTTCTTTCTACTTAACCCTTTCAACATCACTTAAATGTCTAACTTCTTTTTCACTCCTTTGAATTGCACACATCCATGAATTTTTTTTTTGTTTCATACTTAAACTTGATGAAAATGTAAGCATTTCTCAGGTTTCCTTCTCAAAGCTTCTGAGGTAGAGTCACCATAGTTAGAGTCTCCTTGGACTATCAACAGAAACTGACTATGCAAAGGATGCACAGATCTCTTAACACAGAATTGTTAGAATTGTTATCAGTGGGGTATCTAAAGCAGGTAAAACTTCTCCTTTCTCCAGCAAACCAGTACTTACAAATAAGGTTAGCAATCCTGGCTTAAAATGCTTTAAAAAAACCCGCTAAACACTTCTTACACTTTTAACTTTTTTTTCTTCTCTCCCTTTAAAAAACTCATCACGTTGGTGTCAAAGCTGGGTCTATGGAAGGGGAAGGGAAGAAACCAGCAGTACAGAGTTACATATTTGGGGAATGTTTTGGGTACAAGGGCCCTGAAAGATTCAGTGGGCAAACAAATACTTTGTGGGCTATTACGATCTCTCACCTCTGGTTAAATAGCCTCAGAATATACCTGTGGTTTTTAGCCCCTCCACGGCTCTTTCATGGCGCCACGACCCTGCATTTGTGCCTCTGGCCCTGCTTTAGGTTGGACGAGACGATCTCCAGAGCTCCCTTCCAACCCCAGGTCGGGGATCTTATGCCCTGTGTATCCCCTCTAAGGCGAGTCGAAAACCACAGAAATGAAACGCACCCTTCCGTGTACTCCGCCTGCAGAAGACCAAGGTAGGCTTCCCACTTGTTCCCCACTATTTTGCCGCACGTGAAGCACCTGACCGGGATGATCATTTCTGCGCTGTGGCTGCAACGACACAAACACCCGTCAAACCCCTGCGAAGCGACCCAACGCTGCGCTGCCCCGCGCCGGCACGCACCGGCCTGGCGGCGGCTGTGGGGCGCAGAAGCCGGGCCCTGAAGGCTCCTTGGAGGCGAGCGGCCGGTCCCGGTCCCGATCCCGATCCCGATCCCGATCCCGNGTCCGGCGGAGGGGTGAAGGGTGGGCATCCTGGCGGGCAGGGCTGAGGGACGAGCCGGGGCGCCCCGCGGTAGCCCCGCGCTCCGCTGCGCCGCGGGCAGGGGCGCCGGCGCGGCGTGTCCATCGCTCCCCCGGGGCAAGGGAACGGGAGGTGGTGGGACCCGCCGCTGTCGCCGTGTGGCGACCCTGTCAGTGCAGCATCGCGGCGTCGCCCGGGGCTGTTTGCCCGCGGTTCGGGGGCTCCCTCGGGCGGGAGGCGGCGGCACAGCCCGGCGCACAGCCCGCTCCCGGCGCTGCGGGGCTGTTCCGCCGCTCCGCACAGCCCGGACACGCTATGTCTCTCTGGTGGCACTCGCCCTCGAGCCGCGGCCAAGTTGCGGGCGTTGCGGTGGCTGCGGGTTTGCCGAGAGTTTCCGAACTCCGGGGCCAGATGGGACGGGGCGCCGTCCCCTTAACTCGCGGTGCTGCTCCGCCCTGCTGTGACCTGTGCGTGGCTGAGTTCCCAGAGGTGTGCGCTGCCCCCGGGTACCGCCTGCTGTCGCGGCAGTGCCCGCACCGAGAGGAGCCTTTCGGCGGTGTCCGGGGGCCGGGGGGCTCCTCCGGCTCGGGGGGCAGTCAGTGGCTGGCTGCGGGCAGCGCGGCCGGTCCCGCCAGGCACCCGCGCCGGGGAGGTCTGGTGGCAGAGGATAATGCATCTTGAAACTGCTTTACTCGTATTTCGTTAATCTAAGGATTGGGGAAGCATTAGGCACGGGCTGTGTGTGCTTAGCAGAGGGAAGCGTGCTGTGATGGGTACAAACTTTGGGGACAGGCACCGCTGTGCTGGAGACTCGGGGATGAAGCATTACTCTGTCAGTCCTTATTGCTCTCTCGTTTCAGCGTTAGCGTTATGCTAATTGTCCTTGGGAGAGGAGAAATTCTCCCAAAGTGTTGTTATTTTCCTGCTAAAGTATCTGTGAGTTGATACAGTGCACAGCGCAGAGCCATTACTGTCAGGCATATAAATAATTGTGTCTTAATGCACAGCTTATGTTAATACGTCTTTCGTGACTATTTTTTGAACAACTGGATTATTGACCCTCTGCACAGAAATGCCAGACCTAACATGAACCGTAAAAGAGAAAATAGTTTTGTTTTAATAAATAAGGGCTTGAGGCTGAAAGCATTTTTACAGTTCTATTGCTAGTGAAAAGACAGTAATTTTTGCAGTCCCAGGGATAATTATGCACAGTTGTGAATGGAGCGAATTGACTTGGCATGGAGGGTAGACGAACCTCCTGCGATCTCTAGATTATGATCATTATTGTTATTGTAGGCCAGTGGGAACCTAACTGTGTCTTTCCTTTTTATCCTTTGATTTCTTTCTTTTTTTGGGGGCTGGAGGGGGTGGGGAGTTGAGAATTTGAAGACTGTGCTTTAATGCATTTTCAGCACCAGGGCTCCGAAGTAATTTTCTTACTGAACTATGTGGTAAAAGGCATTTGTGTTTGGAGATGGAAATTTGCAATTGAGAGTGAGAAAGAGTGGCTGGAGCTGGGCTTCATAGCTAAGCCACATCATTAGATATAGGTTAGCATTTTATAGCTGCCTTGTAGAAATGTGCTTGCTTATTTCTTAAAACCAAAACTGAACTTTAATTTTTGGACCTAGTTCACATATTTGACTTTTCTTAACCTCTTTTTTCAAAGAAAAACATACTCGGCTTGTTCGCACACCATTACTTTAACTTTTTCATGTCTTTTCTGGGTAACCTGCTTTGGCTGGGTGATGGACTTAATGAACTAATAGGCCTTTCATGGCTATCTCTGCTTTGATCCTAGAAATTGTAAAGATTTTTATGATCTATGACCTGGAGAGACTGCTACACACCAAAAACATTCTCTGCTTAACTTCATATATCCTCTGCTTAATCTGACCATTTGCCAGACTGCAGAAGTCTGTTTAGAAGAGCTGTGGGGGAATGTGCACACATGTCACTATTTGGGAGTTAGTGTTTTATGGGCTGTAGCTCATGCTGATTAGGGGGACTGCAGCTTGAGCCATTTGTGGCATTGCCATCTTTCCACTCTTGTTCAGGTGAGCTGGGTACTGATGACACTCAGCTGTTAGTGTTTAGTCAGATTCGGTCTCTTCAACCATCCTTTTGAAGAGGGCCGAAAGAATTCAAGAATTGGGTCTCTTTAAGTATCCTTTGAAGAAGAATTGCAAGAATTGAAGTCCCATCTCCTAGAACTAATCCTAGAAGTGCAGCTCTTCCTCCCAGTAAGTTCTTACTACATTTCTGGTCTCCTGCCACCTTCAGCAAGCAGCAGTCCCCAAACTGCTGATTCTTTGGGCCTTCAGGCAGCCTGCTGGTCAAAAAACCCATTGGAGCCCTCATCAGCACTAAGCAGAAGAGACTGCCCTAGAACTAATCGAGTTGAAGAAAGCTTGAGAACTGTGGGCTGCTTTCTTCATGTGCAGCTGGAGCAGCTGCTGTCACGTGCGGATTTGTTGTGAGGCAGTGCAGATAATACACCCGCCTTCTTCCTGTGATCTGAACAACTTCTGAAAGCTGGCAGTGTTCTGTCCCACTGTCACTGATGGGATGAGGCTCCCTCTCTGAATTTTTTGGTGGATTTAGACCTATAAAATGCAGCTAGGCATGACTGCTCCATGGTATTGTTAGTGATGTGTACTGAAATCCTAGGCGGGTGACTAAGGAGTAGACCCTGCTTCCTGTTCTCCCATCCACAAAATGCAAGGGAAAATATTGCTGCTTGTTTAAAAAACAAACAAAAATGAAGTCAGTTAAGTGACCTGACTGATTGAACTACTCCTAAAATACTTCTATAGCTAGAGTGGCCACATGACCTCCTGCAGCTCATGCTGGCAGACTGTGTCTTTTGTGACCTTGTCTCTGTAATTAGGGCTGGAGGAAAGACTTGTAAGATCTCTGCACTTGCACTGGTAGCGTGAGAAACTGGTAGCTGAGAGGTTTTTCTTACTTTGAGGGTTACAGTAGGTCAGGTTTAGGTGTGCACCCTCACGAGTCTGGAAAATTTTGACCTTTCACCACTTTTCACCTCCTGCCGTTGTTCCCCTTCTTCTGACTTTGCTTATTCTAGATAATGACCAGAAGTGAAGATATGGGTCTTTTAAGATCTGACCTGCCAGTTGTATTCAAGGGTAGTGAATTGTTATTTAAATTTAGGAGTTTTTAGGAGAACTTTTCAGTGAAGGATTGTTTTAGTACTATCGATCATGATGCAGACTTCTGTAAAGCTGTGGGTAGCCCTGTTGGCCCTGCTTGGAGTTAAAAGCTCTCTTCCCTGTTGCTCCCTGTGGTCATTTAGAGAAAGAATGTTAACAGTTTTCTCTCTCCATCTCCAACTAACACTCAGAATCCTGTGCATGATTGCAAAATACCATATTCAGTGTTTTACTCCTTGGATCCCAACGAGGCCAGAGAAGGAAGAATCCTAAGAGGAAGAGACTCACATGAATTGTGAAATGAGTGGTTAAATAGGACATTTAGGAACTGAAATGTGACATGGAAAGTTTAATGTATATAAATAATTTACATAGCAGTAGAAAGAGCAAGAGGGAAAGATACAAAGACAAACAAACATGCAGGATGAAGCTTGGCTGTTATTTTTTCAGGCACATTTTCCACTCCAAGTTTGCTAAATCCTGCAGATTTACTCTTGGGCTTTCTCTAGTCCTGGTTAACTACACAGAAGTGTGTCATTCATCCTGTTCCACAGACGGCAAAGGCAAGTGGCTCCCTCTGGAGCTAGCTAGTGTGTCTTTGGAAGTCCTCTTTTCCCTTCTAAAGCATGAAGGCTTAAGGAGCAAAGAGTGAGATGGAATATAGATTTGTTTTCCCCTTGATTTTTTTTTTTTTTTCAGTGAGTGACTTTCTTCCCCCAGCCCCACAATGCAGTTGGATATAGTGATGTGATGGTGGGGAGGTGGAGAAGGCCAAGGAGAGGCAGGGATGATGGAAGCAGGAAAGACTTGTCTGCTGTGTAGAGCTTTGTGTTGTTGGTTGCCCCACACACTGTTTAAGAGCTGCTCAGGCCCCTGGATTTAGCAAAACAAATACCGAAGCTGCTAAGCGAGGAGAAATGAGGAGAAATCTCTCTAAGCTGGGGATGTGACTGCAGCTCTACTGTAATACCACACAAGCCTGATGCTGCTGATTTCATTAAAAGCAACATTCGGGGCCTCAAAGCAGGTTTTAATACTTGCTATATGTTTTTTTAAATATGCTGACCTTATCTGGTAAGCCTGTAATATTTGTTGCAATGAAGAACAGCTGCTGCATAAATACATATATAATATCAGTTGCCAATTCTGTAAGCTGTGCTGAGACTGTGACTTGTTTGAAGTGGGGTTGCTATTAAAAGGCAGGTGGCAAGATGTTTATTTTGCACCTTGTTAATTGCTTGTTTTTCCTGCTGTAATTGGCTTCCTAATGGGGGCAGAATGCACTTGGTTTTGCACACAAAGCTTCATTAGTGACAACTGATGGAAAGGATTCAGAGGGTGGGATTTAGACGAAATATATATATATTGAGTAACAGATGTCTCTGCTAAATAGAGTATATGAGGAAGTCCCATAGATGCATCCAAAAATGCAAATGTTTTCCCATAAAACGATTTAAGATGTTCTAGTGTTAGGTATAAAGATTACTGCCTATTACTTGAGAAGGGGGCAGAGATGTTGGTATTTATGTTATTTTTGTGGGGCAGAGATTTTGTTCTGCTTCACTGCGCAGGAGTTAGGATGCCGGGATGGTGCTCTCTGCTCAGGACTCTGTCAGCATCCAGGTATTCAGAAAGATATCTTTGATGCTCTCTGTGGCACAGTTAGGGGTTGCTCCTGCCAACAGACTGGGAGGAAGTGGTGAGCACTGGTGGCCTTCTGTAAATTTCTAAGATTTATGGAGCCATCCCTGTCTCTTGTGTTCAAGAGCTGTTCCACTGGGCCTTTGGAGGCAGGACATTGCTGTGGAGAAGCATAGCTGGACCATCCATGATCCCAGCTGTGCTTACAAGTGAGAGCTGAGGTGGTGTTCCAGCTAGGGGTGGATGCTCCACAAAGGCAGTTCTTTTTTCAATAATGACTTTTTTTTAATGTGGTGTAAGAGAGTGGTCTGAGAGTCATCAGGATGGTCATCTGACACTGTTGTGTCTGAGGCCATGAACAGATTTTTGTGCTGTTCAGTTTAATATGATCTTGTTCCTGTAGAGGTTGCTGTAGGTGAAAGGTGAGTGTACTTGTGTGCGTGTATGTATGTATATGTATATAAAATTAATAATGAAAGGGTGAGATGGCTCTTCATGGAAATGAAGCCCCCCTACCCCCTCCTTTAAAAAAAAAAAGAGTGCACTGTGATGGGATTGAAAAATATACCTGTCTATTTCCTACTTCTCTGCTTCCTCAGATGCCAGTATTTAACTAGTTTAAGACTGGATTTATCTGTCATGTTTCTTCTCAGTAAGGTGACTTCAAGGCAAAAGTATTGCAAGTCTTGGATTGACATATTTTATAAGAAAAAGTCTTTATTACATGAATATATCACAGCCTAATTGACTGTTTTATGTTGGAGGGGGAGAGTAATATCCCGAGGCAGCATTTTAATCAGAAAGATCCCAAGACTGCCCATCAGCTCTGCTCTTCCATGTATGTGTCCTCAGATGACAAAATAATCCCCTTTCTTGGGATAATGCTTTTAATTTCTGCAGAATCTTTTTTTCCCCAGAGTGAAGAATGGACTGTGTAGTTGAGGTGAGGCCAGGACTTGTCAGTTATTAATGCTTGAAGGGAAGAGCCCCAAGGTGGTGTTCTTCCATGGTGAGAGGACTCTGTATTCCCACTGAGCTCATGGATGTGCTTTTGTCTCTGATATGCTTCCTGCCTTTGGCTGGGAGCCCTTTGTCTGGGTGTCTACACAGGTCCCCTCCCACCAGGGTTTATCTCTAAAGAGACTGTAGGAAGCCATCCCTCTTGTAGTACTTTACCATGGCATGTATGAGTTTCTGAACTCCAATGAAAAAGAATGGGGGGGAGATGTTCTAACTTATTTTTAAGTCTTACCTCTGAGGTTCTCATAAGTGGTGATGGATGTATTTGGAGCACAGGATTAAAGAGCAGGCTCTGCTGATGGCTATCCTTTTGGGCCTCTGGGGGATGCTTATGTCTGCATTCAAACTTGATGCTTGGGCTTTTTTTTCCATTTGTCTTCTGGCCAGTCTTGCACCTCGCAAGCCTTCATGGGAATGGGAATAGAAAGTGGTTGTTAAAAGTAGGAGCAAAGATCCATCTTGCTGAGTACTTTATCTCTTGACAGTGGCCAGTAGTGGCTGCTTAAGGAAGAAGGTAAACTTAAAGCAAGAGTGCAGTAGTAATAAAGTGGGATGCTTGCATTTTGTGTTTCATGTAAGTCTGTGTCTGTAATCTTGTTCCAGAACTGGGCAAATAGGGAAGAAAATGCATTTTTTCTGATTAAAACAAATTGCTCACCTTGGGCATGTCAGCCTGTTGTGTCCAGATTAAGGTGTTAGATGAGAGCTGGATGTCTTAAACCATTTCCAAAGCTGCCTCTGCTATGCACTGTATTCTGGTAAAAGACAGCTATTTCTGGAAAAGTCCCTCAACACCCTGTTGGTGTGCAGAGCCTGAGACCTCCCAGGGTACAGGCCTTCCAGCATGGATGTGGGGAGGATGACAGAGTTGATGCATTGGGTACGATGTTATCACTCAGCAGAGTGGGCTGCTGTGCACCTATCATAGTGCCATCCACAGGGAATCCTCCATCGCTTTGTTTATTGAGCTGCTGTTTTTAAAATTAAAAACAGCCAAATGTTTCATAAAATATTAAGAGGTGCTGCTTTAGTGCCTCTCATCAGATTAAGTATGTCACTTTCCGTGTCCTTAGGGTGATGAAGCCCATCAGCTTGGTCGTTCTCTCACCTTAAGCATGCATTAAGGTGACATGCTTCATCTCACAAGGGATGCTGAAGCTATCACACTGCAGAACTGGGAACTGTAGGGGTCCTGCACTTCAGCTGTGGATTCTCAAATGAAATTTTGCAGAAGTAATACAGTTTGCTTTGTACGAGTGAATTCCTTTTTGTTAGGGAAGTGCTTTTTTGAGCAAAAATATTGAGGTAATACAGTGGTAGACACATGCACGGTGACTGCGCTGCAGGAAAGAAAGAAACTGCGGCATGTTTTATATGAAAGACCAAGGACTGTTGGGTTTCAATGGGTAAAGGAGAGAGGCCTCTACATTCCTCAAACACTTTTTATGAATATGGATTTTGAAGCTGTGTTGCTTGCAGGTGAATTTCTTTTTTATTCAAGAGCCAGTTCTGGCATTTTAATCATAACACAGTGGTGCTGGTGTAGCAGAGCGTTGGGAAGCTGTGGGATGTGGTAGCCCCAGGACTGAGGGAGGGTCTCCAGCTTGCTGCAGAGAAGCCCTGAGGGCTGCACAGTGGTGGAACACAGCGTGGTGGAGCTGGGACCGAGCTGTGGGGGGCTTGCTTTCACTCAGTTTTCCATCATCTCTCGCCTCTACCCAGCAGTTCAGCACTCTTTGGCATTTGTATAGTGTTTGGGAATGCTGCACCATACCGGGTTAAATAGTCTAGAAGTTCTAATAAATTCAGGATACCAGACCCATCCTGACTTCTGAATTTCCTGGGTTTGGGTTGTGTTGCCTCTTTAAAGTCAGTCAGTCATGGCACACGTGGCATGGTTACTCTGGCGTTCGCGCTGTGCACAGCAAAGTCACACCCGTGTGCACATCAGGGAGCACTTACTCAGGAGTCTGCTCTGAAGGGCAGCGCCTCCTTTGTCTCATCTGATACCGCCGCTGCTGCTGCTGCTTCGCTTGGTCGTGGTGTGAGGAATAATAAAGTACAGCCTTCAATCATGCGACCTGATCAGAGGGGGTTGTCTGTGGTGATTGATAAGTCCTCCTGGAACAACAGGCTGCTTGAGCTGTGCCCAGGGACTGCTGGGTTTGGTTGGGGTTTTGCATTAATTTCTGGCCTAAGTAAAAAGAGCTGTGAGATCAAGGTTGCAGTCTTGTTTGCAGCTTGCCTTCAGACCTAAAAATCCTGCCTGATATATACTGTAAAGTACCCTTTTAGATCTCTGCTCTCCCCAGAACTATTTGGAGAGCACTTTTCCTCTCTCTTTTAGGATATGCTGAGTATTTTGGGCACCCCCAAATTATTTTGATTCCTTAAGTTTGCTCTCTTCAAAATAGGCATAAACGAAGACATCTTTTTCGTATTTCATCCTTGTATCCACCTGGCCTGATGAGTGACACGCTGAGAGCACGGACTTGGGTTCTTTACCCTGGGATGTCCCCCCAGTCATGGCTTTTTCTTAAAAGCCCCCTGTATGACCTTGTCAAGCTGCTTTGCTGCTTTTCTTGATTTATCACATTTGCCACTCTCAGTACAGAAGCTAAAAAGCCTTAATATTAAGAAAGTGCTTGTATCCTGTGAAAGATAGCTTTTTCTGTTGATATTGAGAAGCCCTGGAAGATGAATGTGTGTATAAATTCTGTAACAACCGAGTTGTACAGTGGTTTATCTGCAGTGTGGGTGAATCTCAGCCATGGGCAGTGTTACATAAAGGATGCCACCTGTCTGCAATGGGGCCACAGGTGTGTTTGGGTATATTTGCGTTTCTGCAAGGAGAGGTGTTTTTCTGCTTCCCTGCTGAGTAACATCCACAGTTTGTGAGGTCAGTTTAAAGCAGAAATGACTGATCTTCTTAAAATACTTGCTGAACAAATATATTTTTCCTTCTGTTCTGCAAAACAAAATGATATGTGGGTGAAAGAATGGCTTTCCCCCCAGCACATGTGCAGCCACTTTATGGATCGAAGAACAGTCTTTGGAGCACGGAAGAGCTATTGCTGTGTAGAGAAGTGCCAGCATGGTGCCCTATTTTCAGCATTCTTAACTTCAGTCGTGGTGGTAGTGGGCTGGAGCTGTGCTGCAGCGGCTCTGCTTGTACTGCTGCTGTTGTTTGAGCATTCTGCCTTTGTCACGGAATCAGGACATCTGGAGGAAAGGGATTCTGGGATGACTAGGACTTCTTTGTCACACACAAGAGAATTTCTTTCTTGGAGAATGGATAATAGAATGCCTTTATAGCAGAAAACGAGAACTGCCCAGAACATCCTGGTCCCCTGCTAGAGGTGAGGACACAGAGAGTTACACTCAGAAGTAGAAGAGGAGCTTTCTTCATCTAGCTGCAGTGTTAGGTTTTCTGAAATTTGTCTGTGATCTCTTACTGTTCTATTGAGGTTTTATGTTTCTTTGCTTTCTCTGCCAGTAAATGACCATTTCATTTTGGAAGTGCCCTACTGTTCAAATTATAGTTGGGGCCAGTTTATTGTGGATCTGTTTAGCATCAGTTTTATTGCTTGCCTGCATTCCTGCTCTGCTGTGGGATTGTCATTGCTGTGCCTTTTGGGTATCCTGTTTTTGCTGTCACTGGCCTGACTCCTAGGGCTTGAAAAGCTGTTTGAGGATTCCTCTGGGAGCCTAAGGGCCTTATTGGAAAGAAGTCAAATTCTCATAAGTTCCTGAGAAAGCTGTCATAAGCCTTGTGGCTGCTGGGTTATTGCCAAGGCCTTAATTCATGGGACACACGATGAGCCATTGCTAGACAATATTGGTTTCAGGTTCTTTTGTTCTGTATTATGAAAGGAGAACCAGTTCTGGGCCATTGTTTTAGCCAGTGTAAGAACACACAAGATTTTCTGTAAGAAAGTATTTACAGTTTATTAAGCCTTGTCTTCTGGCTTTTTTCTTTCCCTCACTAGAGTTCTTTCTCTGTTCACCCAATTCACCTTCATGGGTTTCAGTCCTAGCAAGGATTCATCCAAAGTCAGACTGCTTTTGCACCCTGTGGCTTTTGGCAATGGAAGCCCCACTGACCATGCATGGGAGTCATTCTGAAGGAAAGTGCTGCTGTGGGTGAGCCAGCTGTCCTTTACTGCTGTCCAGGTTGTTTGTTACATTGAGGAAGATGGTTTTGATGACCCCTCCTGATGGTATTTCTTTATAGGTATGTAGTTTGTTCTTTTGGCAGGCTTTTGATTAAGCTGCAGACTTGCTCTGGCCCTTCATGTTTGCTCCACATTTTCAAGGCATTTGGTAGTTAGTTGTCCCCTTATCTGCCTCTGCAGTGGAAGGGGTGAAAGGCAGAAACAGCTTATTTGCCGCGTGGAGTCTCCTTTTGCTGCTGACTCATGGCTGTGTCCTGCTCATGGTGGACAGGTTTTGGTACAACCAAATTTTGAATAGCTAGTGATGAAGTTTTAATTTCCCATGGGCAAGCAGTACTCCACCCAAAGAGCTTTCATTCTGTCCTGGTGCAGTTTTCTGGTTTTAGTTTAGTCCCACTGCCCTACACTCTACCCTTGCAGTAAGAAATGGGTGGATTAAAAAGTTATCCAGAAGAGTATTGAAATGTCACGAATGTGCATTCAAAGTAATTTCAAATACTTAAATTCAAAATGAAATGTGTCAGTGTGTTGAAATTGTTTGATACATCTCTCTGTTTGGGACTGAGCTGGGATGGAATCCAAACCAAGCCATGAAAGATCCCTGGAGGGAAAAGTGCAATGCAAATTGGAGGTAGAAAAGTCAGTCTGAGCTTTGGTTTGGCTTTGTCTTTGTAGTCTCTGAATGTGTGCCAGCTATGGATGAACAGCAGTAGGACAAATATTTAGGTGCTGCTGTACAGCCTATGGAAGTTTTATTCACTGGCACGCATTACCAGATCTGAAAAATTGTGTTTCCGTCAGAACCCACGCCACTTAATTTCAGCACAGTGTTCTGCCAGCCCTGAAACGTGTCTGTATTTGCTTCTAGAGAGCTTGCTCAGATGCAGGGCTTGGTTCCATCTATTTCTCTGTTTTCTTGGCTTGCCTTCTGCAGATAAGATAATAGTAATAATAATAAAAAGCCCCAGAAAAATCCTCTCCAAAGTGCTGCTATTGCAGCTGATACGTTGATGATTTCAGCAGTCATTTAAGTTGTTTGGAGTTCTTTTTCTTTCGATTTTTACAAAAAAATTTAATTTGGAGCTTCTTGTTTTGATTTGCCATATGTGAGGATTTACATATGATGGTGCTACCGTAGAGCTAAGCATTTGGTGAGCTGCATGGATGTTGTGGCAAACAGAACCTGTTTCTGAGCCACAGTTTGGAAGAGCTAGTGTGTAAGGGACTCACTGAAAGCTGGAAGTACTGTGGAGAAAGAAGGTTTTCTGAAATCAAATATGCCAAGCTGCCTGAGTGTTAAGTCTTAAGGGTCAGAGTGGACACAACAAATTTGAGGGACTGGGAAATGAAGAAGTCAGTGAGGTTGCAAAAAGCCTGGTGGGTGTTTTGTACCTGTGAGTGCAATTGCATGTCTGTGTCCAGGTGATGAGAGCAGTGTGTCACTCTTGATATTTCTAGATTTACTGTGGAACAGTTTGAATCGCCACAGATGCACAGAAAGTTGCTGTTGCTCACTAGTCTGGCCTTGATTTGTCTGCAAGGATTGATGGATTGGGATGAATCTGTTAGGCTCTACCCAGCACCCAGCCAGCAGCTTGTCCGAGTGGCGTGGACTGGACAGGGTGTAACAAGGAGGAAGTTATGTCAACAGGGTGGGAAAATCCTCCTGTGACTTTATAGGGCAGACTGCTGTGGAAATAGAAGAGAATGGGGAGATGATAGACATGAAGGGAGTCAAAACAGGCTTTTACTTTGATGTAACAGCACATGGATGATGGGTATGGAAGGTTGAAAATTCTGACTGTAGATGCCTTGGCTCATCTTCTGAAGGCAAAGGTCTCTCTTGAATGGTTTCTTTCTAAGACAGGGTGTGTGCAATGACTGTATGAGGTGCATGAGTGTGTTATGACTGTATGAGGTACATGTGCAAAATTGCCTTTCACAGTGTCCTGCTGCTGCAGGGTGAATCAGACTGGCTCTCCTTCTCTGCTCATGCCAATGAAAATAAATTGCCCCATCATAACTTGTGAGGAGAGCAGCGTTCTGTCATCCTGTGTATACGGCCACTAGCCAGCAGTGTTGGAAACAAAGCCAGCCTTTCCTGTGCTGTTGGATGCTGCTTCTAGGCAGGTCAGAGAGCCAGCTGGGCAGGGAGGTAGCAAAGCTGTCACTTCTGCAGTCTTCTTACTCGTGGCTGCTGAAAGGAGCTCTTCTCTGAACAGTGAGCAGTGTGTGTTTTTCCTGACCCTTTCCTCTCCCTCCATCCCGCAATTACATAAGACAGCCCCGTTGCTCCTGCCAGAGAAGGTGCTGTTTACTTTTGCAGCTCGTGGAAGAGAAGAGGCGTTGCACATACGGCATTTTGTTCCAGACACTTTTTACACCCCTCCCATTTAATTTCATTTCTGTTCTCTCTTTTTAAAAACTTTACAGAGAAAACAATGTTGCTTTAATGATACAGGAGGAGGAAGGGAAAGGGAGCCTTCTCTCTTAATTTTTTGTTGCTTATGTGTGTCACTGATGAAGTTGAGCGTGTGAGTGTCAGTGTCTCTCTGCACAGTGGTGTGGAACAAGTGCCTCAAGTCTGAGTTACATGGGGGGTAGCTGAGAGGTGGGTCATGGGCAGGGCTGAAGAGAGGCAAATACTGAAAGCTGGAGTTGGGAGCAACTGAGACAAGGGGACTGCAGCTGGCCTAGTTCTGTCCCCTGCCTGTTTGTTCTTATTTTATTTTTGCAATTCAATAGCAGAGCACAGGAGCAGATACTGAGTGTGATTTAAGGGGGCTAGCTGCTTTCTGCTTGCGAGAGGACCTCAAGCCTTCCAGGCTTATTTGTGCTCTCATCTCATGTTAGTCATGCTGTTCTCAGTGATCAGCCTTGCCTGCCCCTGTTTTCTCAGGTTTATACAGCTGCTCTGTCTGAGTTTTCCTGCATTGCTGGAAATGTTTCCCTCACTTCTCCTCTGTGTGTTTAGGGCCAGGAATGTTGGGACATAAAATCTCGCTGTGCTGTTTTCTTTGTCATCAGTATGCCATGATCAGCTTGTGTTCTGAGAACACCTATGGTTATCAGTAATATTCACGAGTAGGTCAAACCTCTGCTAAAGCAGGACTTATTTTATGAGATGTGAGGAGCGAGGCAGAAAGTGAGGTGCCAGCAATCCACTGTAAGGAGCTGTGGCTTGAATCCAGGTTGTGCTGCCATATTGCATCTGCTTGGCTGGTCCGTGTCCTGTTTGATGCCTTCGTTGTTTCCCCTGAGCATCTGAGTTGACTGAACACGAGTGAGTCACTGTAGTGTTTCTGGGTTACTAGTGCTGCTGCATTTCTGAGCTTTCTGCCAGGGAATGAAACTGTTCTGAAGTCTCTTAGGTAGAACGATCACAGTAAGGTCACCCACTCATGCACTTGACCTGTTAGTTTTCCCTGGATATGATGCTGTTGCTATTTCTAAAAAGCACTGTTTTCTTAGAAAAATTACAATCCAACTCTTTTTTAAAGAAAAGAAAGTTGTCTTTGCTGGAAATTGGCATTTGGGTGAAGGTTGCATTTCTCTCTCTGCGTGTGGTATGGGTTGTAAGCAAAGTTTATCCTGCTGTTTTCCAGAAAGAGCCACAAAGCAGCTTAAAACATGAATTTCTGTGTCTCTCTGGAGAGTACATTTACTTCTATCCAAATTGAGCATTGCTACTCAGATTTAACAATGGTGCAGGCAAAGTAAGGGAGCATAATATTAATCCTGTCTAGTTGACCCTGTGTAGTTCAGCTGTTCCTCATACACACCACTTAGTTGATGGGTCTAAAATACAAGGTGTAGAGATGCTAATGTCTAGATGATGACTTCCATCTTGGTGGTAAGAGATGTCCATCCCTCTCCGTTTACATTAGAGGAAGCTGACTGTGGTGATCTGCCTAACTTGGGTATTTAATGAGTGCCTAAAGCTGGGTTGGATGGAATCAAATGTAGTGTTGGAGAGCCGTGCATGGGAGGCCCATTGCATGTGTCACCTTCTGCAGCTCTGCTGCTACTTGGGTTAAAGAAAACTCTGCTTATATTTCTGCAGAGCTACTAAAAGCTGGTTTCGAGTTGTATATGTTTATCTTCTCTTTTTTCTAGTGCAGAGTTTTTCTAGTCCTATGCTGCTAGTGATATGAAGAGGGATGCCTTTTGTTTTGCATGTATGTCTTGACTAGTTGTTTTTGGGCCATTAGATCTCCTTTAAGTCAGGAAGCATAGCTGCTGCTGGCAATGTTAGCAGCTCAACAAGCAGCATTTAGCTGACATTTGACCTTCAGTGTGGCATAGCACTTGCCTCTCTCTCAGACTGCAGGTAATGATTACCCAAACTCGGGCAGAGTCTTGACTACAGGGACTTTCTTACGAAAGGCTAGAGGATGTCGGTAACATCTACAGCTGAAAGACAATGTATAGTGTGAAACCTTGCCAATTCCTCCTTTCCCTGCACTTTCTTGCTGTTTGTCACTTGTTCAGAATCAGGTCTCTCTCCCAGACCTCCTTATCTATTCCCACACCCAGTCTGGGAACTGGAGATGAGCAGAGAAGCATCGCATCAGCCCAAGGTTGTACTAAATAAACGAACTGAGGAGATGCTTTCTTTAACCTTCCTACTCATTACATGTGCTTGTGATGTACCAGGCAACCACTGGGTGTCTCTGGGCCGTGCACAGCTGCAGGCAACATCTAGTACCTAGAAAGCCGGCACTGGTTACTCTTGTTTTGGTTTGTGGCTGCAGTTGTGTTCTTGTTTTGAAGGTCATCGTGTTCCTTTCTAGGCTGCCCACTCAGAATGTGGCTTCCCCATTCCTGACCATGGAGTGGGGTGCACTCTGTGGTAAGGCAGCACTCTGGATTGCCAGTCGTTTGTGTTCAAGGGCCAGCAAATTCTCCAGCCTTATTTTGCTCTGTTGCTGTTTCTGAACACCATACCTCTTATTGCACTGGGTTGTGTGGAGGTCTAGAGGAGGAGAATGTTAGCACAGCAGCTTTGCTACCTTTCCCTTTTCCCCTTAGTTGTGACAAGCTTTCTCTTGCATGCACACCCAAGTAGATAATTTATCTGTCTCTCAGTAGGGCTCTGCTAGCCACAGTATTTTCTTCAATTCCATGGAAAAAGTTAGTTTTTCATTATAGTGCTGAAAGCGTGAAAGGCAGCTTATTCTTTACTTCAGAAATGCAGTGATAGAAGGTAAAGCTTTCATTAAACATGCCTGGCTGAATTTGTATACTTAAGTATCTGAACTGTAGCTAATATCTTTTGAAAGACAAGGAAAGAAACACAGCTTTCTAATAGCCAGCATTTTGTGTTTGAATGGTTAATCAGTAGTACAGAAAAATAATTGAATTAATTCTTTCATAGACTTAGTCCATGAAAAAAATCCAAAATATTAATGTCTGTTGCTGTAGGGTAGTTGTCCTTTTCATCTTGAAGCCATTTAGGGTTGACATCTCTGTGGTTTGCAGGTGATGGTATCCACATTGCAGCTTTCTTTGGTGGTGAAAGAGCAGACCTGTACCAGGAGATCTTTCCTGCTGTCTTGGCTTTGAGTTGGTACCTGGTTATGCTGAGTGGTGCTTTGTCATTAAATAGATAAATTCACCAGCAGCAGGATGCATTGTTTGGTTCCAGCACCTGCTTATGTGCTCTTTGCATAAAGAGTGAGATAGGATTTTGCTGGTCTCAAGCTGGGATTTGAGCCTACTTGAGGTGGGTATTGGTAAGTTTTGGGGGTGCTTTGCTGTGGAATGTCTGGTAGAACAAGCGCTGGACCTGGGATTAACTGATTTTGTAGATTTCCAGCAGTGATTGAAGTACGATAAGCAAAGGTAGGTATGTTGTGTTCAAGACTGAATAATATGCGTAATATTTTTTGTCTGAATTGGTTTGATGGCAGCACTCAAGTACTGCAGTGGATAGAAAAAGCACACTGCACATAAGCTGCTGGTAATAACTTGCTATAGCATTCAGAGCAGCATGCTTTACAATTGTATGGGAACTGAAAGCTCTCACTGTACAGACATAAAATAATTCTGGTCGGCTGCTTGTGTACAGGGCTTAGCCTTGCAACAACATAAACTAGAGCTCTGTGCATAAATTAAGCACTTAGCTGCCAGAGGTTCATTACCAGCTTGGTTACAAGCTGCTGTGTAGAGACAGCCATAGTGTTTGGCTTGGATAAACAGCCCGCTTCTGGATATGTGAGAGGGGTGGTTCTGTGCTTGCCCAGATCATTTGGATGTAGGATAGCGGTTCGCAGTCTGTGTCAGAAGACAGGAGCTGGGAATCATGACAGTGCTGTAATTTCCTACTATGAAGTCAAAAGAGGATGTCTGACTGAGTAGGATGGGGTACCCAGGACTCTTGGAACAGTCAGGGTTGAAAACCATAAATCCAGTAATTGTATTGCAATTTAAAAAAATATGTTTATAAATCTGCCCCTTGTCTTGCCTTGGAAACTGTCAACGCTCAACCACATGCAGGCACAAATGTGAGTTACAAGACCTGACATTGGTTTCTGTTTATTCTCCCTCCATTTCCAGTCAATAGAAGTTATTTCACTTCCATGGAGGCAGAAACTTGTGTTTTATTGGCACCAATCCATGTGGCTGTGTGTAGCTGTATTTGGGAAGGAAGGGTCATGCTGCTGTATTTTCATGTCACCAGTGTGTCTCAAATAAAGGACCGATTTGCTGTTGGAAGGTGCTACATAAACTTTTTTGTTTAAGTACTTGAAAATGCTGTATCATGACAAAGAATGTTTATCACAAAAACAAAACATTCCTTGTATCACCCACCAAACCCATGGTAATGGAGAAGGAGCTGAACGGAACAGGTCCACATGTAATGTGGATAAAGGTGGATAAATTGCCATTGCTGTAACGTGGATAAATTGCCATTGCTGAGGTGGTGAAAGAAAGGGGGAACTAGGCAGAAATTTTCAAGGATTAGAAAATAAATACCCTGTATCATTTATGCTCCTGTAATCTGGATCTATATTCAGCAAAGTACTGACAAATCCCTGCTCAGCTAAGCATTCAGAGGTGCATTTCCAAAGGTTTTCAAGTCCGTGAAGGCACGGAGAACAGCACTTCAAAGGGCTTTCAAAATGTATTTGTTCTAGATACCCTGTACCTAAAAGGTCCATAGAGAATTTCCTCCTTGCTAGTCCCTTTCCTTGGCTCTGAGATCTGTCTTGCATAGGTCTGCCTTAGCCAAAGCAGAGCAGCATGTGCCAAAGAATTTCTCTGAACTGAGGCACTTATGATATCACAGATCAAAACCCAAGGAATGATGGGGAGCAGTGACCAGAACAGGGCTGTTAGTAGGGCCAAGCACACGGGTAAGTCAGGATGCCAAGCCCAGTGCTCCTGGGGGCAGGACTGCCCACATGGGCAGCAGCTCAGGAGCTTGCACTGGGCTGGTGGGGCCGCTTTACTTTGGGCAGACATTCTATGTGAAATACACTGCAGAGATCTGAAGGTGTCACAGCGATTAACTAAGTGGGAACTTGAATGACAAAACGATCCCGTTACGCTGCTTGGGCTTGGCAGAAGGAGAGGTGTCGGGGTGCTGCTGCTGCTGCAGCGCGTTTCGGAGCTGTGGGAGTTTGTGACAGAGCGGAGCAGGTGTGAACACTCCAGATCATGACTAAGTGACGTCTCGGCTGATGAAGAGTGCTGTTTTGTTCCTTTCCTTTCAGTGTTTTCTTCCAAATATAATTTACCTCCATTATGTATTTTTTCTCTCTTATTTGCGGTTACTGATGGCTTGCAGTTTTGTCAGCTTGTTCCTGTTGCAGGCGTGGAAAGGAGGGAAATATTGTCTTTGCTCTGTTGGTTATCAGAGACCCTGTAAGCATTGAGGCACTGCACAAGGAACGAAAGCTCCTGGTCTGGGGAATATGTGCTCTGAATGGAGGAAGTTGGGCAGGGACTGTCTCTAGTGTACCTGGAGCTGGGAATGGAATCTGGGTCTCCTGAGTGCTTAATCCAGCTTCCCAGGTTCTGATGGGCACATAGTCTTGTGTGGCAGTTTTTGCTGGCTTTTTAATTTTTTTATGTGTTACATATTGTAGCTGCTGCTCTCTGGAAATAACTATTATGTTGTGGCAGTTTCAGCTGGGGAATTTTTCAACTTGGGTGTGCAAGTAAATGCGATGAAAATCTCTAAGACCTGTGGTTCCTACTAGAAGCTGGGATTCTCTTCCTGATGCTTGTGGATTGACACAAAGTCTGGAGGAGGAAGGCTTACAAATGTCTTACTTAGAAAATTGCCCCAGGCTGCAGATTTGACTGTTTTTAAAAATGTGTTTCTGTATTGAATTCCCATACAGAGCAGCCATGAATGCAGCTGACTTTTATTTTCCTTATGCCAGGGAAAAACAGAAAAGAGTAGGGTGAGGAAGGCCAAGGATTTTTCTTGCCCTTTTGGGCAAGAAATGGCCTGCAACCATTTCTTTTGTAAAGTACCAACTCACTTCTTAATCTATGTAAGTTTACTGACTGTTTCTTGAGGCACTGGGTCGGAGTATTTAGAACAGCTGGCACAAGTCATTAAGAACAGAAGCTCCTTCATTACACCTGCAATTGGGATTTCCCACTGACTCTCAAAGGTATGTTTGTATAAAGAAATAGGAGGTAAGTTTGACTTCTGGGTTAACAGAACTATACTTATTAGATGAGGCTTTTTAGTTATTCTTATTTTCCTCATGTAAAAATATATGCATAAAACCAACCACTTGCTTTTTTGAATATATTGAGTTTGTGTGGCAAGGTTTCAGTACTGGTGGGAGGCTACAGGGGTGACTTCTGTGAGATGCTGCCAGAGGGTTCCCCCATGTCTGACAGGGCCAATGCCAGCTGGCTCCAAGATGGGCCAGCCAGAACCAGCTGTCCCAAACTGGCCAAGGGGATATTCCAGACCACGTGATGTCTGCTCAGCAATAAGAGCGAAGAAAAAGGAGAAGCAGGGTGGCATTTGTTACTATGACAATTGTGTTCTGGAGAAACCTCTACACATACTGAAGCCCTGCTTCCTGGGAAGTGGCTGGGTATTTCCTGCTGATGGGAAGTAGGGAAAAAATCTTGTATTTTCCTTTGCTTCCATGCACAGCCTTTGTTTTTGCTTTATTAAACTGTCTTTATTACCCATAATTTTTTAAAATCTTATTTTCTTCTCCCTGAGTCCTGTTGAGGAGGGGAGTGATAGGGCAGCTTGGGCACCTGGCATCAACCCACCACTCTGAGACTTTTAGATTTTAAAAGACAGATGTTCTTAGTCAAGTGTGCAATTTAAGAAGCACTCTCTATGCTGGATCTATCTGTTGTACAAAGTCTGTCCTGTAAACAGTGAAGGCTCTTGGAAAGCTGACCTTTAAACATGGAAATAGGAACCTGATTTTCAGTTAACACCCAATGCTATACGTGTGAGCACAAACCTGCTCTCTGCATGTATATATACTATATACTACTAACCTTAAGCTTTGGGTAGGAAAGTGGATATTAATGTTCATTTTTTTGGTCTAGTCAGAGTGCGCACAGAACACACTAACATTTGCCTTAAAGCCTTTTTTGGCAGAATTTCCTGTAAAGAACCCAAGCAATGTATCTGGCTGGAGGACAGGGTATTGTATATTACCATAAAATAAATTAGTAAATTAGCCAAAATGTTGCCTTGTTCTGCAAATAAAGCAGTGGACTGGCGGCCAAAGATTTTTCTTTATTCAGCCTAACTTCCACTTAGTGTGCCTGTTTATTTCTAACCTGATTGTGTCCCCTTAATGTGTTGCAAAAACTTCCATGTACTTCTATTTCCAGTACTTCTATGTCATAAAAATAAAAATAACTCAGATGCCACTGAGGTGAAACAGCTAAAATACACCACTTGGTATAACTTCTTTCAGATACTTTTAAGCAAGCATTTTTGAAGTGATACCAAACCTTTTGTGTGTTTGGGGTTTTGAGCAGATACCTACATTCTGGAAGCTAAGACAAGGGTCAGGTATTGGTTTTGGGTTCAGGTTGGCTCATGTTGTTTTCTGCAGAGCATCTTGCACCATCCAAGTACGTAGTACTGGCCCTTTGTAACAAATGCAGTGTGAATTCGACTGTGGGCTGCTGTCTGTGCTCTAGGAGTATGTTTTTGAAGCTAATTCTTCTGGTTATCCCACCTAACTGCACTTAAAGTTGAGTAATGGAGTAGCTTCAGAGTGTGTATTTGATTCATTTTTTGGGTAAAACTAGACTAGAAGCTCTGTTCCAGGAGCACATATGGCGCTAGTCTAGTCCAAGTGCCGCATCCCAAACTACGAATGATGTGAATCATGAGGTCCTTGGGAGCAGCTTATTTGCTTTACAGGTTTGTTCCTAGACAACTTACATCTATTTCTGGTTGATGGGAATAACTTGTGTAAGGTTGGTGGTGCTCCTGTGGGCTGGGAGGAGAAGGCAAGTGCTGTGAACAAGCAGTGTATGGAGCAAAAGTGCATTCTGCTTACATACATACCTAAAACAAGGAAGGTTGAGGCTGTAAAAGCTGGGTACAGCCTTGGTTGCAGTGGCCATGAGATGAAACTCACAATCTTGAGTAGAGGAACCAAGACAAAAAGCAGGATCAGAATCCTGGACTTGAAATGAAGCACCACTAGACATTTCTGGAGCTTAACAGGATTTTGGTTATATACACTGAGCAACCAGAGAAGATTAGACTGAAAACTAAATTTGCAAAACCTTTTAATGTGCTTGTATTTGTGTCTAGTTCATAGTTTTCTTGGGAGCGCTGTTCTTTTACTACTTTCTGCCAGAAAAACCTGTTAGGGCTTGGGACAGAAGATGTGCTTTATTGGGGTCAGATGCATGTGAAAGAGGGTGGTGGCTCTGGCTGTTGCTAGGCTACACTTGTGTTCTCACATAGTAAAAGAAATCTTTACATGTTGGGAGTGTCAAAGTATTTCACTTAATGCATGGTGTCAGTCAGTGCTGTTGTGTAATGAGTAGATCCCGTGGTTAATTTTTCATGTGATTGGCAGTTGTTGAACTCACTTCCAAGTCAGTCTAATGACTGGTAATTTAAGGTAATGGAAATACTTTCTAGAAAAGGTATTTTTAATTAATTAATAGATGTTTCTGAATCTGTGTTTTAAAGGGAGACCCTGCTTCTCACAAACCAGGACAGTTTGTTGATATTCAGGGATTGTTTCCTTGAGGATTGCATCCTGATGAGGAAAAATATTGGGCAAAGGGTAGAAGAAGCCTGTGTGGATGAAAAAAAAAAGAACTGCCATTACTCAAGCACAAGCAGGAAATACACAGGAGATGGAAGCGCGGTCAGGCCACTTGGAATGAATATAGAGAGGTTGTCAGAGTAAGTAGAAATGAGACAAGGAAGGTCAAGGTCCATCTGGAATTAAATCTGGCCAAGGATGTCAAGGACCAACAAGAAGGGCTTCTTCAAATACGTCAATAACAAGAAAAACTAAGGATAATGTGGGCCTGTTGCTAAATGGAGGAGGGACGCTGGTTACAGAAGACACGGAGAAGGCAGAGGTACTGAACACATTCTTTGCATGAGTCTTCACTGAGAAGATCAGCCCTCAGGAATCTCTGATCCAGAGACCAGAGTTAAGGGAATGCTGGAAGGAAGGCTTTCCTTTGGTCAAGGAGGATTGGGCTAGAGAACACCTAGGCAAAACTAGGTGTTTGACATTCACGAGCCCGTGGGCCCTGGCGGGATGCATCCACAAGCGCCGAGAGAGCTGGAGGGTGCCATAGCCAGGCTGCTCATGATCATCCTTGAAAGGCCGTGGAGATAAGGAAATGTGTCTGAGGACTGCAAGAAAGCAATGTCATGCCCAGTCTTCAGAAAGGGCAAGGAGGATCTATGGAGCTACTGGCCAGTCAGCCTTACCTCAGTCCCTGGAAAGTCAGGAGAAATGAGACTGGAAAGGTGATGGAGTGCTTCATTCTGGAGGCCATTGCTGTCCACATGGATGGCAAGAACATGATCAGGAGCAGACAGCATGGATTCACTTAGGCTTAAATCTTGCTTGTCCAACCTGATTGCCTTATACAATGAAACAGCTACCTGGATGGATGAGGGGAAAACAGGGGATACTGTCTGCCTTGACTTCAGCAAGGCTTTCAGTGTCATTTGTGAGGATGTTGTGAAAGACAAACTTGGGAATTGTGGGCTGGATGAGTGGACAGTGAGGTGGATTGAGAACTGGCTGAACAGCAGATCCCAGAGGGTTGTGATCAGTGGCACTGGGTCGAGTTGGAGGCCTGTCACTGGTGGTGGTGTCCCCCAGGGGTCAGTACTTGGTCCGCTGTTGTTTAACATAATTCACCAATGAGTTGATGAAGGGGTAGAAGAGCCCCCTCAGCAAGTTCCCTGCAGACACAAAGCTGGGATGGTGCAACCCTTCAGAAGGACACTGACAGGGACCTTCTGAAATTCAGCCAAGTCAAGTGCAGGGTCCTGCATCTGGGGAGGAATAACCCCCTGCACCAGGACAGGCTGGGGACTGATGTGCTGGGAAGCAGCTCTGTGGACAAGGACCTGGGGGTCCTGGTGGACAACAAGCTGTCCATGACCAGCAGTGCCCTTGTGGCCAACAAGACCAATGGTGTCCCAGGGTGCATTAGGAACAGCACTGCCAGCAGGTCGAGGGAGGTGATCCTGCCCCTCTACTCAGCCCTGGCGAGGCACATGTGGAGTGCTGTGTCCAGTTCTGGGCTCCTCAGGCTCCTGCAATGTACTCTAGGACAGAGCTGCTTGAGCAGGGACATTAGACTAAATTACTCACTGTGGTACCTTCCAACCTTTTACCCATTCTTTGATTGTGATTCTATGCAAATATCTTCATACACACTGTGAAAGTGAATAATGCATTTTTTGCTGTGAACTTGCATTTCTTACAAACTCCAGGAACTTAGGAATAGCATCAATTGTGAATAAAGCTGATCTATTTTTATTAAAAGAAATATAAATTGGATGTCTCATTCAAAACTTTTAAAATGTGTTATATAGAATGTGTCATTGCCTGTCCTAGCTTCAGTATGAATCAGCATCGGGATGTCATTTTTCAGTGTATATATGTATTACTGCTATTTGTGTCTCTATTCAGGAATTCAGAGTAAGTTGAGGGCCAGCTTTGCATTCTTTTACCCCTGACAAGAAAATGGAACAATGCATAGAATGCAAAAAGAGTTACAGTTTTGTCTCTGAATGTTCTTTCATCACATGTTATTGTCCTTGAACATCTATTCTGTGTAATCACTGGAAGACGTCTTATGATATTGAGTGGTAACTGAGCAGTCCTGCTTCCCTAATTCAAATGAACTACTCTGCTCTCAATGCAAGCCTCTCGCTTACACTGCGTGGGGATAACTTGAATGTCTTCCACATATTGTCCTTGTGTCTGTCCTGGGAGAAGTACAAGTAATTTCTCTGAACAGTCTTGTAGCACTTCTGTTTTTTGTTTCAGCCCTGTGTTGATGGGATTGTGAAAGTTATTGCATGTTTAAGCTAAAAGCCGCATAAAGGAATACCTGTGGGTTATGCCACTTATAGAACAGTGTGGTTTGCCTCCTCTGGGACTTCTGGGCTTTTGTTCTGTTTGTAGGCTTGCTGTCTGTCTGGAATCGCTTGTGATGCTGGGAGTGCAATAATGCAGGAGGCACAAAACCATGAAGTAACATGGTTTTCTGAATCATAGGATGTAAGGGTTGGAATGGACCTTAAAAATCATCTAGTCCCAACCTGCCACTGCCATGGGCAATGACACTTCCCAGTAGATCAGGGTCTTCAGAACTCCATCCAACCTCGCTTTGAACACTGCCAGGGTTGGGGCATTCATGGCTCCTCTGGGCAACCTGTTCCAGTGCCTCACCACCCTCACAGTAAAGAATTTTTTTCCTGATATCTAAGCTAAATTTCCCCTTTCAATTTGTACCCATTACTCTGTGTCCTGTCACTACAGCTCCTGACAGAGAGTCCTTCTCTGGCTTCCCTGTAGGCCCCCTTCAGATATTGGAAGGTTAATGTGAGGTCTCCACACAAACTTATCTTCTCCAGGCTGAACAACCCCAACTTAGCCCCTTGCAAGGGGTCTTGTCGTACAAGGGGGTGTTGTAACTTCTCCATGGGCTGCACATCTATTCCTTTCCTGCTGCTTCTAAATCAGGTGGTGTTTTCTTGCTCTCAGTAATATCATTTGGCTTTGAAATTCACCTCCTGCAAAGCTAAAGCTGTGAGTCTGTGGAAACTATGGTGTGTTGCTTGTTCTTGCTTAATGCATCTAGACAAAATAGGAAATAAAACCCTGTCTAAGGAGCTGTTGTTACTGCTGCTCTTGAGCATCAAGCCTCTGCTTTTGCTTGTGGACTTAGCTGAACCCAGAGGTGACATCTAGAAGATATTTCTCAAAGCCTTTCATCTGAGCACTGCAGTGCTGCTGTGTTTGCCAATGAAGGCTCCTGGGGAGGTAATGAAGGACTGTTAGAAGCATTAAGTGCTCTGTGGGAAAATAGCAATACCTCATGTGCTGATGAACATGTAACCTAGAAGATCAAGTCTTTGCTTCCCCTGCATTTTAAAGGAGAGCAGTGAGCAGGGAATCCCTGAGAAGTTCAGCATCATGAAGGAAAAAATTCCAGTCATTTCCCAATCACTTTTGAGGGTGTTTGTTTTGGGATTTTGATTTAAAAAGATAGCAAGACCATTTTAAGGACACGATTTCTAAACTATAAATATTCTTGGTAAGTATGAATTTTTGTCTTAAATTCAGTTCTAATTGCTGCCTTCTGGTATGGATAGAGGGAGAGTAAAGTGACAGCTGTAGGAATTTTGCTAGGAGTGACATTTCAAGTGAATTTTGCCTATGAGGACAGCTAACAGCTTATCCTCATGCATTGCTTGAGAGATAATGGGACTGTCACAACATTCATATCTACTGCCATTTGTTTCCATTGTTTAATATGCATGATCACTGGAGCTCATAATTAGAAAATAAGTTACTTTTAGGAATATGCCTTATAACGCAGAACTCAAAATTAGTATCATTATGAATACCACCGTGTGTATGACTCCAACAAATATGAGCACCTAGCCATTGTTTGCTTTTTTCCTTTGCAATCATTGTATTATTCCCCTTGTGGCCCTTAAATGTTGGCCTGATTTTGACTTCTGTAGATAATTGTCTAATACAATTCTTTTGGAAGGGAAGCTAACCTCCAAGTTAATTTTGCTCTCTGAAGTGTTGAGCTTCTTAGGCAGATCTATATTTAAAGGCTTGGGTTCTTGCTGTAATGACTAAACCATCGGGGAGTATTGTACACACAGAAGTGAACGCGTTCACTTGCTCACTCATTCTGATTAACCTCCTATGGAAAGATGAATTTCGAGATGCAGCGTTCTCGTGGCTTTTGTCCATCTGCTTTTGTTTAACCTGTCACAGTACTGATTTGTGCTTTGGTTGATGTTCGTGTAGGCCAGACCCCTTGGTAGTCTGATCTGTGTGTGTAGCTATGTCAGCTCACTGGTTGTGTGTGTGTGTGTATATTTTGACTGCTGGAGATTCTCTTGGTACATGGATTCAAATCTACTGTCTGTCTTGCAATTACTGTGTTGGCTCTTTTGATGAGAACCAAAGGTGCCCCATGGGAGAAGTGTTGGCAGAGGGCAGCTTTGGATGCCTGCAGCAAGGCTGTTTGTAGCCTTATTCCCCTCATTTCCATTTGATGGCACAGTACCAGGCTTGTTCTAAGACTCTGATGGTCAATTAATTTGTTCTTTTCTGTTCTTGAATTGGAAGCTAATTGAGTAATTGTGATGGGTGCCAGATTAAACTCTGTTGTTACTTGGAGTGCCAGTGAAAATGCCTTTCCTTCACCTATTTCCTTGGGAAACTACACTTGAAAAAATGAGCTTCCATGATCATGCTTTTTGCTAGGTTGCCAGGCATATGCAGACAATTACCACGTGCTGGTGATGTTTGACTCTGTCAGCTAATTTTATTCATATTTGTCAGAAGATGGGGGTCCCATCTTTTCACCCAGGTAACCTCCTGGCATCCTTTAACTTTGTGAAAGAGCTGACTTTACTGCAGTGGTGGTAGCATAGAAAATCTAATAGGTGCCAGTGTCCTTGTATGTTTTGGACATGAGAGAGTCAAAGTTTGACTTTCCTTCTGAACATGTTTTGTGAGTGTATGATATTACTGTTTTCCTTCTCCTCTTCTTCCTTTTTTCAAAATACAGGCTTGACTCTAAGGAATAGGTCTGAGGCTGCAGTTACTTGAAACTCTAAAGCAACATTTTTGTCAACATTTTAACTGTGTTTTCTTGCTGCAGTGGTAAAGATGAGTAGTTTTTGATTGTGGTCTGGCATAAAATGGGGGAAAGCATTTTCTTACTCAAAACTCACAGCAGGATCAGTCTGTGTGCCTTAAATGAGGAAGCTTGTAAGCTGTTTTGGTGAGTTATGATGACTCTCTTGCACTGCCTTGAATAAAGTTCTCCCTCTTGCCTTGTGATAAACAATGTTCTCTGATTTTCGTGGATGTCAACCACCACTTTACTTCTTTTCAGACCACTGGCTTGTATGGCCACGGGACAACAGACAACGTGTAGTCCATTGCTGAGGCTAGATCAGTGAGGCCAGTCAAACAGTTCAGGAATTGCAGGATTCACGTTTGCTAGTGTAGAGTGGTCTGCTGCCTTGTAAGCTTCACAGGACACAGGAGTACAGACTTCGTTATCCTTTGCTTTGGTGGAATGTGGGATTATGGTTTGGATTTGGTGTTTTGGGATGAGAAGAGGCTAATAAGGTGCAGGGCATGGTACTGTGGAATTGGAATGCAGTCCCCCTGGAAAGGGAAGTGCAGCTTTGCTAGGAGGCAATGGGGTGTTGTAGTCTGCCTTCCCCCATGTTCCCCCTTGCATCACAGAGGGGAATGGTCATGAAGGGAGAGAAGGAAAATGGTCAGGCTTTCATGATCTGATAAGTTTTCAAGAAAAATCTTGTACTCCATTAAATATGCAATAGTTTTTCTTCTTTGCAGTATGTGGCATCCCATTTCTTGACCTCCCTCCCACCACCTCCCTTATGTACATTAATCTTCTCGCTGGGAAGTCCAGGCTGTTGGTTGGGTTTGTTTTGCTTTGTTTTTCCCCCATTAAAACATTAAAAATTTAATGTAAAAATTTTTCCTTATCTGATGTTTTATTGCTATTACTTTAGGAAATGCTTGAAAAATATCTTGTTCATTTAATGTACCTGCTCTTATTTAGGATTAAATGAACAAGCTGGAATAAAGAGGATATGTGTTGCCTTCCTGCTTTCTGAAGAGTACTGATATGTTTAGAGACTTTGTCACTCCACCATCAATACATGAATTCTGTATCAGTTGTCCAAAGATGCTCATTGAAATCTTTTTACACTAATATGTTTCTTCAATTTCTGGGCTCCTTTTTCTTTTGCTCATGAGGAAATAAGATCCTTTGTACAATTTTGTAAAGGAAAATTTAGTAGGGGAACCTGAGAACTTTGAGAAGAGGCAGATGTTGGCTTTGGGGATAGCTGTGTGTTGCTGCTGACGTATGGACTTGCAGTTCCTCTTCAGATTTTCTTTGGGCCAATATATTTCTCCACTCCTGCTAATCGCTGACTCTTTCTTTAGGCCCCTTACTGTGGAGTTCTGCTCTGGGGAAGATGCTGATTTTAACAAAACAGGAACACACAAGCAGCCTCACGGGGGAGTGTTTCTGGGAGAGCAGGAGAGAGGTGCAGGAAAGGAAGGAAGGGTCTCTGCTTTGGACAGTGGTGGCGTGCACTGGTGCCTGGAACCTGCCACAGCCATGTCTTGAGTAGAATGTGCCTCTTAGGAGGAGGTGGTAGCAGCTGTCTAGTGCTAGCTGTGGTGTCTTTCCCACAGGATTGATTGCAGGGACTTCCTGAGTGAAGGTGGCTCTTGCTTCTCTTAGCTTTGAGTTGTCTGCGGGTGTCAAGGAATTAAACAAAGATAGTGCTTTTTTTTTTTTCCATTTTTAAAGAAGGTTGAGAAGCAGAAGCTGCTGTGGAGGTATTGCAATATGACTTTGAGAAAGAAGGGTGCCAGGGGAGTTTGTAGTATCTCCTCCCCTCCCTTCTTCTCCTGTCTGTGTTTTAGAGGTGGTGGTTCCTGGGTTGCCTGCTGGGTAACTGGTATGGGATGGAGCAAGAGTAGAACAGAGCAAGTTCTGTGGAAGTACTGACAGCTGGTGTCAAACACAGCAAGCAAGCAGTGATTCAGGAACAACTCCTCTGTCTTAACCGTGCATTTCTCCTGAATTCTTGAGTGTTGCAATGCTGATGCCGTTGGTTCCTAATTCATGCAATACAAGAGATGACAAATGAAGCAATAGGAATTTCCTTGGCCAGTGTTTGTTAGTGACTAACATGCCCTTGCAAGCTCATTAACTTGCTTGCAGGTCTTGCTGTGTAGCTGCATTGACTGAGTCTGTGGCCGTACAAAGTTGCACACAAGGAGCACAGCCCAGTGCAGGGAGCAGGACCGTGGTGCTGTAACTGAGGAGAGTCTGGTCCTGTCTTGTCTCATCTGATGGTGGGTTTAGCTTCGGGCAGTCATGACTGTGCTGAGGTCAAAGAGTGACAGCTGACTGGCTGTTTTCTATAGAACTGTTGTCCTTTTAGTTTCTGGTTGTCCCCAAGGCAGACAGGATGTTGGGCGTGCACTCTGACCGCTTGTTCTTCAGAGGCAGCTGGCCGGGTGTCAGTTGTTAATAACTGTAGTAAAAGTATACAGGAAGAAGAATCTGGTGGTTGATGTATGAAAAGTTGTCCCAAGGAAGGTAGATGTGCATTCCCAAGTGGAGCCTACGTGCTCCATACCTGACTTATCACTAATACAACAGGCAGAATAATGAAACTGTCAGGGTATTTCAGTGGAGTAGTTAGAATATGAAGCAAGAGCTGATGAAATCTAATAAATAAAGCATTTGATCCATTAAAGCCTTTGCCTTCACTGAAAATATTCATATTCTTAAGTTCTTTGTTGGATTAGGGTAATATCCTCTAAATAACCTGGCTGATAGAACAAAGGAAGAGAATTTTAGGAAAGTATAAGCAATCAGCAGTAATAGGATTCCCCCCCCCCAATTCGCTTCTGAGGTTAAAATAACAGGAACCAGATGTAAAATAGCAGATATGTTTAGGACTTGAATTCACTTTGTCAATTACCATGTCGTGTCTCGGAGAGAACAGGAGTCAGAAAGAGCAGTGTGCTCTGCCAAATGGGCACGAATTTTAAATTCTCTTCTGTTTCTCACTTTTGAGAAGCTGAATCAAAAATACCTGTTGCTTGCCTAAGTATCTCTGGCTCATTGACTTGAAGATACTTTCCCAAAGGAAGAGTAGTGTTCCTAGTAATTCTCATTAGATAGTGTGCATTGCTTGTTATCTACAAGTAATTGAAGTTCTGTAAACATTCTGTAAAGCATAACTTTAGAAAACCCCTTATTTTCAACAGAAACCTTAAACAAAAGCTGTATTAGGCAACCATTATTTTAGTGATGCTATAATTAATTTGCTATTTCCTGCCTCTTATTTAGAAGTTGGAAGCTCAGCCAAAATACGTTTGGAAGATGAAGAAAAGGGTTTGATTTGCCAAGAGGCGCAACCTCTTTTGGGGCAAAGAGTGAACCATCACTTTCTGGTCTTTTTCTTGAAAAACACTTCCTTCTCATTGCTATAGGTCTCACTAAAACTACTTTCCTGCTTCCTTCTGTTTTGCAAGAGGCTGAGTTGCAAATTATGACACTTAATAAATTATAGCAGACTGGAAAGGAGGGGTACTGATAAAATTGTGCCTGTCAGTGGGATGTTGTGAAAGTGCCTCTTTTAGGACTGTTTATCTAAATTTTTAAGGAGTATCCCAAGAAAAGGATAATAAGTTCACCTTATACAAAGAGATCTTTTCACATTAAAAATCTGTGATGCCTGTTATCATTTGTATACCACAGCAAACTAGAAGTCAGAAGAGTACTGACAACACAACTTTGGTGTGTTGTTTTGTTTTTAAATCAGCTCCATTTCTTGGGATCCTCTAAGTTCTGATTAGACCAAGCCCTCCATGAAATGCAGTTGCTAGCAGGTGGAGTGGAGAAAGACATGGACTTGTTTGCAAGTGTTGGGCTGAATACACCATAGTGCCTTTGTAGAGCAGCTAACTCTCCAGCTGACGGAGTGCTTTGTTTCCTGGCTTCTTTGGGCTTCCACCAGCCCAACTAGAAAAATTACAGAGCTGGGCCTTGCTGAAGAACAAAACACTGCTGAGTGAAATGATTTAGGTACATTTGTTACAGTTAGGCAATACTGGGGTGTGAGGGAAGAGGGGAGCAAGGGTCAGTTCCTGAAGTCTTGATGTCAGTGCTTCAGTCTTGATGATGACACGAGAGCTGAATCCCTTTCCTAAGGGAAAGAAAGGGTGTCTTTCTGAATCCTGTTAGCTGGAAGGCAGATGCTGTGGAGAAGCTTCCTGCATTGGATAAGTTTGTATTCTGTCTCTGCACAGAGCCCTTCCAATCCTCTGTGTATGTGTGTTTGTGTGAGATGACTCTCAGGGGACCTTAATGTTGTGGTTACCATGGGAGCCAATTCAAAGTGGATTGTCATGCCATCAGAACTAAAAGATAATGTGTAAATCTGTGGTAGCATTTTGCAGAGGTTTGGGGTTTTGAATATTTCTTGCAAGAAAAGTATTTCTATTATTTACATAGGGATATTACTTCTTTGTGTGTTAAGCATTTCTGAAATCAACCTGGCTCTGTGATAGACAGGACGGACAGACAATCTGACATGAGTACAGCAGAAGAATTTTAACTCGGGATAGATGTTTCCCCTGGGAATTGTTCTGTTTGACTGTAGTGTTTCTGAGTTAATTCTATCCTATTCCTATAGTGCACTCATCAAAATATAAGAAGAATCTTTTCTCCTTGCATATCTTCATCTTTTCCACTGCCCTGTTTGTGTTGGCTGACACTTTCACCTGCCACAATTCTCAAGAAAAATCCTCAGCTGAGATTTGGAGGTGCTTGTTCTAGAGAAGACCACTGTGATAAGCACAACATGTTATGCACCTTGGACTTGTTTTTTCATCCATGGAAATCAAATGGTTATTCATGCTGGACCCCTACAGTTTAAAACATCTGCTTGTCACCAGAACTTGCTCAGTGATTTTAGACTGAACAGCTTGGGGGCTGAGCTCTGGACCTCCATGATCTCTAGGTTCCTGTGCTGACAGTGCTTCTAGCACTCACAGCATCTCAGGCCACCAGCACAGCAGAGATGGCAGATGTGCTTCTTTGGATACTTTTTTGTGTGAAGTTATATCAAATCTCTAAATTTTAATTGCTAATTTATTTTAGAACAGTTTGTCTCTGACCTGCATATGGGACTCAAATGTGACTTTCTGGCTCTTAGAAGACTTTTTATTGTTAAAAATCTGAAATAGTATTAAGACTACAGGGATGCTGTTGTCTCTTTTCCTGTAGTTTTTTTTTTCTGCTGGGAGTGTGCACTCTTAATTCTTCATGGAGAAGAAAGCTACATCAACAGGTAGAGAGTCAGGAACTGTTTCATCAGTTGCTGTTTGTAGGTCCACTGGGGAATTAGAGGAGAGCTCTCTTTGAGCAGAATAGATTAGGGTTTTTTAATGCCCTCTCTGTAGGATTCTTTTTTTAATTGTTCTTGAGGGTTTTTTTCTTTTTTCAATACAGAAAAAATCTGGTCTGTGCAAAGAATTTTTAGTATTAAAGGCTATAGATTTTGATGACTTCTCAAAAAAGAATAACAAAACCCTCAGCCACCTCTGGAGACCGTTCTTGTCCTATGCAAAAGTTCTGCATTGAAAAATCTAATTCTTTGTTCCAGTGTTATTGGAATTGTTTAATTTGGTTTCTCTCATTTCTTAGGAGGAACTGTTTTCTGTGCATCAAATGCACAAGCTATTAAGAAAACTTTACTGTATCATTCCCTAGACATACAGCATTTTCATAATAACATTACTGTCCAGGCAATTTCATTCAGATTTTATCAAATAATCTAGGCAGTCCTGTTTCGGGAACTGGATGTACTGATAAAGATGTGTACACCTGAGGAAGCCAAATTACAGTAAGAAGTAGAGCATTGCTAAGGAACTGGAAAAGTTGTTGTAGTTCAAGAAGAGTGTAAGCTTTTGATGCAGGTGACATGAAAATGAGGGAGTCTGCAAAACAGAGAGGAAACAAAGGCTGATATCCTGTATTGGATAACAAACTGATAGTTCCTCCCATGCAGGAATTCCAAAATACTTCAAAAGCATCAGTGAATGATCTGGTTGTACAGCCATGGTGTATTTCAGCACTTGTATGTGTTGTAAAAACTTCCATGGACATTGATGGTAGGACAGTGCTTGATGAATGGTTCATGCCCAGGGGAGTGGTAGTGTCGCCATCCCTGGAGGCATTTTAAAAACATCTAGATGTGGCAGTGCTGGGTTAATGGTTGGATTCGATGATCTTAGGTCTTTCCCCACCTAAACTGTTCTGTGATTTGGCATTTAGTTCAGTAGAACATTGTTGCAAAAGGATAAAGCCATTCTTTGCAGAAGAGACTGTTTTAATGGAAGGGAGAGGAGGATATTGGTTGTAGTCTGTGAAATGAACTTTTATTGAACACGATGTGCCTGAGCACCTTTCATTCAGGGCACACGATTTCAGCTTCCAGCAGAAGCTGTTTGTACCTGTTTAAAAGCTGCTCCTCAAAATAATGCATACTGCTGTGCATATGATTCTCCCTCAGGGAAGAAATAAACTTGAGCATCGGATATTAGCTGCAGCACTTAATGCACTGCTGGGAGGCACTGGGATACGGCAGTGATACAGGCGGTGTCAGAAGCGCTGCAGCACAGAAGAGGAAGTGTCTGTGCCAGCAGATGTGTTTGATGTGCACCACAGTATTTCTCTAGAGCACTGCTATGGATAAGCACCTAAACTAAAAGCATTTTTGCTCCACAGCTCCCAGGTACTCTGTAAATATAGCTAGAGCACCTTGTGGCTCCAGCAAATGCCAAAACGTAGAGAGGTAGCTCTTTTTAAGATTGAGGCAAGCTCTCTCTGCCAGGAAAACTCACCTCAGCATAGCTGGCAGACCTCTGCCTTCCCTGTGCTGTTTGCTGCTCAAAGCAAGCTTGATTTCCTGAGCTAATACAATACAATTTCTTGATTGATTTTTATGGACAGGAGTTTTACAAAACTTGCTTTGGGATTTAGGAACCTGCTTGTCACTGACTTTCCTTGGGACATAAGTATTGATTCACTGTGGCTATCTGGAGAGAGTCTGAATGCTGTTACAGCATCCTTCTGAAGATGCTGGCAGTGCTGTATGAGCAATTCATGAGGCCTTACAGGCAAGGGAGATAAACGGTTTGCTTTTTTATCAACTCTGTATCTGTTGGGGTAAAAAAGGCTGCCTCCATAGTGCCGAGAGAGTAGACTATAGCAAGGGTTTGGGGCTTGCCGTGGCAGATGCTGCCAGCTGAAGGAGGATTGTTGATATTACAAGGGGTGGTGCTGGTGTCAGAGTACCTGCCTTATATACCAGATTCTCGGTCACTATTTTTTATGTAAAATTCAAATGCTTACTCTAAAGTCAACTGTAGTTGAATAGGTTTTTGGAGAACAGGAAAGATCTTAAAAGACTATGTGTTTTCCATCTTTTTTTTTTTTTTTTTTCCTCCCCCCATAACAAAGCTACTCTGTTCAATCTGGGCTTTTGATTTTCAAATTCGTTTCTGAAAGGATTTCTCAACAGGGAATTTCTATTCCTAGCCATGAAAGACTGAGCTTTAGAAGTACTGTTTTCATTTAAGAAATTTGATCTGTAAAAATGCTATGTCTGCATGGGCACCGTATGTTAGCACTTCGGGCATGTTCCTGCGCTGATTTCTTGTCAAAGATAGTCTTTTCCCTATGTCTTGTTTAAAGAGCCTTTTACTTATTTTTGAGGCCTGAAGCCAGTACTGTTGTAAAATATGATAATGTCTTCAAACTGACAATTACCTGGAGATATTTTTTCTTGGATAAATTTCTCTGCTGTTACTTTCCTGTCCTGTGTGCAGGAACAAGGCAGCAGTATAATTCTTACCTGCTTTCAGTTTTGTTTAACCCCGTTTTATGGAAACCCTTCTTCAAGGATCACAGTCATGCATCTGAATTGGGACACCTGATCTCAGCTGTGCTGGAAGGGCAACATAAAAATGACAGAAGCAAGACAAAGTGTAGTGTGAACAAGCTCCAGTAGTTTACTTTTGAAAAGCTTTGTTCAAGGTATCATATAAATATGACAGAAGATAGTTTTATGGTTTAAAAAATAAAGAGAGAATTATGTAGGTAATCTTCGCAGCCTAGTAAAAATATCATAGTACACAGAAATTGCAGTGTTACAGCTTTCTATGATCTAAATTGGCATCTAATCTTAGTCAGTAGGTGAAACAACACTTGAGCATTTTGTTTATAGTGATTGCTTTTTTTATCACTTAAGAACAAAGTAGTGTTTTGAAAACCTTCATAATGTGAATGTGGCAAATAAGGCAATTCAGGTAATAAGTAAAATCTCTGAAGATCAAGGAAACGCAATGCTTTACATCATATTTGTAATTGGCCGAGACCTTTATTTTAATGTTCTGGCTCTTAAGTCTGAAAACTGCTTTGGGGGGAGGAGTTACTCAGACCAAAATCAATTTCTGTTTTGAGCCTAAAACTGTGTTTTGCTTGTTATTTGGGATTTTTTGTTTTTCAAATCCAGAAGTTGCCTTTCTTGAAAAGGAGATGCTTGACTTAACAGGGACTGCGGTATCTGTGGAGCAAATTTTTTCTCATCAGGATAAACCCTTCAACTGATGTTAATTCTGTGTAACGAAAGCTGTCTAAGAATCTAAGTACACATCTGGCTAGTCATTGAGGGCTTTCTTCTGCAGGTGACAGGGGAAACAAAAGGGAGATTCATCCCACCTCAAATAGAGCTGCTGAGAAATACCCTTAGAGCAGGTAGCTGGGTGTGACCCTGTAGTGGGAGCTGCAGGTTGTGACCTGGGTGGGAGACATGGTGGGAGCCCCAAGCAAGGGGCTGTGACCTGGTGCTGGCCCTTTGCATGACAAAGTGTGACCTGTGACCAGGTGACTGGGCTCAGCAGGACAACACCCTTACAGTCTATGGGTTCAATAGTCTGGTTTGTAGGGATTCAAGAGGGGGTCATTGGAGCTGCCTGCTGTGAAGGGACTTTGGTCCCAGCCGTGAAAGTTTGGGGTGGTGGGAGTGTGACTGCCAGAGTGGCTCCTGGATGGTCAGACAGGGCAGTTTCCCTAACAGGCTATACTGGAGTTGCTGTTTCTTTCCTTTGGCTGTACAGGGAAGCCAGATGTCCCTCTGAGACTGAGTGTATCTGACACCTAGGCAGCTCAAGTTGTATAGAGATGTTTGTGCAATTTGAATCCCAAGCATCGTCCTTAGAGCAAGAACCTTTTGGGTTCCAGCTGACATTGCTCCTGGTAGCTTGTCATTCATTTGGAAGGTCAGCCATGTGAGCGAGTGCTTGTCTAGCAGTTCTACCATTTTTTGTCAATGTGGGTACATTCTCACTTCAAGTCTTGTGTCCTGGAGCTGCTTGAAGAGTGCACGAGGGGCCCTGCTGTAAAGACTCCAGCAAATGCAGTAGTGGTTTTTTAGCCTCTCATGTGTGTTTTTTTTTTTTTCCCCCCATAATCTTCCATTTCTTCCTTTCTTCTCATCCAACTATTTACTTTTAAATGAATATATTTTAAAATATTCATTTAAAAATTCTAAAACTGGTAGATACATAAAATCAAAAGTCAATCTCATGCAGCTCAATGCTGAGCTGCAGACTCGCTGTTTGACTTTGATAAAGCCAGACTGTCTATGGTATTGCTTACCTGTCAGTGAAAGACAGCTACCTCCAAGGGGCTTCTGAAGGTAAGTACAGTCAGGATTTTAAATTCATATACTGAGTCCTCCTAGGAGGATAGAGAAAGGAGAAGGTATTGCATGTTCCTGTAGAACCAAAACATCCAGTGAAAAGTCGCATAGAGCAAGTCCTGCTTTCTTTTCTCCTCTTCCACTTTAGTGTTTTTGCTTGAAGATTCTGAAAATATTTCACTGACAAATTATAACTTTGAATAGAGATGAAAACTCACTTGTTTCACTTTTTCTGCTTAAATTTCAAAAAGCATCATGATATCATAGGCTACTAAGCTGACAAAAGAAAGGTCAGTAGGAGAGCAAGTTTTCTCTGGGCAAATTTCCTGACCCAAGACAAAGGCAGCAAAGAGCTGTCAGAATATGTTTTTGTCACAGGAACAGAAGAGGAAGACTGGACACTTATTAATTGGTCTTCACAAATGGGTTGCTCTGAAGAATCATAGAATCATTCCAGCTAAAGACTGGGATCCTGTACTAGGGCTGGAGTCATAGTGAGAAAAAATTGCTTTCGGGGCGGTCATACCATTCTTGCTGTTCTGGGTGCTGGCAGTGCAAAATGTCTTGATGGTGGACACAAACCTGATCTTTGCTCTGGAATGACCAACAAACGTGATCTCTTTTCTAAGAGAAGTTTGTCTTTCTCTTCTGAGTTTTTGATGGATGAATTGAATTTCTACAGAGCCATTCCACCCTCACCTGTGACTGTCCAGGCCAATCACTTGCTCATTCATGTAGCTACAGAGCTAATTCTGCTTCAGCTGTGGATAGGTTCTGCTGGACCTGTGCTTGATTACTAGCTCTGTTTACCACAAGGGAGCAGTTATTAATGTGCTCTCATTTTTAAGCCTGTTATAACTCCTTCACTTTGATTAATTTCACTGTGGAGCTCTTTACTCTTTTAGCCTGTGTAAGATGTAATTCTGATTGTAGAAGTGCTTCCGTTGTTTCTCTCCCAGCTGAAGGAGGAGGCAAAAGGGCTATTGATTTTTATATAAAGATGAGTTTAATGAGATCTGGGGGTTGGGCTTGATCCAAGGCTTGCTGGAGTCGATGGCCATCAGTCATTAGATTTCAGTGGTGTTCAGGCGCTGGTATCTGACTTACGGCCATGGTGTTCAGCTGCCTTTGTAGCAGGGGTTTGGTGGGTCTTCATAAATCGTTCAAAAGCAGCAAACTGTCATAGTGGGGGAGGGCAGGCACGCTGACCAGATATCCAACAGCTTTTTCTTTTATTCTTGTGATCTCTTGTCTCTTATTTCTGTACATTTCAACACTGAATGTGTGGTCATGGCATGTGTGATAGCAATTTGTAATGAAGCACACAACCCCAGATAATACAGCAGAGCTCTAACAAGCAGCTTTCAGAGAGAAAAGATTATCTTTAACTCTGAGCTGAGTTGTAATTTGGTGGGTATTAATGCATAGATTTTTTTTTAAAATGAATAGTGTAATCAGAGATAGAAAGGGCATTAAAAACGTAGGCATGGGCTATGAGTGATGTAACTCAGAGGTTCAACTGTGTTAGCAATTGGGCCAGATCTGACCTGCAGGCCAGTCATGTTCTGTTTTTTTCTTACACACATGTGCACATATTGATGCTTTGCTTACGAGCTTCTGCCTTTTCCTTTGAGAAGAAAAGGTTTCTGTGACATGCACCAGAAGATGGCCCACTGCACTGCCCCAAGCCAGCTTGTGGTAGACATCCCAAAAGATCAGACCGTCTTCTCAGCCATGATTCTCTGCAAATGACTGCAGCAGCCAAGCTTCATTTCTCTTCCTCTCCCTCTGCTTCTTCTCTACTGATTTTTGATTGACTGGTACTCTAGGTCAACCAAATGCCGTCCATTTCCCCTGATATAAAAGTGTGCGAGCAGTGCATCACTCTTACCTATTCAACCCTCCGGAGCTTGTTCTGTAGAGAAGCAGGCTTTCTCTACACTTTGTTCCTGCAGATGTAATTTTCCAGGCTTCTTCAGTATACAGTGTTAAGTAATGTATTGTCAGCTGGAAAAAGTTGGTGTGGCTGTCCATTAAAAATAAGAATAAATGTATTATCACCACAAGATGCCATTCATAGAAATGGGGAGAGGAGAAAGTTTTCAATGCACCTGACTTTTAAGGAATGTAGCTATTGCCTTTACAAAAAGACAGATTTAATCTGTATGTCTAAAATGTAGTAAACCTAAAGAAAACAGCAAAATGGAGTATCACTTCTTGGAGCTTACTCTTTTTTTATCAACTACACAGAAGGAAGATAGATTTTTTTTTTTTTTTGGGTGGGGGAAGGATCATGAATTATTGTTTATCTGCTGTGTTTACTGTTAGCAATGGAGCTGTACAAATAAAAGGAACAGAGTTCATATACCCCGTGGGTGCTAAATGGAAGTAGGATCTATATAATAGCTATTGTAAAATCCATGTCTTACCTTGGCTTAAAAAGCTGCTGGTCGCCCTCTTAGATATATCATTCAATGTAGTGATGCTGAGCATCTATTTAAACTAATAGCTTTAAAACTTGTGACAGAACTAGTACTCTGTCCTTGACTCTGTCTTACCTGTAGCTGTAACACTCAGTAAGTCCTTCTGGGCTCTTCTCTCTGTTGTCATCAAGTGCCACGTGCAGTGCCATCAATGGACAATGCAGCTGGCACATTTCTCTGAGGCTTACCTGCCTTTTTGCGGAGCCTGTTGTTACTCTGCACCTCGGTTTGGTTCAGCCTTTGGTGTCACACAGCTGCCCAGAAATGCACTGGCTGTTGTGCTCATTATGGACCTATTGAATCTCTTCAGGCAGCCTGATGGCTTGCACACACTGACTTGTGTTTGGATGAAACAACAGTGGGAAGCGACCTCCTTTTCTGGTGAGAGTAAACTTACTGAGGTGGGAATTTGAAAACCTTAGCCCTGACCATTTCAATTTTGTCATGCAGAATTCCAGTATGGTACTACGTGCCCGATAGCTTTGTCTTACCATTTGTTGTTCCCAGTTTACAGGTGCAGTAACTCAGAGGTCAGACTGGAGGAGTGGAGTGAGGCAGTGGTCTACCAAGGTCTTTCACATGCAGCTTGTGAAAGTGAGATGAACAAGGCAGCTCTAAACTCTTTGACCACCCCAGAGGACAGAGCATTTATGTCTCCTTGTCGTTTTGAGGCTTGCTTTAGCATCGTGCATTTTTGTATAGAGGCTGTATGTGCCCTACCTTCTCCCCTTTGAAGGAAAAGGAGGTAAAAAGATTGTAGAACTGAAGAACAGAGAAAAATGGGAGGGTGAATGCTGGCTCAATACTTTTTTTCTCTGAGTAGAAGATCCTGATGAGAAGTAGAGGGCACCTCTGAGCACAGAGGTTTTGTACACATGCTTGAGGATGTGTGCAATTGTTTCACATGATGAAGGCCAATACACAGTGTATGTAGAAATAGTTGTGTGTCGGTGATTTGTATGAGGCATGTCTCTCCTCAGAACTGTGTGAGTGCTTGTAAGACTCTTATTTTCTTGTGAGTGTAAAGGGCAGAAAACCTGGACATGCATTTGATTTGCTCTGGCAGCTGAGCCTTCGTTGAGAACTCAAGGTGTAGCTGTCTGTGAGGGAGAGTGGGAGAAGGCTGTAAATGCTGTTGTGGTGTTGAACTGGGGAGGGGAGGACGGAAAGGAGGTCTGTTCATAGCTCTGACATTCTCTGAGGGTGACCAGCTGCATGTGACCTGCAGTGAGACCTGCTTTTCCACGCCAGTCCTGCTGCTGAGCAGTGCTGAAAGCCTTCAGGGAGAGAGATGACCTGTGGCTGCTCCTGCAGAACGGTGTCACAGGTAACTGAGGGCTTGGTGAGTGCTGCTGTCACTTCCAGCCTTATGTGACTTTTTACTGTAAAGGTATTGGAGAGTAGGTTCATTTTGCTTGTGGGATTTTCCAGCTTCCCATACATGACTCCTGCTGACTCCCCTCAAACCCTTAATACAAAAAGGGGGGCAGAGCTCCTTGGTTCTGTTTGTGTACAGTGATGCTTTGTTCTGTGGTGGCCTTGAATTGCGGTGATTACGGAATGAAGGAGGTGGTGTTGGGGTAGAAGCACCTGACTGTCTAGCAGCCGGTTTTTCTTTAGGGTGTGTGCTGGGTGTCTTATTGAGAAAGTCTCTCCATACTATTCCTGCTGCTGTGCAAAGCTTTCCTGGTGCCTGCTGGGAGCAGGGACATCTGTGTGTGTTTTACTGTGTGTTGGGTCCAGAAGTGCTGAGTGGGTGGTGGAAAAATGGCAGACATGCATGTGCTTTTCTAGAACTTGCCCTATTCGTAACTGTGTACTTAATACTGATCTCCCAATTTATATCACATGATGGATTTATTTATTAAATGCACTTGTGGCAAGAGGCCTCCGAGCCCTCATGCTTTTGATATCTTTTTACAGAGTTAGTAGAAGTAGAGGTAATCTGACATCTGGAGGCACATGGGAGGTGATGGCATAGTAGAGCTGAAGCCCTTTCTTAATGGAGTTGTGCTCTTTCTGCAATCAGAATTGGCACACATGACAGTGCTGCTGCTGTGCTTTCTTTTGGCCTAGTTTTCTAGGTGCCTTTGCCCGTACACATTTCTGAAAATTGATTCTTCCAGAGCCTCCACAAGCTGTGCTGTGAGCTGCCGCAGAGCATTTTGCTCATTTGTTCTAGGTGACTTTCCCAGGGTCAAGGTGAGTCGATGGCTGAGCCCTGAGTCGAACTGAGAATATCAGATTCCTGCTTGTTTGACCTGTGGAAGCTGCTTTGATAGATTGCTTTTTCAGGTAGTGGAACACTTGCTATTTTGGATGCACTTAGAAAACTTCCACCTGTGGCTTTTGGTAGTATGTAGCATTGTGTTTTCTGTAGAATGAGAAAGATAGGTGGGAGTAGGATGTATGATTGCACTGGGTGAGGTTTTTCAGGGGTTATTTTCCTTTCTCCAATTATTATTTACCATGTGAATACCCCTTCTTCCTAAGAACAATATTATGCTTTCAAAGACTTATAGTCTAGATACATTAAACTACACAATGCTAGAAAATCTTCTTCTTTCCTTCCTCTCCAGCAATCACCACATACATCTCTTTCCTTGCCAGTGAAGGCTCAGCATTGAACAGTGGTATCAAGGCTATTATTACAATCTGAAAAGTATGAATTGAGAAGATGAACTAGATATCTGTGTAGTGTATTTTCCAGGTTATTCTTGAGAACAAGATGCATGCTTTATTAGTTTTCTGTCTTTTTGCCCTGATATTAACCAGATGAGGATATTAATGAAATCATATAAACATAATGGAAATAATTAAAAAAAATAATTTCATAAGGAGAATTGCAAAATATCAGATGCAATTTCATAGTTAAATATGGGGTGGAAATTAAAAGTTTGGAAAGCGTAGTACAGCAAGCACAATGTCAGGCTATGACCTTAACAAGGTACTGTCAAAATTAAAGGTGCTGTATTGAAAGTCTGCCCCCAAGGACTCATATCTTTTGGAGAGTTTGAACTCATTAGTGCTTAAAGGCTACCTTTCTGCTATTTGAAAACACTTTTAGAGCTATTCTATTGTTTTCTTTTATATTTTTCTCTCTTCAGTCAATTAAAGCAAGTTTGGCCACATAACTTTCTCTGTGCTCCCGTCATCTACTGTGGCCCCCCCCCTTTTTCCCCCCATTACTATTTCATAGCTATTTCGTAGCTTTTCTGCACTTCACAATGATACTGCTTTTCCAGTAATGGTGTAACTCTTAGAACTACATTAAAAAATCCCACTAAAAAACCCCAGAAAACAAAAAACCTCTCTAACACACCACAAGAATTTATTTCATTTGTGTATAGAAAGAAGAGTGATTAAATGTGTGTGTTTAAAGGGAGAATTAAATGTCTTTTACTGATTTGGAGCTTAATTGGAGTACTGTGATAGGTACTGAGTTTTACTGATGTCTTTGAATATGTAATAAGGGAGAAAAGGTTGCTTTTTATATTAAGGACAGATGTATTTGAAGAAAATCAAGACATCGGTTGAAGTTCCTGTTTCTGGGATTTCCCCTGTAATTGTACATTTAAAGCAGTTCCATGCACTACCCATGTGAAGTGACACAATTTAACATGCAACTTGGTGCAGTTTGTTCCCTTTTTCCTCTGCACATGTTTTATTAACAAACAAGCAAATTGATCTTATGCCAAATGCCAGTGGTTGGCAATACCTCTAAAATCAAATTGTCTTCTTGCAACTCATTGGGAAGCATTTGCTACTAGTGAAGCAGAGCTCTCGGGGGAGTAATATTAGCATTCCCAATAAGCAGTAGAGAAATATGGAAGTGTATGTTGTAAACATCAGGGATTATATTGTTTTCTCTTCTGTCTCTAGGACTAATGTGGCTTTTTTCCAGTTGACATATTTAAGAGGTTTTTTTTGACCCAAGATGAAAATGAGGGGTCAGTTGTTTAAGTGGTGTAAACACCCAGAGCTCCAGAGAAGACAGGCACTCCTGGTTTAGCCAAGCAGATAACTGCAAATTTTTTATTAAGTGTTTATATTGCCCTGTTGGCTCAAATGAGTGTGCTTCAATTTTTTTGTTTTTGTATGTGAGGATCTGGCACCGCAAATTCAATTTAAATTCTAATGGGAGCATGACTAGAGCTGCATAAATGACATCTGCCTCCACATTAGAGTGGTCATCTGTGGCAAAGATTTCAACATGGATTCTTACCTTGAAATGAACATCCTGATGACTGGCCATGAGTTCATGTTGGCTTTTTTTTCCTGTTTCCTCTGGCTGCCAAGTATAGAGTTGTTTATGCCAAATAGCTCAATTTCTCTGGGAGCAATTGTGAACCTTCCTCCAAACTGCCCAGTTGCTAATGTGCTCTCCTAAATTGTGGCTCAAATCTCTGCTCTGTGTTGATATGGGAAGGATTTGACCTAGGTGTTATGACTTCTGGCTGTGGGAGAAGACTCAACTTGAGCCCACTCTTTGGGACACTTAAGAATCAAACTGAGGCACAACAGGGATAGAGAGGGAGGGTCTGTTATCCAGGGATTGTTTTTTTCCTAAGCCAACAAAGCCTGAAAAATTTAACCTAAATGCATCAATAGCTTTGCATTAGTCAGGTGTTTTTTCACCACCTTATTTTGGTGAAAACATTGTTTGCCTGAAGCTTGGAAAGATTATGCAGGCTTTGTACTTCTCTGTAGAGAGTTTCCAAGAGGACAAGCACAAGGGGAATAACAAGAATTCTCATCCTTAGCTTCTGACAAAGATCCTCCAAGATAATTTTCTTTCTTCAGCAGAGAAAAGTCTGAGGTTAACTTTTCCAGGCAAGTAAGGTGACTGGCAAATGTGCACAGGGATGTGAAAGGTAATACAAATGTAAATGCCTGAGTGTATCTGTTGTATTTTATTACTGGGAAGTGTGTAGTAGAAAATACCAGGGGAGGATTTTTATTTCTTTACAAATACTCTTTATTTCTTTTATATAAAAGTAAACCTTTACAAAATTGTATGAAACGCTGCTGCATCTAATGAACTAATGCAGACTCTACCTAAATGAGACTATAGTTTCCTCTTTAAAAAAGCATTCATATATAAATATATATATTCATACTATCTTTATATAATAATACAAATACTTTCAGGACGTATTTGTACTTCCAGGAATCAATGCCTGATAACAAAGTTCTGTAGTTTGGTCAGGCATACTGACCCATAGCTGAAGACTGAGCTGGACAGAGCACAGAGGCTACCTGTCTGTGTCCTGATCTGATGAGCTAGCATGATAAATCATCTTCTTCCACTCCCTGTAAATCACAAGGTATTCATGAAGATTTATATGTGTGCACATGGTGTGTTGGGAGATAGGTGGATTATTGCTGGTCCTCTCCCTCTCGTCTTCCAGCATTTGAGGAAGGACAGGTCCTAGGGAGCAAATTTTGGATTTGGCTGTTGTCTCCTGTTGAGAATAGGAGCAGATGTTGGTGTCTTGGCTACACGCAGTTCAATGAATTGCAGTGAATTCCTTCACCATGCTGAGGGATCTAACTGAAGGAGGAGAGCTAATGAGAGGACGGAAGCGTTTGCAGCACCATGGGAAATGACAGACTTCCCCTGCTGCCATGGTGGTGTAAATTGGCAGATTCCCAATGAAATCAGTAACCTCCTAATTCATACACTAGGATCTGGCCTACAGTATATCCGTGCACAGGGTGTGCTGTGTCTCTCAGAAGTGACGTAGTTCCTCTTTGCAGAAACAGAGTTTCTAATTGCTTTAATTGCTCTGGACAGTAGATATCTGATTCTACCAGTATGTCTGCTGCTAATGAAATCTGTGGTACGGAATCGTTATTTATAAGTAGTCTATTTTTAACAGTGCTGCTGTAACAATTTAAATGCTCTGAGCTCTTTGTACCATGATGGGCTTTTTGTGTATGTTTATTATATGGGAACAGCTGGGTATTTGAGAACACAATTCGTTTTCAGGGTTTCTCTGGGTGGTAAAACTATATGACTGTTCCCCTGACTCCGCTGAAGTTTGTTATGAAACCAGACCCCGATGTATCCTATTCCTAAGAAATTGTGAAAAGGGTATGTCGTTCTCCTGGCTCACTGGCCATCTCAGCCATTGCTTCTTCACAAGTTGACCTGACATTGTGGTTGGAGAGATACCTGAAGCAGGTGGTTGCTTGTTGCTCATTCATCTCTTTGTAGGTTATCTGTCAGGTTTGTCAAGAGCAAAGAAGTTTAAAACATTATTTCCTGCAGAATGATGACTTCTCTTCTGTGATAGTTGTCCTTTGCACAGGGCTATTACCTTACTTTTGTTCTCTTTCTGCGAATAATGTGTTTAAATTGCAAGGTTGGAAAGCCACGTTTATAGATTCTCTTTTTGTCCTGATGCCAGTGCAGGGCAGTGTCTCCTTGTGTCAGTTTGCAGATGTGGAGATAGCAACTGCATGAGAATTACTGCTGTGTAACAAAGTTTGACTAAAAATTATAGCTGTCTAGTGTTAACTTGTAGTGCGTGATTTATGGGGCATGGGGGCAGTGGCAATGTTTTCTGACCTTTTCCACTGGGAACTGTGTAACCCTGTGTCCTTACTACCCTGAGAGCTGGTCCTGCTTCCTGCCTGGTGGATGGAGATACCATCACAGGACTTCTTTCCTGTTCAGAGTGTACAACAACCATGAGGCCTCATTAGGCATGTGGAGTATCCTGATCCAGTTGGGATGCATGTGTTATGCGTTGTCTCGAATTCAATAAGCTCTCACATGCTTCTCCCTGCTGGTGTTTTGTTGCGTGCTCGCAGCATGCACCCAGGAATGTAATGGTTGAAATTACTTTGGCCTTTGACAGGATTTTGGCTGTTTCATTACTACAGGATTTCTTTTGCTGAGTTTTGTGCTAACTCATATCAGCACAGAAGTCCTGACTGAAAGGCTGTCATTGCTGTCTTCGGGCCTGGACAGGCTAAATTACCAATGGTTATTGTTACACACGAGTTTTGGAATGGGAACAGCAGAAGCTCAGAAGCAGTGAACTACCCCCTCTTTTTTCCAATTAAAAATCCCCAACACAACAACTAACTCCTTCCCCCACCCCTCTGCAAACTTCTCTAAGCAAACAGAGAAACACATGTACAGTGCAGTTGATTTTTTTCTGCCTTGCTCCAAGACTTATCTGATCATCATGTCCTCAAAGATATTTAAAAACTGCTGGCTGTTATTTAAGGATGCTATTAAAGTCCTTGCTTTGGAGAGTTTGGATAAATGTAGAATTTAATTTAATTAACCTTCATCAGTCTTTCTTTATGCATGAAAAGGTGACCTTTATAAAATGCCATTTACATACCCAAGAGCCTGCTGCTTGCATTTTTCTATGTCTATATATCTATATATAAAGACATATTAAAACATATTTACATATGTTTTAGGTATTTAAGGACCATTTATTATGAACATTGGAGTTATATATACAGACCTGTATTGAAAAACTGTACCCAGTGGTAGGCTCTGGTTGTCCTAAGTATTATGTAGTTAATCAGTTCCTATCAGAAAATGGACGTAGAGCTGATGGATTCATCTCGGAGTCAGATTATATATGTCTGACTTGCAGCAGAGTCTTTAGAGGCATTGCTAGCAGTCACAAAGGCTATGGAGTAGCCCCAGGATGGGTATATAGTAATTGAAATTCTCTGATCCAAAAAAACATGTAAGCTCAGCAGGCTGAAAAATGTTGGAAGACCGTGGCTCAGCGTGGGAAGATGACGGTCCAGGTCACACTGCTTCACTGCATTTCTTCTGAACCCCTGTAGCAGGGATGCTGTCCCCTAGACTGACCTGTCTTTTCTTGTTCTTCCATTCATCACTCATTCACATGAACAATTTTTCTTGTTTTCTCATGCCAAGGAGTCTAGAAGAGAGACTTCTTAAAAGCTTTCCTCAACTAAGACAAGTGTGAATAAACACAGTTTTCGGAGACTATGAAGTCTAGTATGCTTGTTAAGTTCCTCAGATTGCATTTGCCTTTAATATGCTCTTGGGGTTGGATTTCAAATGTATTTAAGTTTCTAAAGATGTGAACAGATGCTTAGTAAAATTTTCAAAGCTTTTAACTTGCTTAGGTGCTTTTGAAAATCCCTTTAAATGTCTGCGTGCCTTTAATCTCCTCAATAAATTTGCAAATCCTTAGAGCCTGTTGTTCAGCATTCAGGACTTGAACAAGGTCTGGAGTCTCTGCCTTCTGTCCATATTTCAGTAGCTGTATTTATTGTAGCTGGGAGACTTGCATGCTCACTGTAACTGTGTAAATGCAAATGGGTCCCAGTCTTGAATCTGACCCTCAATAGTGCAGATGTAGGATGTACTCTGAATAAATTGTTTTAGACACAGAGGGCTTGTGGATTTTGTAATTGACATCTGTCCTGTTGCAAAGAGGGTGTTCTGCTCTCACTCTTTGAGAAAATCTGTTCTTTGAACAAAGTTTGTATGAAAAAGAGGTTCCTTGACTGTTAAAATACGCTTGCTCTGATTTATAGCACCATACAGCTCGCACACAATCACAACCTCACTTTTTCCTGCCGATGGAAGATGCATGATAGTAACCAGACATGTCTATGAGAGGGAGGGAATTACCTTAGTGTTGGTATCTGTTTCTTGCCTGCTGAGCAACTTAACAGTGGAGATGAATGGCAGGGCTAGTGCAAAAGTAGTGCACTAATTTATCCTTGAAATCTAGCAGGCACACTGAGATTACTCAGAAATGTTCCTCCGTGGTTTAGAGCTGGAATTAGCCCTGTTGTGATCATAGCTCAGTGGTAGAGCGAAAGAGCTCTTAAGTTTCAGGCAGAACAAAAAAGTTGATGGATTTAATTCCTTCAGTGTGCTTGGTTTGAATAACTTATGTTTCGGCTACTCATTTTAGGACCCATCTCCATTTTAGAACCTGATTTTGAAACCCATTAGCTCCAGTAAGCTTTGGAAGAGATTGCCAGAGTAAATATGCAAGAAATACTGCATGCCAAACAGTGAGTATAATGAGGTTTGGTGTGAGAGCTGGGAACTGGTCCATTGCTTTAAGGAAGCCGCCATCTCATGTTAGAAGCTGTCTCCAATGTTTCTTATTGCCAAATAAGTTATTTTTTGTTGGTCTTTGGTAAATGAGCACAAGAATGATATCACTAAGGATCATAGAGGAAATTTTAGCAAACTTACTGATTTAGTAAATAGGGTAAGGGATTTCAGCTTCTAGAGTGCAATATGAATTTTGTTTTTTAAGTGAAAATGCTAAGGACTTCAGTGTCAAATGGAAGCAGAGTATGAATAAATCTTCTTGAGAAAGCTGATCTGCCAATTAAGCTTTGAGAACCAGTTGTTATTTTTTCCCAGTGATTGTTTTTGCATTTTGCAGGGCTCTGGTTATGTAATAAAAAAATCACTATTAGCCCAATGCAATAAAACCTTGCAAATGTTGAAATGATTGCTGGGAAACAATTGTCTCTGAAATTTGTACCACACACTACTTACTTTGTTCCTATCATTTGCTCCATCATGTCTTATGGGTACTCCTTACAGAAAATGAAATTGCCCTCACCAGTTAGCAGTAAAAAGTAATGTATTCATTGTCTGTGGTATGCACTAGATGACCAAAGCAGGGACCTCTGGAGCCTGAATTTAGTGATGCTCTAGCCTTTTTTACTTCTGATGCTCTCTGTGTCTCTCTGAGACATTATCTCATTTCTCCATTTCTGTTATTGCATAGTGTTTTTATCTGTAGTGTAGTGTCTCACTGACACTGAGAGTTGGTGCCAGTTTATTTTGACAGTTTTAGAGAAAAAAGATGAAAGTATCTGAAGCACCTGGAACTTTCCACTGACCTCTGCTGCTGTTGAGCTTTGCATTAGGCCCTGGAAGGGACCACTGCACTTGTTCCTGAATTGTTGTGCAAGGTGGGATTAAATCCTGGCACTGAAAGGAGTCTGTGCCACATAGGTTTGTGTTGTCTCAGCAAGGTCTTGGAAGCTGTGCTGCCCTTAACTGTGAAGGCAGGTGACTGTTGGACATTGTGGTGAGGAGCCAGGCTGGAAAAATGTCTTGTGTGATTGCAAGGGGCAGTAAATGGAGGGAGTGAAGGGGCGGGAGAGAGGCTATGGGAATATTGTGTCAGCTCAGTCAGAGCTGTTGATTTTGAGTGGGTATTTGTACTTTAGGGTGACGTGGTTTTTCAGTAAAGTCTCATCTGATTTCTGCATGATATCAGGTAGCTTGTAGCTATTTCTGTTCCTGAGACTTAGATAAGCAGATTGCTTTGCATACACAAAGGTATTACTTTATCTGGGAGTTCACTCTTGCACACAGGAGAGCTGTTCAGATTCTTCTGTTCAGTGCTTCCTGTTTTTCTGTAGCCTTTCTGGTGAAAAAGGGTGATTTTTGTTTTGTTTTGTTTTATTTGGTTTTTAATTATTTTTTTCCCTTTCTCCCCTCCTCACCTTGGTAGAATCCACTTCCCTTCTACCTTGAATTATTCTGCAGAGATGCCTTGATTTCAGATCCTGGTGCCAGGAGTATGGCTGGGATACTGCAGGCTGTCACTAATACCTCATCTCTACCGACATTGGCACCTTGCTGAAGAGGCTGGTCTTGCTGATTGAGAGCTGCTGTTCTGGTTTATCTGCCTGCCAGTGCAGTGTCCCTCCATCCAGGATCTTTTTCTTGGCTGCCTGCAGCAATAACTCGAGGTCTGCCTGCCATCTGGATGGCACTTCCCACAATATAACCTAGTGTTGATTTTTATGTTGGTTTGTTGTGTAATGCTGTAAATACATATGGCTGTGTATAAGTTTTGCCTAACTGCTGCAGCTGTAGCAGTGAGAACGGGGGTTTGTGAGGCTGAGCAGACTTTGAGTTCTGCTGCTAATTTGCTCTGTGAATTAAGGTGTAGGATGCTTGCTTTCTTTGAATGTATTTTTGGTTTTTTGGCCTGATTTGAAAACTCTTAAATCGGTGTAATTTTTTTAAGTCTCTAAATACATTTTGAAAAAGGGGCCCTCTGATAGCATTCCTCTTACGCTACCACTTCATATTGATGAGAAGTCTTTGGATGCAGCTGCTAATATGTTCATGGTATGCTCAGAAATTCCGCATGTGCCCTGCAACACCAGAGAGAGATTTGTGTGTCTTAATCCAGTTGCACATCGGGGCTCTAGCTAAGATGGGAGTGTTTCATCTCAGCAGGGGTGACAGATTTACTGTTGGCAGTGTGATCAGTCACACTGATGGCAGAGGCTCTCCAGAGCTGGCAGAGAGCATGGGTCACTGCATGTTTTACTGCAAGAGACACATAAAAGCCAAAATGCCTCTATTGTCATAAAAGCTGTCTGTTGAACTTTCTTGTTTTTCTCTTGTGCTAGGTTACATCCCAGAACAGTTGGGAAACATGTGGTTCTCATTAGATGTTTCTCAATAGCTCAACAACAATCCCTAACCGGTGGAGGTCTGCGGTAACAAACAGAGGTTGCCAAATCGCTCGTGGCTGACAGAGCCAAAGTGCTGGCAGGCTGGGAGCCAGCTCACCTATCACAGTCCTCTGCATTGCCAGCCTTGGAGATGTGGAGATGTAATTTGCTCACCATTCTTTTGAGATGTGGCTTTTGTTTCCTCATGTCTTGGTGTGCAGCATGGGAATGGTGTCAGATGTTAGCAGCAACAGGGAAATCACGAGAACGCAGGAGGTCCATTTGTGCCTGGTTATGCAACCATGGGATGAGTGCATGATTTTTAAAAGAGAGCTGTATCTGATCCTTCAAGGGCACTTGGTTGTCCTTCATTTTAATGTGAAACATATGGCTGTAGTTTGAAACTGAGGACAACAATGCAAGCCAGAGGCACAGAACCCTGATGGTGACTGTGATCTCTGGTGGCAAATAAAAAACTTCAGCAGCCCCTTTAAATCTTTTGTTGTATGCTTTTTTCAAGTAGCTTTGTCATTGGTTGCTATAGCTGAATTGATTACTGGTGATTTGAATATATTTGAATAGAGACTGAAATGACACCCATTCAGTACTTTAATTTTAGTTTCACTTTAATTAATTTTCCCTGTGGCATTCTCCCCTCCCCCACCTTTACTATTTTGAATGCTACGTATGCAAATGGAGGCTGGGAGGAAGATGGATTTATCATATTGTGTCCTGTATGTAACAGTAACTAAATTTTAAACAGAGCCATTACTAAGTGGCTGTTTCTGGACAGTGAGAGCTTTGACTTACAAAAAGTATTTTAACACTAAAAGATGCAGCTAGGCACTAATTTAAAGAAAAGACAGGTCTTATGACATTTTGGTTTGTAGAACAAGTAGGTTTCTGACTTTCCCGCCTTGTTTGTAGCTGTAATGCAGGAAAGAGAAACAAACTATGCTGACTTTTCAACTCTGTTTTTCAAGTGAAGTATTGACATTTGGGGAAAATGCAAATAGGAGCATTCACACTTGGGTACTTAATGAAAGCAGTATTTGACGCTGTGCTATATTTGTAAAGCTTGAGTTAACCTCAAAAGCCAAAGCTGCATTATGTGTGCAACTTTAGAAAGAACCTTCTATCCCTGAAATTTGGAGTGGACATTGTTCTCTGGAGTGTTTGAAAAGTTACTTGAATATCCTAAATAGAATATGGAAGAATTAGGTTGTAATAAGATTCCTTTTAAAAAATCCTCATAAACTTAAAACTAGGTTTGCATTCTAAAAATAAGAATTAAGTAGAGATACTTCATGTTGCTTTAAGGAAATAAACTAACTCCTTTTTGCTGGTCTTATGGTGGAGACCTTGTTAGTTTGTGTTTTGGTACAAGCTTGGAGGGGAAGGAATAACAAATGCCTCTGTCATGGCTTCAGTCCAACAAGATATATGAAATCAACATTAAAAGCCAGTACATCAGTGGCTGTCTCTGGCACACTGTTCTGTTCTCTGAGGAAACGGGTTTCTTCCCACACAGGGAAGATGAATTAGCTGTGTGAGGAAATGGGTTTCTAGGATATTTTTCTGCAGTCAGCAAAGTTAAGTGAGATGATAGCATTCAACTTGTTTTTCTGTATTTAAGGTTTTGAGGTACCTAGAGCTTGAAATACTCAACATCCAAATAGGCTTGCAAGAAGCTGGTTTGTATGTTTCAGGCTCTGTTAAGGTGTGTAGGGGGAAATCAGAGCCACACTAAGTAAAATATCTTCAGCAGGGACAAATAGTTCCTTGTAATATAATCGGAGTGCTTCATGCACAATGACTGTAGCAGGATGTAATCTGCAAAAGTATCTTGTACTGCTCCTCCTCTGTAGGTCTCTTAAAAAATTGTTTGCTTGGATCACAAAATGCTGCCCCTAATGTGCCAATGGTGTGGTTTGGGATTTTCTATAATTATGAGCTGTCTGAGATGTTGGACCTAATTACAGAAAAATCTCCATTGCAAATACCTTGTTTGCACCTTTGCATAACTGATGATGCTTAGTAAAAATTATTTTTCCTTTTTTTTCCTGCGTATGTTGACTGGAGTTTCTGAACCTACCTTTTGGTAAGTTTATTGCTGTCCTGGTTTCAGTTAGGGTAGAGTTAATTTCTTCTCAGTAGCTGTTACAGTGTTTTGGATTTGGAATGAGAATGGTGTTGGTAACACATTGATGTTTTGGATTTTTGCTAAGTCCTGTTTATCCTAAGTCAAGGACTTGCTTTCCCTTGCACGAGTGAGGGGGTTTGCAAAAGAGGCTGGGAGGGAGCACAGCTGGGACAGGTGACCCGAACTGACCCAGGGGATATTCCACACCATGGAACGTCGTGCCCAGTATATAAACTGGAGGAGTTGGGCAGAAGAGGAGCCCATCTGGGCTCGGGAAGGGAGGATGAGCGAGCAACCTCTCAGAGAACTCTTCTGTTGTGGGGTTGCTGAGGGTTGAGGAACAATGGGAACCAACTGCTACCACAACAGCACACAATCAGCAGCATCACACCAAGCCAGGCTCCATGGTTCCCATCCATATGGAGATTTGTGATCTGGAGAGCCAAGGGGTGATCAGCAGGACCCGCTCACTCTTTAATAACCCTGTATGGCCAGTGTGAAAATCTAATAGAGAGTGGAGTCTGACAGACTTACCGTGGCCTGAATTAAGTCATGCTGCTATTTGTAGGAGGTAGAATCATGGACTGGTTGGGAATGGAATTTTAGTCTTGGAAAATGGTCTGTGATGCACCTCACGGGGGAGTAAGGCTGAAGCTGCATGGATATTGTCCCAGAATCAGTCTGGCCACTTTGCAAGCTGGCTTGAAGTCTTCTTAGGTTTTGTAGGCATTAGAGGATAGATGTTATCCTTGGCATGTGCTCCTATAATTCTGTGTATTCAACAGAAAAATGTCACTTGGTGGCTATGCTGTATAATGAGTGCCTCACGCTGTCGGCAGGGCTTGCAGATATATTTATAATGCAAGGGCAATCAGAGGAGTCACCCACACAACTGAAATGTTTTCAAGAGATAAAGGCTATTAAACTGCTTGAAAAGACCATTTGGGTCTCTAGAGGGCGAAAAGCCAGTTTTGACCTTACAGAAACTTTACTTGCTGATTTTACAAAGGAATTGTTAGCAGAAGAAAAAGATAAATCTATAATGGAATTACTTTCTGCTCTACAAAATGTGCCTGGTAGCAAGATCCAAAGAAGTTGCATGATCCTTAAAAAGAAAGTGGGAACCAGAGGGTAAAGCATGCTTTCTTCTCTTCCCCAGTGGCTGGATTTTGTGGAATCCAGCTCTTCACATCCATACTGTTTAGGATTCCCTTGCCTGGCAGTGGGACTGTCCCACAGTATGTGAGGGTGATTACATCTGTGATTGAGGAGTGTCTTGGGGTGACCATGTCATGTGTATCCCCTACCATCGTTCTATGCCCAAACATGAGTCCTGTGCTTTTAAACTGAGCCTGGGAGAGCAGAGAGAAGTGGCCGGGCGAACTTTTCAAAGCAGTCTGTGCTTCCAGGTCGCTCGGCTCTGCGTTCGGCTGTGTGGGGAGAAGTGTGGAGGAAGCACACTGCCTGCTTTTTCCAACCGGCTTTTCGGCTCCTTTTTCCTCGGAGAGAGACGGAGAGAAAACTTGGTTTTGTTTTCTTCTCCTCTGGACTTGCTCAGATCACCGGAGCGTCTGGGCTCCACCAGGGGACCCTCCTCCGGCCTGGAGTGGGGCACCCACGTCCACCCAGCTCCAAGGAAGAGGAGAGAGAGACCACCCCCCTGCAGTGAGGACTCAAATTTTCCGTGTTTTCCGCTCCAGAGTGAGAGAGATTTTTGGTTCTTTGGCATCATTGTTGTTTTCCTATGTGTGTGTGTTTAATAAATAGTTCTTTTTCTGTCTTTCACATTCCTCCGGGGAATAGTTTTCTTTTCCCGAACCTGGTGGGGGAGGGGCGGCAGTGCCCTGCTTTGCTGTGAGGAGACGTCCTTTTGGACATCTTTCCTTGAGATTGGCCAAAACCGGGACAAGGGGGAGGGCGGATACTGTACTGAACAGACTATAACATTTGCTGTCTCAGTTAGAATGTTATAAATGTACTACTCTAACTTTCTCTTGTAGTAGTACAAACTATACCAGTTTCCAGCATTCTTATTCTGGGATAATAATACCAACAGCTAGGAACTGGAAAGCTTTTTCAGTAAAATGTTATTTTGCAGTAGTTGGACTGATTCCATCAGTGCAAAATGACTACCTTGTTTAAACATTGCTTATTTTTTATCTGAAGGAAAGTACTGCAGTTTATTTGCTCTTTCTAAGATAGTATCTTTATTTAAACATATTGATGCTTTTCTGAAAGGACTGTTTCTCGTATCCATTGCAATCCTTTTTTTTCCTTCCTGTGATGGCTCTTATTGAAGAGAAAAGACTCTTGTGTGCCTTTACTGGCACAGTGGTTAGATGGGTGCACCTAACAGGGCAGTGGAAGTGTTTGTTCAGGAAATATCCTTGTTACTTGATAAATTGGCCAAAACAATGATTGCTTTTTTATTAATTCCCTGACAGATGCTGCTAACCAATGTAAATATAATTCTATTTAGCAAGTGAGAGATGAGAGGAGCTTGATGAATTTGTTTGATGTTCTCTCTCTGCTCTGACTTCTAAACTGGAATTGTTGACAGGAGGGTAGAACTGAGGCATGTGAAGTGTCTCCAGCTGGTGACTTGGGGGGTGTGTGTGAGGATTGTTACTCTAACGAAGCCTCTGTCTGAAAAGGGAAATACTCCAAAGCAGTGCATTATGGTTTTTACATTGTCTTGTAGATGCTTACTTAGAGGTTATGGAAGTTGTCCTCAAGTTTGATAATCTGCTAACTTCATTCCCATTTCAAAACTGACTGGAATGTTCTCTGTATAAGTTGACATGTAATTATGGCCAGCTAGAGTTGCTGAGAGGCTCCTGGGTATGGAGATGAAGAATGTACTACACTGCCTGGCTAGTCCAGAATACAAAGTGGGGTGGCTTTTGAGTACCACAGCAAAGGCATTACTGGGAAAGCAGATTCCTTAAATTTGACTTCTCTTGCAGGCAGGAGCAAAGGGATCAGAGCTGTAATTAGAATCACTTCCTCTCCCTTGCAGCATGCTGCCTTGAGCCATAGCTCTGTAGCACAGGATTTATGCCTTTAGTGTCTGTTGCTCTCACAGAGGGGGTTAGGATGTGTGGCACGAACCATTGCACAAGTCTTGTGAAGTTGTTTTTGAGCTATGAGAGCACAGGATAAGAAGAGCTGTCCTGAGCTGTGAGATCAGCTTCCTGCTGCGTTCCATCAGCATGATAAAAAGTGGCAGTGGGCTTCAGTCTCCTGTTCTTTCACTGCTTGCTTCTACTCAAAAAGGTATCAGCATTGGGCTCCCTTCAGGTAGCTTCTGTGAGGGGATAAAAGCAGGGCTTTCTCAGCTTGTTTTGCTGTGTACTTTTCCCACTTGCCCACCCTGTCTCCCTGGTTGGTTGGTGTTTTCTTCTTCACTGAACCTTTAGACTGTTAGTTTATTTTACCTTGCAGACAGAACTGAAGGAGTTTTCAAGAGGAATGGGTCTGAAGGACTTTTTTTCACTATTCCTCTTCCTTATATGTGCCTCAGTTTCCATGTGTTGGTATATATTCAAATCCAGTAATTCAGGAGGCAAACAGTTGGGGAAATGAGTCTGGGGTGTTTTTGTGAGGCTATTTCTTAGAGTACCCAAGGGACCTGTTACCACGGATATGAATAGGACATACCTTGTTTGTTGCATTAACATTTTTTTGCTGTAACTGTTCATGTGTGTGCATTCAAGTAATGAAATGCAGGAAAACATCATCACTTCTCCTCAGGTCGGGGATAATGGGAGAAGAATCTCTGTCTGCAGCTAAAGTCCTTCTTGACCTCACGTGGTGAGAAATGACTGGACACACTGCTCTTGAAAGGAAAGATGTTACTGGAGTCATACTAATGAATTGAGATGTATGAGTTCAGTTCTTACTTCTGCCATAAATTTCTGTGATCATGAGCAAGGTTCCTAGTCTCCTGAAAACCTATAAATGAGGTAAACAGTTTTTTCTCCCAGCCTCATCTGTTTAAATTGTGATGTCTTTGAGGCAGGAACAATACACATCGTGCAAATGCACAGCAGGTGAAAGGGCCCAAGCTATCCTGTTCTGTCTGCTGCCTTGTGCCATCTCTTTTATGGTAAGTACAGCAGCGTGGATATGGGAGAGTGGAAGAAGCAGTTTGGTGGAATGACATTTCTGAGGGTTGTGAAGATGTATTTATATAGAGGGGCATAATAGAATGTCTTTAAATATTTAGATTTTGAGAGATTATAGGAAGTGTAGGAAAACATTTTTTTCCCTCATGAATTCAAGCTATGCCTTTATTCATGTGCTTTTTAAAAGTAAGAGAAGTTATAAACATTATAAAGGCAGAAGGGAGAACTGAGTGGTTCATAGAGGAGGCACGGAGGATATCAGCTTTACTTTGGGGATAATAACGAGAGGAGAGTGGTTTTTGTGTCTACTTTTACTGAAAGCACTCCATGTGGATTGGTGTTAGCAAAGGCTTTACACTGTGTGCGTCACTGCTTTGTAAATGCTGGCAAGTAACACTCACAGACTGCTGGACTCTGTACAGAGTGCTGATCTATAGATGGTTTTTCTTTTCCTGTAAAGGACACCTCCAATGCTAGCTGTATTTGAAGGCACAGAAAATAGGTTTGAAAAGCTACACACAGCAGCTGTCATAATTTACTGTAATATCCTGCTGTTTAGGATAACTAATGAGTGCGTCAGTTCCTTGGATGTGTTGAGCCAGATCATTAATCAGTATCAACTGACCTTGCTTCATGGAATTGGGGGAACTTCGATATGAGTTGATACACATCGCCTACATTGGGAGATTAATGTCTGGAAAGGAGATGGTGTAAAATTGCTGGCTGGACTTGTGTTCACTGGAGATGAAAGCCTGTACCTGGCTTAGTGTTGGGAATATTATGGTATTGGCATATCATGGAAAGCATGGACCAGTTACAAGAAAAAACTTGTGTTTCTAAGTTTGGGTGTTGTTTCTTAAGCCTCTCTCCTGCTCTGTAGAACATAAACAACTTGTATCATTTAATACTTCACAACGTGTCCATAATGAGGAATTATTTCCAGACAGGTCCAGAATTTGATTGACTTCTTGTGGCTGACTTTTGGCGTTTGTTCCCATCCAGCTGTGAGGTATCATCCTTCTGCCTTATCCTCCCATGAACTGCCTAATGTTAAAGCAGATCAGAAGTGAGAGGATGTTATCTTCATAGCAGGAGCTTACTTATATCTTAAGTGATACAAGGTTTTGATACAGCCCCAGCATATTTCTTTAGTGTAGTCTCAGTGTAGTTAGCAACAGCAGCATTTCTTATAGTTGCAGATTAAATCTATGTTTTCAGTAGAGTAGTGCATTCTGGTGTAGTAATGGATGGGCATCAGCCAAGCATTGAGTTTGCAAAAGAGTGCAGCATTAGCTGTACAAAGGGAGTAACAAAGTGCATGTATGAAGTATAAACTAGAGAGTAGTTTTAGACTGTGCCAGGCTGAAGGTGAGTCAAAAGAGCAAAGGCAGATGGCAGAAGCTGCTGGGGAGAGGCAAAGATAAAGACATCATCATTGTTACTGACTTGTGGGCCTGGTGTGATTCTAACAAGAAATGTGCTGGTTAGCCACAATGCTGTAAGAGTACCAGTGGCCAGTGAACAGCTGTTATCCCTGAAAGTTTAATCTCCACCTGTAGCATTTAATCTACTTTGCCAACTCTTGTGTGATTGTAGCAAACCGCAAGACAGAAGGACAACTGAAGTGAAGTGCTTTAAATTGGTATTTTCTTGGGGGTAGATACTTTTGGTCTTCTATGAATATTTGAAGCTCCAAGTTGGGCTCTCTGTCTCATCATAGACTTGTGTGGAGCTTTGCTTTTTATTTATTTATTTATTTGTGTATATGATATATATTCATGTATATATATGTATTTTTTTCCTGTTTCCTCTCATTTTTGTGAAGTATAGGAAAGTAATTACTTATATGCTGTACTGGCTAGTCTGCCTCAAAAAACCCCAGAAATTTCCTGAGGTAAACGTAGTAAATAGGTATTGTGAGAGATGGATTTGAAGGGCAGATCTTGGTTGCAAGATGCACCAATAAGTTGAAGTGTTGTCTCTATAATGTGCAAGAATTGAGGGGCAGAGAAGTGAAGACTCGAGCCCTGTTGGTAACTGCTTTGCCTGTGTAATAGGGATCAGGACAGGAGGTAAAGAACTGCATCTACTCTCAAGTTTCTTTAACTAATATGGTGGAATGTGGCATTGCTGTAACTGATTCAGCACAAAACTTTTGAAAACCTTTAAATAATTTAAAGCTGTTGATTCTGAACCCAGGGAGGGTCTCCTGACAGAGTGTAAAATACTGCAATATATTTGCAGTACTTTATGCCAACCTACATTTCTACATTGGAACTTAAAGCAAACACAGAAAGCAATGCTGATTTTTGATGAGATGCATTTGGTTTTCCTCAGGCCTAGTGGTGGTAAGGATCCCATTAAACCTGTTTCTTGAATCCTTCTCCAGAGGGAAGATGTTTGGGGTACCAGCAATATGTAGAGTTGTTCAGTATCTTTGGTACAGAAACCTGGTACCTAAGTACTGGCTTAGATGCTCTCTAAAACTATGCAGGTAAGTGTGGGTTATAAAGTGTAATTGATCCTGTCCAAAGGTGATAATTTGACTTCTGTGTGGATCACAAATTTTCAATGTATTCTGTGCAGTTATTCTATAATAAGTCTCTCATCTTGTCACTGATACTGGTGTGTTTGAGAGTGTTACTCTTTGGACAATGAGAATGCTGCTGTCCTGGCTCAGATAGAGCTGCGCTGTGCTGTCCTTCCCCACTGAGGGGGTCACATCCAGTGCTTGCACTGTTGCCAAACCCCAGTGCTCTGAAATTGCTGCACAGCAGCTCTTCGTTTAGCAGGAGTGCCTCCGTGGCTGCAGCGCCTGTGGCCCGGCCAGGAGCGTTATTTGTAATGGCTGGCTGCTGGGCCCGCAGCGATGCTGCGCTGCTCTGCCAGCACGGGGGCCTGGGGCCGCAGCCAGCTACTCTGTGGCCAGATGGAAGAGCAGAGCAGAGGGAGTGCTGCAAACCGAGATGGAAAACTCACTTGGGTTGTGTGTTTTGGATCGTTGGTTTAGGAGAGCAAAAGATCAAAACTTGCCTTAAAACTACAAATATGTTGTTTTAACTCCGTGAAGTTACCACAAAGGGCAAGGATAGGAGAGGTGTCTCTTCTCCCTGGAAGTACCATGGTAAAATTTGTATGATGTAATTTACTGCCTTGGAGATTTTCTGGGAACAAAATGTGTGTCTTGGTGTATCCACAGCAACAAAATTAAGGTAGCAGTCATTTTAAGCCACTAGCTTAAAAGAATAAGCTGAAAAGCTTTAAACTCTCCCACCCCAAGTGAATACTTTGCAGCTATTACAATACTGGAAAACTCAGAGTGCCTTGTCCTCAAGTGCTTTACTCATTGGTTGAGGTAGGAAATTAAGTGATGTGTAAACTGTTGTTGTTACCACCAAAATTTCCTTTACCTTCACTGGCTGATTTTCCTGTCGACCTTGCTCCTGCACAGGTGCTTCTAAATGTTTGCTCAGGGCATGTCTGTGGGAGGGATGACATTTACCTGTTGCTCCCTGTGGAGCTGGGTGCTCACTGGGAGCATGGTGGCTCTTGGTTCTGCTCCCAGCTCTGCAGCAGACTCCTTGGGAAGGTCACTTCTGTCTTCCTGAATGATGTTAAGTGTTGTGGATGATCTCAGGATGGCTTGAATGTTGCTGTGAGTCACTGTCATGCCACAAACACCTCTGAAAGAGTGCAGTGTGACCCCGGACCTAGCTAGTAAACTATCAGTCAGCTCGGGCAGTGCTGCACTACCCTTGCTCAGAGGATCCTGCTGTTGCTAGTTTTGCCATCCTCTCAGGTCCACACCCGTCACAGCATGGGAAGAATAGTCCTTATGCTTATAAGGATGACAGAGGGACAAATGTGTGCAATACTGGGATACTGTAAGAGATGTATCAGCTCTTTGGGAATTGGAATATTTCCTTTAGAAAATACCTTTGATTTCTGTTTAAAGGCTTACAGTTGGCTATGTTCACTGGAAATATATTTCAGGAGCTAAGTACCTGTCATATTTTAAAAATGCCTTATGTTTCCCAAAGCCCTTGAACAGTTTTAAGAATCACTGGATGAGTATTGGAATCAATGCATTGAAACAGTGCTGTGTCTATATTTGTTTGTATGTATAATCATAACCATATATATGCAATTAAGTGTATTCTCTGAAAAGAAACCTCTTCAATGGTGAATTTGAAATAATGACAAATCAGGTTGAGATTTAAACTTTCCCTAACCATTTAATAGCATCTAAATTAAGAAATATTTGCCAGTGCAGGTTTAGCTAGGGCTTTAAAGGAAAATGAAAGTGCTTGAACCACAGGAAATCAATGGCCTAATCGTCTGGAAAAAGAGTTCATTGCAGTGCCAGGATAACCTGTGAGAGCAATGGCCTATTCTGCAGGTGTAGGGAGAATATTTATCATTGAAGTTCTACAGCAGAAGCAGTTCCATGACAGGTAACTTGTGAGGTTGTGAGACTGACTGGGAGTTGAGAATGTCGTAAATAGCTTGTGTCAGAGAAGGATTCAAAAAAGACTAAATGAGGGATGGTGAGATATTCTCTTTATTTTGGTAGAAACAGTCCCATTTCCTTACATTCTTTCATTATAGATAATACTCTTTTAGAAACAATTTTAAATGCAGTTTTTAAACCTGCTTTCTTCTCTTGGTAAGTCATCAGGTCTGCGGCAGTTCAGGTAGTGAATAAATGCTATTTTTGCAGGTTTAAATCGGGTTTCAGTTGTTGAGGTGTAGACACCCAGGTAGCTGGGTGTGCAGCTGCAGTGGGAGCTGCAGGGTGTGCCCTGGGTGGGGGACACGGTGGGAGCCCCAGGAAAGGGGCTGTGACCTGGTGCTGACCCTTTGCACAGCTGCCTACTGTGAAGGGGCTTTGGTCCCAGCAGTGAAAGTCTGGAGTGGTGGGAGTGGGACTGACAGTGGCTCCTGGATGGTCAGACAGGAAAGTTCCCTTAACAGCAGTTCTCTTCCAAGGACAGTAAAAGTTAAGCAAATGAACAAAAATCACAGCAAAACAAAGGAAGAAACAAATAAAAAACTCCCCACCCCAACTTTAACAAAAAACAAATCCACAGTTCATTCATGTAAAACGGGAAAAAATGAAACTTGAATAAATGTATCATTTATTGCATATCTTCTTAGTTAAATGAATGGTGATGTATCTTCCTTAACAAATTTGCACACTGAACTTCAGTGTATGGGATGTTTTAATCTGAACATCTATATGTTTTACAGTTACTAATCAGGGAGAACCAGCCCTTTTTTTAGGCATAACAGCTAAAACCGGAAACCAAGTTTAAAGCTGCAGACCTTAATTACAGTTTCATGTTTTGAACTTCTAATAATTTTGACTTAATTATGAATTTTGAAAGTATTAAATTATTAGTGCAGGTCATAATAGTATCTTAATTGTGAATGAACAGTCAGCATCAGGCAGCCTTTCCTTTTTGACAGATACAGAAAGGTGTCATGGGAGCTGCTCCTGTGCTGTCTGGTGAGATGTAGCATGTCCTGCAGAGATCTTCTTGGGATCTAGTAACACTAGATACAAAGGCAGACCTTGAGAGTTAGATGACAATGAAGGAAAGCAGTGATTGATGCAGAGAGACCTTCAGGAGCTGACTGTATTTCAGCCTCCTTTGTTTACCTGCTCTGAGGAGTAACTGCCTCAGACTGCACTGGGACACTCTCATCCTTCCCAAGGGATGGGTTGTTTGTGTTGCTGATTCCATCTAAAAATGCCCAGGGTATGGAAGAACGTAAAGCCTCATCTTTTTGCTCTGTATTTGGGAATAAAAGTCATAAAAGTGAAAGCTCCTCTGCATGAGAATAATAGACTTTCTTACCAGTTAGGCTGAGCCGTGGGAACAGCCAAAGCAGGATCACAGATCTTGCAGCTAATCAGTGCTAAGTGCTGAGCACAGATGCCTTTGCAAGCAGAAACACAGGATGCAAATATTTAACAAAGTCTTTTTCAAGACTTTCAAGACTTTCGCAGGAGGGATGCAGAGTGCAAGTGGATGTTTGGAGCAGGGTGCCTGAGTGACAACCTGCTGTTTGCACTAACTCTAATAGAAGTTATATGTGCTCATCAGTTTAAGAGCTGATATATAAGAGCAGATATATAAGAGCTGATATATAAGAGCAGTTCCAGATCCTGGACTTTGTCAAGAATAACTCCAAAAATAAAATCAATCCAGTGGTTTCCAGAGACCAGAATGAACTAATGTTGCAGGAATATGGTTGTCAGGGTTAATGCTGATGTAAGGAGGATAAGAATAGCGGAGAGTTCAGGAAATCCTAAAATAGGAGTGGGAAGGGAATAACTATTTATATATTCCCCCATGTTTTTTATATATATAATATATATAAGATACCAGCTGGAGGTAGCTTATCTGGCACATTTGCTGGGGTTTGAGTACATGGTGATGGCTATTGGCATGGCAGGAGAGTAGTCTTTCCTGGCAGTGTGAAGATATCTCGCATCAAGCAATAGAAATTGAAGGAAGAGATTTCAAATGATTTCAAGTTGTCAGGTGGAGTTTTGTTAGAGGGGAGAGTATGTGGGCAAAAAATACAATGTTACCTTAATTAAAAAGACCCATAAATAAAAAAGCAGGGGTGGGTAGGAGACTGGTGGGTGGTGGTAGAGTGAAGAATCTTGCTGACATTTCTTTTTGGTATTTTTCCTCTTAAAAACAAGAGCAAGCAGTATTTATGTCTGCTTTAAAATATACTTTCCACAGCTTCTTGTGTTTAGTAGGACTTCAGAGAATAGCTTCTTTTTTTTTTTGTTAGAGGCACTTTGTGCTAATACAAGAGTTCAGTCAGTCAGTAAATTTCCTGAATTAGTTGAAGTAGCTGAAAGCAGAGCAGAGACTGAAAAAGGCCCCTTGCCACTGGTGAAGGTGACTGTGCCTAATCTGTGTGGTGCTGGGAATTTGTGTGTTCTCTTCATGGCAGGGAAGTTGAGTTGTGCTACACATGGATGTCCTGTGTGCTGTTGTGATACAAATTGGAGCATTTCTCTGCTGTCCCTGTTAAAATCTAACCCTGAGTATCTATGTAACTGCTGGCAAAAAGAGGTCACATAGTAAGGCCTCATGGGAAGACCCCACAGCAAAGCCTTTTTAGGGTCAACATCGAATGCCATTGATGATGTCTCTGTTGATAATGGTTTTGTTTCTTAGGATTGCTGCCCAAATGGCTGCAGCTTGGAGTTTATCAGTTTGGGTGTTACCTCAGAATAGGAAGGGTGAAGCTATTTTGTGGTTCAATGGGAAGAAAAAAATTATTGATTGAGCTCAGATGAATGAAAACTCAGGCAGTATGAGCACATCATGGTACCAAGTATTTCCTGCCACATTCACTCTTTGCCTTCAAAAAATCCAGTAAGTCTTTCTGTCACCTCTGTGCTTGGCAAAATCATGGAGCAGATTTTTTTCCTCAAGGAAACTATGATGAGGCACATGGAAAATAAGGAGGTGACTGGTGACAGCCAGCATGGCTTCACTAAGGGCAAATCGTGCCTGATAAATCTGGTGGCCTTCTACGGCAGTATTACAGAGATGGTAGGTGAGGGAAGGGTGACTGATGTCATCTACCTGGACTTGTGCAAAGCATTTGGTAGTGTCCCACATAACATCCTTGTCTCTAAAACGGAGGGACATGAATTTGATGGGTGGACCACTCAGTGGATAAGGACCAGCTGGAGAGATGGGTCCGTGCAAACCTCATGAAGTTCAACGCCAAGCACAAGGTCCTGCATCTGGGCAGGGGCAATCCCAAGCACAAACACAGGCTGGGCAATGGTGGGTTGAGAGCAGCTCTAAGGAGAAGGGCTTGGCAGGGTATTGGTGGGTGAAAAAAAGGAATATGACCCAGCAGTGTCTGCTTACACCCCAGAAAACCAAGTGTATCCTGGACTGCATCCAAAGCAGGGTGGCCAGCAGGTCAGGGAGGTGATTCTTCCCCTCTGCTCTGCTCTAGAGAGACTCCACCTGGAGTGCTGTATCCGGCTCTGGGGCCACCAACACAGAAAGATGTGGCCCTGTTGGAGCGGGTCCATAGGAGGGCTGCAATAATGACCAAAGGCCTGGAGCATCTCTCCTCTGAGGACAGGCTGAGGCTGTTGGGGTTGTTCAGCCTGGAAGATTGTATAGCAGCTTTCCAGTACTTAGAGGGTCAACAGGAAAGATGAAGTCCTTATCAGAGAGTGTAGTGATAGAATGAGGTGCAATGGTTTTAAACTGAAAGAGGGTAGATTTCAATTAGGTATTTGGAAGAATGATGATGATGAGACACTGGAACAGGTTGTCCAGATAACTTATGGCTGCCCCATCCCTGGAAGTGTTAAAGGCCAGGTTGGATGGGACTTTGGACAACCTGGTCTAAAGGAAGGTGTCTCTGTCCATGGCAGGGGGATTGGACAAGATGATCTTTAAGGTCCATTCTAACCCAACCATTGTGTGATGCTATGAAGTAGCATCACACTGGAAAGTCCTTTGGAAATTTCCTCTGGAAAGTACTAGAGCACTGAGAGGTGTCCTGCATCTAGAAACCAGGTTCCTTGACCAGTGTGCAGATAAATACAAGCCCCAAGGAAAAACTGTCCTGGATTACAGCAGAAACTCTGTCTTTGACAGGAATGCCAAGGGAGGAATGGAAGAGCAGGAAGAGCAAGTATAGGTATTTCAAAGCAAGAAAATCGGAGAGCAGGACTTTTATATAACTCAGGGTGTCCAAGTTCTTAGAAAGCTGAGCTGTGTGTGACAGATTTTTGATTAGACCGTTTGAATTTGGTATTAGGACTCAATTCACCTGCTCTTGTTAAGCTGTAGCTTCCCCCACTAAGAACTCGTGAAGTTAGTCTGAAAAAAAAAATCTCATAAGTGGTTGGGAGTTGTCGGGGAGTTTTTTAGATGGACTCCAGGTGGTGTGGGACATGCCAAAGAGCCTGGAAGCATTTGACACAAGCCAGGACAGAAAGACTGCAAACATCCTGCTCTGGTCTGTGGAGCAGGATGTCTGGAGTAGCTGGATTTCAGGGGGGCCTTGTAGCTCTGATTGGAGTTACACTGTGGCTGAGGTTTCTGTTACTAAACTTAAAGCTTAGAGGCCCCATTGTGCTCAGCAACACATGATAACTAGATATGAATATCTTGTAAAAGCAGATCCCTGGTCAAAAGAAGAGACAGAAAAAAACGCCAAACAACCTGAGAATGAAAGTGGGACACAAGCAGATAAAATATTTTGCCTGGGGTTATGCAGCACGTCGTTTGTAGAGAGGGAAGTGGAGCCCTGGTCTCTCTGCTGGTGTCACCACCTTCTTTGCTGAAAATGTAGTTGCCTGGGCTCACATGTTGGACAGGTCAAGGAAAATCTGTTCAACAGCTATGATACTCCTTGAAGAAGAGGATTTTGGGTGTCTTCTCGACTTGAGGAGTAGATTTAGATGCAGCCTGCTGAGGTCACATCCTCTCATCAGTACAATGCTGCCTCCTCTGACAGCTGCAAGCACCTTTGTTTCAGGAGGCAGGGCTGCAGTCTGACCAGCCCTGCCTCAGCTGGCTTTATTAACGTTGTTTAATGGGCATGATGAAGATACAGTGGTACTGAGCTGTACACAACTACCCAGGCTTGCTGGAGGGCAGTGGTGTGTGCATGCTCCTGTATCTTCCCTGCCTTATCTCTGGAGCTGCTCATCAGCTCTGTTGAAAGCACACGTGCCTGCAGTGTAGCTACAGACTTCCTCCTGCATTCCTATAGAATAGATAAGGCATGCAGTGTGTTCCTGTGCATCTGTGCTTGTGTTTACTGAACTCTCTAGGGATGCAAATGAATGATAAGACTGGGTCAGGCCAGTGGTCTGTCTAGCTTGTTTTCTTTTTTGCAGTAGCCAAGACCACCTGCCTGAACCAGCCAAAATCAGTCCACAAAAGTCATGGGGAGAAAAGGATTTGTTTGAATTGTTATTACTAGAGCTTCTAGCTTGTTCTTACTTCATGATTGAGTTTGTTTTTGTAGGAAGAATCTTTGCTGTTATGAGTCACTCTGGCTTAAAAGCAGGATTTTGCTTTCAGATGCCTTTTGCCTTAAAAGGTGATGTTGCTCCTGGTATTTGTCAAGTTTAGGAAAAAAAAAAACCAAATCTAAAAATCATCAGGCAGCTCATTCTTCTCAAAAAACACTTGAAACTTTTATAGTTCTTTGTTTTAGAAAAATCAAAATAAAGCAGTGCTTAGGGAACGCATTGCTGATGCCTCTTTGGGGCCAGCTTGATTTATGTAACAGTAAAATATCAGACAGTGACACTCCTGCACGTAACAGGGATGTAGCCTGCTTGCTGGTGTGTTAGATTTCCAGACCATCTGGAAATTAGTGTCATTAAACACCTGAAATAACAAGATTAAAAACCCAGACAAACAACAGCAAAAAAGCCAGGAGTTAAACTATGGCAAGCCAGGGACAGCTGATCTACAGACCTAATGTCTTTCAAGTGGGTAGATGAAGCACAGTCTTGGTTGTGTGTGGTCAGTAAGGATGGAACAGTTCTTTTGTAGGGGTTGGCTTTTTAACCCTACGTAATTTATGGTGGGAGTAACTCCACTGTGCTTAACTCTAAAATCTATCTGCAGTTCCAAACTTAATGCTGAGGAAATGTACACACTAACAAAAATCCTGTGGCACAAAACAGTGGTGTAATTCATTATCCACTGTAAAGCTGCCATGGAAAAGGAAGGGATTGTTCTCCTCAAAAGGTTTTGTCTACAGCTCTGACCTTACTGCCGCTCCTGTAGGTAGAGCTAACCTCTTATGCATTGGCTGATTATGCATTCAAATGTTTCTATGCATTTGAATATAGTTATAAACTTACTTTTCCCTATGCAGCATCACTTGGTGAAGTTTTACCGGTCCCAGCAGAAGATGCTTTTCATTTCTGGGTATTTGTTGCATAAACTGCTTCCACACAACTAAGCTTGTTTCCTTGGCATTTGTCAGCCTCAGAAACTTGAATGTTTAGAAGTATTTGCCAATTTTACTTTTCCTTGCCATAACCTTTCCCTTATAGGAAACAGAAGCCCACACTGTCTTCTGGATGCTTTCTGTGCATTGTTCCCCAGGACCCACAAAGCTTGTTTCTTGTGCTGCTGGTGGACCATAAGTTACAGGCCTGCTGTTCAGTAGACACTCCTTACCTGGGCTTTTCTCTGCATGTCCAGCATGCCTTATTCTCTTGCCACTGCATGTTCACTCTCACATTACTAGTTTGTAAGTGGGGTCAATGACAAAGTCACCTCTTTTTAATTTTTTTTTTTAAATTCTCTTTTGAAAATGTGCAAGAAGAGATTTTCTCCAATGAGTTAATATTTATTTGGTGACCCAAGTTTCATTTTAGTAACAAATGCCAGTGATGTTGAAGTGTGTGTGGGGAAGTAGAGGTGAGGTGAAGGGGATTGTGAAGCAGGGAGCAGTAATACCAGATTGAAAAGTTTGTTTCTGAAGTGACTCCTGATGATCACCTGCTTGTTTCACTCATGAATCTGATGTTTTGTGTCTTGCAGTGGCATCACTGAAGGGGCCAGCTGTTATTGCTGTGGGAGATCAAGAGCTTCCAGTTGCATCTTCTGTGTCATCTGCAAAACCCCCAGTTAGAGTGAGTTTCTCCTACACACACTATATTTTCTCCAGTGAGGATTTGTTAGCTGTAATCTGTGATAATTATATGTTTCTCTATTTATACTTTGTCAGTTCACTTGCCACTGCAAAAAGCTTTGATTTATGAATCCCAGGCCAAAAGGATACAAACACTTCCCATCCCCCCAAACCTCATACTCAAGCTCATAGTTGCAAATTCTTCTGGCCAGCTGCATACCTTGTGAGGGAGATGATCAAAGACTACGTGCTTTGGGTGAGTGTTTTGGTTATTCATCCAACAGCCAAGATGAGAATCGGACAAAATATTTTGCTCTGGAGAACAGCTTCAGAAAGAAAAATTTATTTAAATAAAAAAAGGAAAGAAAAGTATTACTTGGGCAAAGAAGATTAAACTTGTTCCGAGTGCCAGAAGCAAACACGTCACACCTGTGTGACATCTAGTCATAGGCATGGCAGGTGAAAAGACAGGGTGACTCAGTGCTGGAGTGTTCCTGAGTCTGTACCTAGATATAGTCTTAGAATGAGAGAATGGAATTTTCTCTGCAGTGCAAGAGAGCTACCTAATTCAGTGCTATTTGGAAACCGAATGAAAACTCTTGAAAATCCTCATTGCCCCTTTTCATTTCCACCTAAAGGAAATGCAGTGAAGAAAATGCTTCCCTACTCCTGCCAGCTATCTGTGAATGTTCATGTAACGTATAACTTGCTTGTGATTCTTTTGTCAGTAATTCTCTTCTGCTAATATCTCAGTCAGACAGACTCAGATAACTTCAGTATTTTGCATAACAATGATAACAACTACTTGCAAAGCCATGTCCAGTTTTCAGACAATTTCAGACAATATTTACCTGGTTGGAAGAGCTGAATTGTCTTCTGAATTGGAAAAGTTGTGTATGTCCTGTGTGGAATCCGTCTGCAAGACTAGAAAGGCAGGAGCACATCTGTGCATGTGGCAGTGTTTGTTTTGATGATAACTTGAGGACTAAATGAACAAAAAAAACCCTGTAAGTGCTTAAGGGGCTGTCAGACACTTGTACAGTTAAATGACATTGAATGTTGACATGGTCTAGATTTTGGGTTATGAGATTGGGTGTACAGGAATTAATAGTGCTCAGGTAATGGATTCTCCTGAGAACTAATGTCAATAACAAGAGTAAGCAATGCCTTAAGAGGAAAATGCCCTAGAATCTGTTGTAAGTTTATAGGAGATGATTTTGGCAAGATGTGTATTTCTTGCCTGTGTCAATATTGCAGATGCATAAATTATACATGACTTACAAAATAAGAAAAGTTGCTTCTAGGGAGCTCTTGTGTTTTGCCTGTAAGGATGGAGCCAGCTTGCAACATATGTAGAGAATATTACCTGTCAGAAATTGAATATTGAGTGAAAGTAATTGTTTTAATCAAGAGTAGTTAAGTGAGGCTGAATTGAAGGAAAAAACAACTGCTCAGCTGGAAGACTGCTTCCAGTGCTGCAGACATGCCCTGAGATGCATATTTTCTGTATTAGGAATATTGATCAGGGCCATGGTTGTACCTTGCATTACCATTGTTCTTCCTTATAATTGCAACCAAGATTTCTTAACTCTTTGAATTCCACTCCTTTCTCTGCACCCAGGTTCAAAACACTTGGTGCTGGTGTATTGGATGATGGAGAACACTGCTCAAAGGAGCAGCTTCTTGGTTCATGGATGGATAATTGGCAGAACCTACTGGCTGAGGCAAGGACATTCTGGTTTACATCAATTTGCATTCCTGACAAATCATCTGTAGTGATTATGGGTGTTTTCTTAAGAGAGTCGCTGTAAAGGGGTGTCACTGTGGGCAGTGGGGCAGTGACTGTATGCACAGTCTGAGATACACTGAGCTGAGTGCTGTAGAGGAGCCTGAGACTTCGTGTTTCTGCAAGGAAACACCCTAGGCTGGTTTCTTCTTAAGTTTTTTTGCTTTTAATCAAAAGCAGGATTGTTTCCACACACTGAAACCCGTTTTCTATTTCTCAAGTCAGTGTCCATTTCCTTCTCATTCTTTACAGTGCCCTGGGAAAGCTGAATCCCTCTTGAACCCAGGGAAGCCACCTCCACTTAAAACTAGCTGGCAGCAGAGGATGAGGTTGCAGATGAGTGATGTCAAAGACCTTTGTGTGCTACAGCATTTGGCTACTGCACCCTTGAGAAGGCAGGAGTCTGCAGTTGTACCTGCTTGAGCAAGGCTCTGTGCAGAGCAGGTCAGCCCTGGTGCAATGCTGGATGCAGAGTGGATATTGGGAGCTCTGCTGATGAATTTGCTTTCTTAACCCACACCACCCTGGACTTTTTGTTCTCACTTGATTGCCCTTTTGTTGAGCCACCAGACTTTCTGAACAAGCTGCACGAGTGAATGCTGGCAGATGTGTCTGTTGGAAGGAGAATGGTCTGGTAGCTAACTTAGAGCTCTGCAAGTCCAGTTTCAGCTCCATGATCTCCTTACAGATTCCCTCTGAGAATTTAGTAGTATGATTTAGTCTCTGTGCCAGTTTCCTGTCTTTTAAAGGATACTTTCAACCTTGGATGGGAAGAGAGGGTAAACACAGAGCCAGTGAATACTCCAGTAGAGTGGGTGAAGAAGTATTGTAATTCATAACCAGGATGTCTTTCTCTAATATTTCTGCACAGCCTTAATAGCATCCCTGAAGTCTTTTTAGCAGTCAAGGTGAGATGATGAGCACTGTTTATGGATGGGGAATGCATGGTGGTATTATGGTAGTGATGCCTATGTGTGTGTGTGAGATCCCAGCATCCACTGTCCCACTCTGATCACTGAGTGTGTCTCGCCTCTGAGTGAAAGTGCTTGCTTGGACCTGGCATGCCAGAGGTGAGACAGCTTGGGTTCACACTCCTCACCTGGGATTTCACTAGCAGGTGCTATCTGTTCCTCATGTGGCTTTGCCTTGTGTAGCCTTATCTGCTTAACTCCTCTGGCCTGCCTGTTGCATGTTGGCTTTCAGCATTTACTTTAGGGTCATAGTAAAGTCTTTTATCTGGCTTTCCAAATGTCACTGGGCAAAGTTGTGTTCAGAACCCGGCTATTTCATGGCTGCACAGCCTACCTCAGAATAGCTGCTGTCCCTGGTGTGTCAGTGAATAAGATCTTGATAGGATTGACGGCTATAAAACATTCCCTCTGAACTCTGAGATGAAAGTGAGACATTTCCTTTCTCCTTCCAGAGGGCTCATCTGTAAGAGGAGGGAGGTGGTTTCCTTTTCTAAAATGTAACTCCTATCAGGTATCATAGCAGTGTCTGTAGCACTCCAGGGCCGCCTGCTCTGATGCCTCATGCTATGGGAAACTGGGAATGAAAAGCGACTCTGCCAGGAGACTTCTGTCTGCATTGGTAGGATAGCACACGTGACTCCTATGGCATTACCTGGAGCTCACTGGTGATACAGTGGAAGGGAAATAAGGGAAAATTAAGTTTGGGTTCAAATATTCAGATTGCATGGATACTCCCTGGGGCTGATCGGCTTGCTTGCTAATGGCACAGCACAGGGAACAGAATAAAGAGTTTGTTTGGTTTTGCACTGCAAGTACATAAGCCATCCTTGCTTTGGCTTCCAGCCCAGGGTGAAAAGGATGGCTGATCACCCTGCTCTTTCAGTGTTGACAGCTGTTGTTGTCAGGGACAGATGTGACTTGGGTCTAAGATAGGGATAACAGTGTGAGTGCTTTTTACTGGCAAGGTAGATTTTTAGGAGATAATGCAGTTTGTCTGTTGCACAGTTAAAGGGAAACGAGAAAGGCTTTTCTATTCTCTTGGTAGATTTTTCTCAGTTTTTTTTGTGTTGATTCCTCTGATGCAAGGAGATTTGCGCAAATATTCTAGTACTTAATGGTTTTAGATTATATCTTTGGTTCATCCAGTCTCAAACCATTCCTCCTCACACCTTACTAGCATGGAAGCAGGCAGTTCTGGGATACCACTGGCTCTGCAGATCTGTCTGTTTGATCCTTATAAAAATGTTTTGGAAAGCTGAAGAAGAAAACAGTGTAGGAATTTTGTGGGCAGAATAACTGCATTCTTGTTTCAGGCTGTTTATTCATAGCTTTAATTTTTTTAAGGCAAAAGGAGGCTATTTTTAGCTTGCTTTTTTTCCCTCCATATTAACCCAAACAAATTTCCCTCTCGAAGGAGAGGGTGGAGTTGGGAGGAAGGAAGGGTGGAATTGAAACTGCTTCATTAAATCAGTTTAAATATCACTAACACACGATTTTGTTTCCACATTACAGTTCCGAGCACAGAAGAGTCTCTTTACACTTTCCAAAGAGGGAAGCTTTGTGTACAGAGGGGGTGAGTGAGGGTGTTGGAGACAATGAAGTGGTTATGGAAAGCTTATGACTTTTGCTTGGCGCGAACTGTCAGGAGGGTAATCCAGTTCTCCTGACTCCTGGTATCTATGTTTTGATGGTTTTATGGTAAACTGCTTCTGAAGCAGAGAGAGCAAGAGCAACTCCAACAGTTTCCTTACTAGGCTGATGTGACTTTGGCTTTAACTTTCATGATTACTGACTTCAGTGTGCTGCAGAAAGGGTGGCTGAATCTAGGGCCTGTGGATCAGGTTTGTAGAAGGAAGGATAAATACTTCATACTTTGAGCTTGAATGATAACCCAGGAGCTTGTGCAGAGCATTGCTGCTCTTTGAATCTCTTGCACTTTGATGTTGATTCTTCAGTACCTGTTAGTTCTCCCTCCCTGTGTGGATAAGAGCTGAACAATCTTGGCAGTGGAACATCTGTGAAGTCCACCTCTGGTGGTGGAGTGTAGAGCTCCTCATGCTGTCCTGTCTTTACTGCACAGGTTACTCAAGATTAGATCCTAAATCATCTCTTCTTGCAATGTTTTGCTCCTGCTGTGTGTTCTCCCGCGCTGCAGGAGAACCGATGAAAAACAGAAGTGATCTTTGTATCTAAAGAAAATAAAAAACTTCCCTGTTTTAGAAATACACAGGGAAAAAAACCAACCCAAAACACATAAATCCTCCTCTTCCAGTGATAACCTGTTACCAAATTACTGAACTCTGTGTATAAGCTTAGAGCTGGAAAGGACAACTTGATTTTCCAAGCCTCACTCCCAGGAAAGACTCCCTGCTCCTGAGGGATCAACATGGGGCAGGAGCCCTTTCTGTGGACTCTTGGGTTCTCTCTTTATTTGCTTTCTTTTCCTCTTTGACTTCTCCCACTGGGAGGCTGCTCCAGATCACAGCTACTCCATGCTACTTCATACTCGGATTTCTCTGACCTCCAGCCTAGAAGAGTTCGTGGCTGGTTTATCTCATTTCTGCACCAAGATAATTGTATGGTTTAAATGTCTCTTTGCATTTCTTGCAGCTCCTTCTCCTCAAGTGTGTTTGCAAGCAGTGATTCTGTCCTCTGTTGTGCTGTGTTTTGTCAACTTAAACAAGTCAAACTTTCCTGAGATAGGCCTCTTATTCTTACCAGCAGTTCCATGCTACCTGCTTTCAATTCAGTAAATTGTGTTTGAATTTTGCTGTGACCAGAATTACTCACAATAAATCTCTGAGAAAGGGCTGCTTGCTTGAATGCTGATTTCAACATCTAACCATTAACTGTGGCTTAAGCATGATCGTGTGTGTGCGTATGTATATGTATATATATATGCACACGTGTGTGTGTGTGTGTGTGTGTGTGTGTATATATATATTTGAGAAGAATCCTCTGGTCTTGCTTCGAAGACACCAAGTAATGGTGACACTTTATGCACTCGGATAGTTCTATCAATGGCTGGTTACTTTGATGTTTAACTAGGTACCTTAATTTGAATATGCTGCCTTCAGTTGCTGCATCCTGAAATGCCTTTTCTTGTTAGTTTTCAGAGGCTTTTATTGTCACAAATCTGATTTTTCTTAGAAGTGCTCTAATACTTGTAGCCTATGTAAGGTAATTAGTAAATTACAACAGTTTGTATTTCAGAAATCAAACATTCTTATTCCAAGAAAAAGTCCCTTTTAAGATGTCTTAGTGAGCCATTTTTGGATACTCAGTCAGCTTCCATCTCCAGATGACACTAGGCACCGCATCAGCAAGAGTATATGCAAAGAATGAAAATAAAGTCCATTATTTATGACCCTCTCTCTGAGATTCCCTGGCTTGTGTGAGAAAAGTGGAACTACTTGGAAATACTTTGCTTCCCCCTGGATTTCTGGCTTCTTTGAAGGTTGTCTTGATCTTTGTGAATAATCTTGGGTTTATACGTTTGATTTCGTGCCAGCAAACTAAATCTTTCTGTAATGCGCATTCCTTCAGGCTTTGTGTATCATGAAGATTTGAGGGATTTCTCCCACTGTTTGGTGTAGTGCTGTTTTCCTTCTGCTGGCACCGAAGAAAAGCGGGCTGTGGTTGTGAGCAAGGCACAGCCTGCTGTGCACAGCGTCAGGGTTTGTTACCTGGCTGTGCTGCCTGTCCGTGAGTGAACTGCACAATCGCTCCCTGGGTCTGCCTTTAAGCTGGGCCAGTGACACTGTGCCTGGCCCCGCTGAGCTCTTGGACTTCCTAAACCCTTCCAATGACACTCTCTCTCACTCCTTAGCCCACGGGCTTACAGGGATGGTAACACAGGGCTGCTGGTGGAGATTAGCTTGTGGTCCCAAAACCCACCTGATCTGGCAAGACTTAACACTCTCACTGTTGGGAATACTCCTTGTTAGGATGCTGGTCAGGGGGGCTGTGGTTTTCTTTTTCATTCTTCGTGCTCTCCTAGTAACTGGTTTTTGTTCCACGCTGTCTCTTGTAATATACTCTAAATTAGTGGCTTCTAACCTTTTTGGAACAACAGACACAAGGTTTCTGGCAGGCTGAGCTCCATGTTTGTCATACATCACTGTTCTTGCATTCAGAGTGCAGTAATTTTGCTTATTGGAGAGGCTACAAACATTTATCTTGCTCCTGTGAGCTTCTGCTGTGGAACCATTGTGTTGCTCTCAGCATAAGGACTGTTTTTCTTCTGCTTCACAGTGCCTTACTCTAAAGTCTTGATTAAAGGTGTAGTAATACAAATACATTTGTCCTAAAATCAATTGAGTGAATACCCCATGCCTTTTAAAAAAACCCCCAAACCCCAGTGGATATAAGTTGCCTTCTGAATTTTAACTGAAATCCTACCATGAGAAAATTAATTGGTCTTTTCTTGTCTGTTGGAGTTTTAGTCCAGAGCTAAATGATTTTGGCAAAATGCTTGCAGGCACTTAACTTCGATAATCATGATTTAATTTATAATTATTAATAAATCCATTCACAATGACATGGTTTTGCCTTTAGAAAATGCCTGTGAGCCCCTCCTGCTAGATTACACTGCCAGTATGTGACTATAATTTATCAGATATGTATGTTAAACAGGTATGTGTCTTTAACTGTGTACATCTTCTCTTATATGACAGCCATCCTTGTTCTCTGGGTGTCCTTTACATCATTTAAAGTACATCATAAACTCTGCAATTAAAATAACTTGCCATATATCCCATTGTCATTGAATCATTTTTCACATATGCAATTATAGTGTCTTCTACCTTTTCAAGTTTCTTTGGGGGGGGAGAAAGTGCTCTTCTGCTTTTAAAAGTATTCTTTTCCTGTGCTGTTGCAAGTAGTGTTAGTTTATTCTGCATTATTTTTTTAGTCACTTGCTCTAGTCCTTTAAAAGTGCAATTATATAATTCATATAAATTTAGAAAGGGAAAGATGAAGATCTCTGCACACGTCTAATTTTTTTTTTTATCCTCCATGGAAGCTAGGAGAAAATTCAGGTTAGGATTCTGGAAAGTAATTAGCATTTGAAATGGAGGTTAAGATTGGACAGTTTCTCATGTGTGGTGGAGGAGATGATTCTGGAATTTGTTTGCCTTTCATTGGGAGAAGTAATCTCTCAGTTTTAATAAATGACTGGTTTTGAGTCCTGAAGCAGCTTCCCCAAATAGCTTTTTTTTTTTTCCCCCTCTTCAGAGGAGGTCAGTGTCTGGTTTACTTTGAATTGAGATGTTAGCCCAGCCCTCTGTATTTAACCTAGAATGCAGGCAAGCAAACAGCCTCTGCTTTGGAATTTGGTCTGAATAAGGCTGATTTTATTTGTTTGTGCCACAGCAGCGTTCACCAGCCCCAACTGGCAGCTTATGCTGTGTAAGCACTGTGCAACTACAGGACAAGAAATGGTTCCTGATCAGACAGGTTTCAGCCCATGTGGAATAACTGAGCAGTGTGTTAGTAAATGCTCCTGCCTGAATAGAGACTTCATGTTAGCTGTGCCCAGCCCTTCCAGAGGGAGGGAACACAGTTTATGGTGAGGGCTGTACTTCGTGCATACACAGTGCAGTCAATCTAGAGTAGCTGCAATGTTTCCCAGGTGTGAAACTTGGAAACATCCTTGCACACAGGCTGCTTCTTTCCCTGAGTAGCACCTGGAGAAAGACAGTGACCAGCAGTGGGCTGTTGGTGTCCTGGTCAAGGTGACACAGTCCCGCCTGTGCTTTTCCCAGAGAACCCCTTGCAAGTGAACAGGGAGAGGAGCTGTGGGTCGTGTGGATTGTTCTTGCAACCTGCTCCCAGCCATCTGTGTTATGGGACAAAGCAGCACCTGTCAGGAGAGACATAAGAGAACAGCTTAGTGTTCAACTTCTCTTAAGGGCTCGTCAGTTTGGGCCATTTGAGCTCTTCTGCCAGGCCATATTTTGGGACATTTGCAGCCTACATCATTAGGTTCTATTTGAGGTCTCATTTGCCTTGTCCACTTTAAAAAAAAAAGTTGTTTTAACAGAAATCTGGGGTTTATCATCTTCCCCTCTGCTCCTGGAATCTGCATTGAAACCCAGGATTAGGACCTGATGGACAGCTCTGTTGACATGACTCTAAAGGAGAACAATTCAAAACTGTCAGTTTCATGAATTTTCCTACGATGCTCTTGAGCATCACTAAGACCTATTTGTATCCATCTGTAGGCTCAGGAATAGTGTTGCTTCCACTTGGGTTTTCCTTGCATTTAAAAGGCTGTCTCTACAACTAAAAGGGCTGCATCTTGATCCATTTTAAATGGTAACACAGATTGCATAGAAACCTGGGCCTTGTATTTGCATTCTCCAGAGTAAGATTTCCAGTCGTCATAGTGAGAAGTGGATTGATTTCTGCAAACTCCATGTGTGTACTTGAATCTCATCTCTGCAGTCATTTTGATGCTTTGAGTCCACCATTAACTTCAGATGCCTATAGCCCAGCTGTCTGCCTCTGACTGACTTACATGGGCTCTCCTTCCAGACAGGAAAGGGAAAGAGATATTTTAGGACATAGTTCATCTGACCCTGCTTTAGCCAACTGCTTTAGAAACAGATGAATCCTGTCCTGCAGGTGACTTTCTCTCCACTTACTGTAGTGTCAGATGTTGATGACAACATTTGCTCAAATGAATCCTGTATGAAATCTATCCAGTTTTAAATGTAACTGATCAGGCATTTTCAGTGAAGTGTAGTCCCCGGCTGTCAAACACGTCCTGGTGCCCAGGGAGCTGGTTGTGTGCTGTAACTTTCTCTACTTTTATTCTCCAGCTCTTTATCTAGAGAATGAAAATTATTCCATCATGACAGGAACACTGGCCTTTAGAAAGCTCCTTTTATCTACACAAATACTTTCTGCGGTATTTTTCCACTTTTGCTTATCCATCTTAGAGCTGGATTAACTTCAGAAAGACCTTGTATGGAACTCTGAGGCACATTTATTTCTTTGACCAGTAAATCAGTATTATAGTTTCCTGGGGCCTGGAAAAGAGGGTATTATTATGGAGTTATACTAAGTCCACTTTCCTGAACGCTGAATTTCCGAGGAAAATATATAAATCTCCCCTGTGAAGGAGAAGAAGCTATATGAAAAAGACTTCAGGTGCCTTATTCTCTTTGTGTTTATGCTTGCTTGCCTTTCTTTTCTACCTTCCTCCCTTTCCTCAGGTGTTGCTATATATTACTTAATCTCCTTTGAGGTAAGTATAGCTTCTTTGTCACTGTGTGGGACACATTAGTATTCAGAAGAGCCTTTTCCTGTGTCAGAACCAATATTTTGCTTCTTTGTAACCCTAACCTTCTTGGAACTCTCCAGCTAATATTTTTCTTTCCTTCTGTCTTTTATTGACTGTGGTACATTGAGTATTGCTTCCCTCCCTAGTAACTTTTTGGTTTTTATTCATGACTAATACATCCATTTTATGAAGGCATGAAACCTATTTACAGAGGAAAGCAAAGCTGGTTGCAGGGGCTTGATGGAAGTGACAATAGGAAGCAGAGGCTCCCGAGTCATGTGTTTTGTGTAGATGAGGTCTAGCATGCAGCAGGGAGGCACAAATTCTGTGGCTCTGCAGCATCCTTCTGGCTGTGTCCAGTCCGTCTGGGAAGAGCTGTGCTGAGGCTTGCTGGCAAGGGTTTAGATGAGCAGAGAAGGTGGCAAAACGGGATTCCATTCTCCTGGCTCATACCGGAGGAGAAGAAATCCCAGCTGTTTTGTACCTCTGTGTCTCTTCCCCACCGTTCTTTGCTTGCACTGCAAACTGCTTCAAGAAGAAGCTTTATTCCTGCAGTGCCAGTACAAAACACAGCATGTGGAGCCTTGCATCCTGTCCCCCACCTCCCTTTATTTTCCTTCCCTCTGTGTTCTGCTGTCATTTTAGGAGACACTGCTGGAGTTCCAGTAACCAAAGGTAGTTTTCACATTACTTTTCCCCCCTTCCCTCCCCTCCTCACCTTAGTCACATAGCCTTGACACAATCTCATTGTATGCATGTTTTAGAAGGCTAGAAATTCTCATGGCATGCAAGGGAGGAGGGATGACTTACCTGCTTTGCAGATATTTATCATCATGTTCACATATGGAAGCTCTCAGATAATTTCTGCCAGGATCTTCTCATCCACAGCAGATTTTTGGACCACAGAACTGACATTTTTGGGGCATAATAGGCTGTGCAGGAATACCTGGGTAGTTTGCTGGTGTGGAGAGGGGATCTTAACAGCTGCTTTGGTTCTGGTTGGTATCCGCTGACGTTCTAGGGAGATAATACTTTGGGTTGCCAAGGTATTATGGTAGTGAGGGATTAAGAAAAACGGACAGCTGATTGTGGCTGTAAGGAAAAATACTTTTTTATTTGTTTGTGAATATTATTCCAGACCACCCTTGCTTTTGTCATAGATTAAATGTGGTTGTAGCTTCTCTGGTTTCATCTGACATGCTCAGGGCCTGGATGAAATGCAGACCTGTAATTCAGGGTTGTGGACCAGTTTAAGTGTCTGTTCTGGCATCTCATTAGCAGTGTTGTCTTGTTCACAGCTGGCCTCTTAAAGGATGCAGCTAACTCATCACATTTAGGCCACCGAGTCACTGGTTCAGTGAGTCAGTGTTGTTGGTTATTTGCAGTGAAGAACAAAACACAAATAACATTTGTTCAAATAATATTTATTTTTCAGCAATTCACATTTTGATAACGCTCAGCCTTCTCTATAATTCGCAGATAATCTAGTCTCAGTTTCACACCTTCCCTTTAGTGCTCTCCCAGCCTTACAAGAACTTTGTCCAACCAAAACTGGAAATGGTCACCAGTGAGCTTTTCAGAAACTTTTGATTCTCTGCTTTGAAAGTGCTGTAAATCTAGTTCATAGATGACAAATCTGGCCACCTAGGCAAATAAACAAAAACAATCAACACACCAGAATTTTTCAAGATGAGGTAAAGCTCTGACAGGAATAGAGCAGTAGGAGAGAGTTGGTGGTGGGGAAATCTGACAAGTTAATTTATTTTTGGTGTTTTAATTGGATCGGTTGGGAGACAAAGAAAAGATGGTGCAGGAGACAAGAGTCATGGAGTCCTGGGAAAGGGGAGCGGGGAAAGAACTGTAAACATGACCAGCAAAATAATCTACTTTGTGTGCAAAGTCCATTTAAATGTAAATTACCCAAAGTGATTTTTTAGAGGAATTTTTTATCAGTGCAGTGTAGAAAGACAGAATTATTTTCCCCCTTGTTTAAATATGTGATGCAGACAGCTGTAGAGAGTTATAAACATCCCTCATCTCTCTACCTCCTCACACCCACTTCTTTCCTTTAGGCTCCTTGGAGCTGTTCCCTGCAGCAGTGCTTCCAGGTAGTGACAGTGTGGATGTTCACTTCAGTCACCAGAGCCCTGTCAGGGCCAATTAGCATCCTAATGACTGGCATGTACCATCTTGATAACATTCAGTCTGTGCTCTGTACCAGGGGACCTCTCCTCTTAAGAATCCATCTTGTCTCATCTGGACCGTACTGGTCATAGAAACCTATTGAAAAAAAAAAAAAAAAGAAGAAGAAAATTTCCATTTCATCTTGTCTTCTGAGTCCCAGGGGCTTCAGCACTGAACAAATATACTGTCCTTTCTTTTTGCTGAAAATGATGAATCTTGGCTTCAGGGAGGGGACTTAAACCACTGCTCTTACAAGTTCTGAGGACTTTGGGCTGAAGCTTCAATGAGGCGAAGTAATGCAGTACTTGTTCTTCAGAGCTCTGTTGAATGAGAGCAATCAGAGACCAGCTACATAGTCTTTAAATATTGAGTACCTGGCCAGTATGAGGACTAAAGTGGTACTTTTCTGAAATTACTGCTACCTGTTGTTGTTTGGTGGTCTGCTGCAAAATCCGCTCCAGTAGCATCTGCTGTCAAAACCGTGCTTTTGTCGTTCAATCAAACCAGAGCTGAATGCAGTGCAGAGATCTTTTGGGTAGCACAGGCCAGGGCATGGAGGTGAGGAGATTTAGGGGAGGTTTCACAGCTACTCGGTGCATGGTGGGAGTCCAGGTTGTAAATGTGCCCCTCAGCACGTTCACCTTTGTCAGCATGAAGATTGTCGAGGCTTTGTAGTCTGCTCTGCCAGGCTGGAAGGGGAACATTTCCTCTAGCAGCAGCAGAGTTAAATGCTGCAGTATTAAATCACCCCATCCCCGTGCTGTGTTTTATTGTTCAGTGGCAATGTGCTTTCAAGAGAAACTCGTGCATCTATCCTGATTTTCAGCCCTAAAAGTCAGTGTTCCTTCTTGTTAATGTGGCATTGCTGTCCGATCCTGCCATGTCCTCGCTCTTCAGTGGCTTAAATGAAGCGCTGTGATGCCAGGGCCAGCTGGTTGGCACAGCTGGCACAGCTACGCTGGGTCATCTGGAGAGAGAGGTCAGCAGTTTGATGGTCCTTAAGAGGAGCCAAATCAGTGGCGATGCCAGAGAGTGGCTGAAGGGCAGTGTGTTAGCGTGGCTGGACTGAAGCTGCAGTGGGGAGGATTTCAATTTATGGGGCTGTGGACGTGGCACCTTCCACTGGTAGCAGAACCTGTATTACCTGAAATGGCATTGCTAACATTCTGAGGACAAAAAATATTTTCTTCCCTGTAAGGGGCAGCAAATCTTGAGTGTGAGCTCTGGAGAGTGAGTGAGCAAGAGTTATTATTTTTAAGGTCACAACTATTCTTAAAACACACACAAAAAATAGCCCTCCCATCCCCTAGCCCAGTATGCAAGGCTGAAAGACAGCACATTACCATATCCACATGGTGCATATGTTATTTTTAACATTGCTGTGAGAATTTTCCTGAATTTTTTGAATGGCGTTTGCATTTACTTTCAGAATGCTGTCATATCATGGCTTTTTAAATCCTTAACTTAGTGTTTTGATGTGATCTTCTGCAATGTCACAAGAACTTGATGGCCAGGAAGGCTGCAGGTGCATAGATAGGAGCACTGTGTTTGTTCAAGTACTTGCCTGCACCTCTTGTCTCCTCTAGATATGTCCCCAGAAGACCTAAACCTGTGCCCTGGAGCCTTTTCTCGGAAGTGCCACCTTGAATGTCATGGTATCTGCTACAATCTGGTTTGTGATGCACTGAGCCAGCTCTCATGTGCATGAGGTATAGTAAATCTGCAAGGCTGATTGACTGCCTGCTCACAAAGTACCCAAATAGAAGCCCGCCTAAAATGGTCCAATGATTTGAACTCTTCCTCCTGTGATTTCTTATATGCATGATTTAGTTTGTAGATACCTCTGAGACTGATGCCCTCTGTCCCTCTCTTGTGGGTCCCTGAGCATCCCCACATCTGACATTCTAGGCATCACAGTCACAATATGCTGCTTTTCCCAGGGCATCTTGCATTAAACTCTACTGAAGGTCACACTTAGTTTTTCTTGACAAAAATGAAGGCGAAAAATTTAAAACAAAGCAGATTAATAAAAGTGCGATTATTGTATATTGATCTCTCTTGAGAAGCTTAGGTGCTTAGTGAAGTGTCAAGTATTAGATGAAAAGGGGAAAGTTGGCAGAGCTGATGTAAAAGATGGATAATACAAGGCAGATTTTCCCACATTAGTCTGCCTATATTCCTAATCCTGACCTAGAGCTATTCTACCTCTCCCTTCAGGGTAAGGAAGTAACTGGGTTTCTGTGGCCTGTTTAACAAGAGGATAGTGCCCTGCTGCTTTCCAAAATGTGTATGAGAAGAGAGCATGTAAGCTCCCAGGCAAGGGTTCAGGGGCTCTGACACAGATTTTGGCAGCTAAGCACATCTATCACCTGGAAGCCAGGGCTGGTTAGTTGTCCATGCTGCGGAGAGGGGCAGAGCCATAGCATGAGCCAGCCCTCCTGTCCCAGTGGAGCTTCACAGCCTTCAGAGCCATCTGGTTTCTCAGGACTAAAGCCAGAGGCTGAGAGTTGGGGCTTCAGGGCTGGGGCTCGAGGGTGACCCCCAACTGCCCAGGAGAACATAAATCTCATTGGTGTGACTATAGATGAATCTACTGTGGCCAAATCTGCAAAAATCATATAGATCTGTAACTCCCAATAATCTTGAGAGGATTAGGTGCCTACATGACTTTGTATATCAAAACTGCCTGCTTCAGTTCTCCTTTTGCAAAATCAATAAAAAACTGCATCTTCTTTTTACTTCCCAGTCTGGCTTTGTAAAGATGCAAGGATTTATCTTGAAGATTTGTTTCTAAATCAGTGGGGACATGCTCTCAGTTGGGGCTCTCATTACAGGGTAATTATTGCTTTATGTCGGGGTACAGAGCTGTCACACACAGGTTTCTGCTCAAGCACATAGTCAAAAGTCAGAATCTGCAGCTCAAATGTGGTCAAACCAATAATCTGAGCACTTGGTTTTCTGTAGTGCAGGACAATTCCCAGAGATTAATGTAAATATAAGAGCCTTTCTAGTGGAAGCAAACTACAATCCTGTGATTGCATTAGACATTTCAAATGGCTCTGTAAAGACTTGGCAACTACATATTTTTGAAGCACATTTATTCTTGGTGCAGCTTAGATTCTAGCTCAGTGATGAATTACTTTAAACTTTAAAATGAACTCCTTGTCCTGATGTCAGGATGGATTGTAATCTTAAAGGTGACTTGTAAGAGAAAACAAATATTTATTTGGCTTGTGAATTTTTTCATCATATAGTAGGTAAAAAGAGCACAAAGAGCAGACACTTCTTGAAAGCATCAGTGGTGGCTGAAGGAATACTAAAACAAAAAGCATTTCCAAATATCAGATCCATACAGTTCTTTCAGACTTGCAAAATTTCCTTCTGAGCCAAGTTCCTTTTCTTTCATGTCCACTTCAATTTAACACTGGAGAAAAACTATATTTGTTTCAGAGTTTCAGTGTCCTTTCCAGGTAAAGCACAGGAGCTTGCAAGGTCTATTCCCAGGACATTTGTAGAGGAGACTTGCAGTTGGCTGTGCCAGTTACAAAAAGCTGGCTGCTAAAGAGGTAGGAAATGGAGATCTTAGGGTTAAACTTAAAATTTATCCAAATACTTGGAAGGAAGAAAGCTGCCATCATCTTGCTACTCAAAAACCTCATCTTTTTCAGTCGCTGAGACTGATTTTAATCCCAGTCATGATCTATATTTGTTCTGTACAAGTTGTTTTTACCAAGTGACTGATAAAGTCTTGTCTCAACATCATACTGTAAATTAAACTTAAAACCCACATGACCTGATATGATGGCTGATTTTTGTCTGGAAGCAAAATATCCACCCTAGAATTTACATTTTTTGAGGTACAGACTAGGGTGTTTTGTTTATTTCCTACTCCACCCTTATGCTCCCTGCTTTTTTCTGTATACACATTTAAGGCGTTTTCATTACTCTCTCTGGAGTCAACTGGTGTACCTTGTGTTTATTAGGATAAATGTTTTGTCAGCAATAATCTTGAATATCAATAATTAATTAATAATTTATGCTCATGACTTTTATTGCATTTTTGGTGTGCATCATTCCTAATGTGGCATCATGGCATGGTATTTAGACAAAGCCTTTTCATGAGGGAAATATGGTTTCTGTCTGCCTTCGAGATTGGGCTTGTTGTGGGCAGAGCTGTGCTAACAAATCGCTGGTCTAGCCAGCTCTAAGAGTCCATAGATAGTCCATAGCTCAAATCTGTGGCTGCCCCAGGTTGAGAGGACACGTGAACAAAACTGTCTCAGCACACACATTATAACCTGCTTGATTTACTGTCATCTACTGATGGATCTGATACCCTGATGTATATCCCTTGACCAGTCCCATCTGTGTTGCATGTGAAGGCCCTGGACTGCTGTGGAATCCAGCAGTTCTGCAGTGGGTTTGTGTCAAGTAGAAAACAGAACTGCATTTGGTGTGGAGTAAGCCACAAGTTGCTTTCCTATTAGAATATATTCACTCTCTGTTTTGAGTATTTTCAGTTGGCTGCAGATTTGTTGTGAAGCAGTATAATGTATTTGTGGCCAGCAGGGAGAGGACTTCTGAGCTTGGTTTTGGGATCAGTGTGTAAAGTCTTTGTGCCAGGGTTCTGGAATAGGATTGGTAGCAGGACAGCTATGCAGTCTTGTAGTCTGCTGATGCATCTGTAGTTCTGCTGGATGAAGAGGTGTCAAGATATGGTAGTTATCTCACAATGAACAACAGGACAGATGGTACTTCTTTTCTTCTGTTCTTAGGCTTTTTGAGCTGTGTCTCATTCTGACCAAGGAGTGTGTAGAGTCCAATGGACTAATTCCTAAGCCTCGCCCTGTGCAGCCCTGGGTGGCTTGAGAAACGAATGGAGAGCATGGGGGAATAGTGGCCAGAACATGACTTTTGAGGACCCTGCTCTATTGTTGCAAATTAGATGAAAGTAGGTTGGTTTCTTTTCTGTGCCTGGGAGGGACAACAAAGAACTTAAATGCTGTCACTGGCTGCCTGGAAGGCAGCTGTGCCCTTCTGGTCCATTGTGGCTGGCTGCCTGCAAGCTCAGACAGTATTTAAAATGCAGTCCTCCCAGGACTGCCAGTGTTAAGGCGCCAGGGCACAGCTCTACAACAGTGATCTGCAAAATGTCTGGTGGTGCAGTTCATTCTGGCCTGTGTTTCTCCCGAGACAGTTCATTGTCTGTCAGAGCTGTATGTTTTCTCCCTGTTCCAAGAATGTGGTTACAAATACTGTGTTTCTGGCTTATTACTTTGAACATTTTTTCTGCCACCTCACAGGGCTTCCTTTTCCACCACCCAAGTGCAAAACACTCATCTTCGTTGTCAGCTCTTCATAGCCCACCCCTGCCCTGTGTACCTTGTCCTGTGCAGCACTGAGACATCACCCCCCATCTGCTCTGCCAGCCTTGAGTCTTCATTTGTCATGCAGTTCTGAAAAACCTCCTTCATGTTTTCTTCCATGTCACATCTGGCAAGAGGAGCTCTACTTAAAGGTCACCAAAACTGACAACTTTTCTCATTCTCAGTCTTCCCATAGCACTCTCCTGTGCCAGCAGCAAGCTGGGAGATGAGACAGCTGCTGCATGGGGAGTACCTGCAAAGCTCAAGGGAGGAGCTGCTGAGTGTCAGAACTGCCTGTGTCCCCCTTTCTTTGCCCGTGTCCATACTCTGTTGCTGCCCAGGGAGGAGCGGGGTGTGGAAGGTGGGAGAGCACTGCCTGCTGGGGCTGGCCTGGTCCCTGCTGAGCCCCACTGCTCCAGCTCCTCCAGCAGCAGCAAGGCTGCCTCTGCTCAGTGCTCCTCAGCCTTAAGTAAGGGGTGCCTTCCTAAGGAGCTTTGAGTTGGGGAGTGATGCCATCGTGGCAGGCTCCTTCACACGTCTCCCTCAGAGCTCTGTGAATCCCCCCAGGGACCTTAGTTGACAAGTCCTTTAGGACAAGGGCAGTGTCCCCCTAACTCTGTGCCCACTGTGTTTGGTAAGATGCTTAGCAAAATATGCAGGAATGCTCAACAATTCCTTCACTACTTCCAGTGCTAGTCACTATGAGCTTGTTTAAAAGCTCTGCTCTCTCTTTGTCCTTTTCTCTTGCCATGGAAAAGCACAGTGAAATTTATATTTTGCATAAGAGGGAGCACATGTTGAGAAATGATGAGAGAAATAGTGCTTGCTGTGGTTTCAGTACTAACAGCAACCAAAGCCCCCCAAAAGAGAATTTCTCTGTTCCACTCCCTTGGTAAACAATTTTATGGGCTTTTTGTCTCATTATGTTTTATTTGCCCCAGTTGTTTGTATATATAAAGAGACTAAAGTAGAATTATTGAATAAAGTCCCCAGTGTTGAATCTATGTGTTTCTCATGTATGGCTTCATGTGGAGGTTTTTTTTAACATCTTTGTTTATAAGACACTGTGTATTGTACCTCCTCCCAATGGTTGCACTCCCCCAGACAAGCTAGAATCTGCTCTTAATGCTTTTTCCTTAGCTGACTGTAATTCTGTTCTAACCTGGGAAATATTTCCTTTTAGTGTGGCCAAATGATTCATGCAGCTTTGTTATTGATATATGTGCATCACAAGTAGGGGTCTGATTGAGAATCTGCATGGGACTGTGAATCTTCCATTGATTTTTCCTTAGGTTTTGACTGTACCTCTAATTACCTATCGTTCTCGGTGAATCTGTACTGCTCTGTTTACTTTGCTTGATGAGATAAGGATCATTCTGTTCCTTGGTGAGATGTATTCCCAGGAGCCTTCCTTTTTTCACCTGTGCAGTGCTCACTTTATATTTTAGCAACCTGATGTTAATAAGCGCTGCAGCATTAGCTGTGCCGTGGAGACAAAGCCACTGTATCACAGCCCCGATGTGCCCATGGGTTGAACATGCTCCTCTCAGCCAGGCTGTAAATGGGTGACTGTGGCTGCCCTTAATCTACGTCAAAACTCCCCCAATACTGTGTTTGTGAAGGGCTGACATGTCACTCTGTACTTTGCTTATCTTGCTCATCTCTTATGGTCCTTCCTTGTTAATCCCTAGTTGCTGTAGTGAGTTTTCTCTGTGCTCCTCTTTGCCTTTTGTCCCACTGATATTTTTGCAGCTTCTTTTTGTGTATGTCTGGCTTTTCTATCCCCATTTTTTCCAGTGGTTTCTATTCTCGCCTATGTGGATATCACTTTCTATCTTACTCCTTGGTGTTTTATGGCTTTTTTTTATCTTATGTGGCACTGGACAGTCCTCCTCTATGGAGCTGAGTGGGTGCTTTGGATGTGCATCCAGCTAAACAAAGATCATCAACTCAGTCTTCCCTGACATCTGGGAGGAAGATTACAGGAGCAGGATTTGTGTCAGGATGGTTCACTGATGTAGTCACAATTCAAGCATTTGGTTGTGTAAGTGTTCATGGGAACAGACTGCAGCCTGGTGAGCCTGAGGAACCAGGCAGCTAGACCAAAGGAAAGATGTAGGACCAAGAGCCAGTGACATGTGCTTTGCACCAAGATTGCAATGTCCTTGCTCCTGTTTTGAACACAGCCACTGAGCTTCTGCAGTATCCGAGTTTTCTCTGTAGCCCACATTAATTTATTGCATTCATGTATTGAGCTGGCTGCATTCAGTATGTCGATTGAATGGAGAGATGATTTAAAAACATGAAGTGTTCTGGAGAGAGATTAAACTGTTTCCTTGTTCAGTATTTCATATCTCTCTATCAGCCATGAAAATTGAAACTGCAAATATTAATAAATTAATTGACACATTTGCTACTCTCATTGTAATGATACAGCCAATCCACAAACAGTCATATTATGAGTCATATCTTCAGAAGCAGGAGATATTTTTTAAAACATGAGGTTATTTCACAGTACTGGGTTTTGTTTTTAATTTGTCTTCTGCTCTATGAACATTTAGGCTTATTTTTACCAGGTTTTCTTCTACAGTCAGGAGGAGCAGAAACTTAGTTTGTCCTTTTTTTTTTTTTTTAATGACAGGGCACTTATGCTCAAGAGGAGACCTACAATAATAGTAAAAATTGACAGATCTACAACTTCTTCTGTATTCTTTTAGTTATGATTTAAAGCACTTTAAAGATTTCAGCTTTCCGTGACAAGCAGTGAGTAATGTTATTTGAGGGTTCTTGAAAAACATTTATAGTTTGTACTTTCCCTCCATTCTTTCTCTTCCCCACTCTCACCTCTCTTTTACCAAATTCAGAAGCTGTTATAACAACATCAGCCATCGCTTTCTCAGTTGTCAGTACACAAGGACAACAGTGCTTTGGGTAGGAAACCTTAGCAGGGTAAATTCCCAAAACTTCTTCCAAGATCTTGTTGCAATTTCTTGCCCTTGTTTAGCTATTTGTGTGGGAGGATTATTTTCCTAACATTTTGCTGGCCGTGTTAAAGCTGTAGTACTTTACGAGGCCCTGATACTAATAAATCACAATTGCATTATAAAAAAAAATCACAGTAGCCAGATTTAAAAGCACTTTGAAGTGTTGTCAAGGTTCTTTCAATACTGAGTGGCCAGGTGATAAAATGACAGTTAAAATGAATCCCCACAGAATGCAAAGTATTGCATGTAAAAAGAAAATAACCTTCTTCCCGTCCCTACCAAAAACCCCACAAAGCACATGAGGGTAGGGATGATGAGTCATACCTCAACTAATGCTGCCTTGGGAAAGTTGCTCCTAATAAGTCTTTGGAAGAGTAAGCACCGTGTTCAGAGGTGATTAAAGAGGCAAATAAAATGAAAGATTTTTTTTCTGCCGTGTGTGAATTCATCAATTTCTAGACTCGTCAGCCTGGAAAAGAGGTAAATTAGAGGTCGCAGGAGAAGGCTAATGAAATCATGAAGGAAGAAGAGAAGATAAATTAGGGAATGAATGTTCACCTTTTCATAAATAAGGCTTTAGAAACTCTCCAATGAAATAAGTAGCAGATATTAAGTAAATGAAAATATATTTTCCTGCGACATGGAAAGGAGCTGTGGAACTTATCGCTACATCGTGTTGTTGAGTGTAAAAGCATACACAGACTGGAGGGATTGATGGGCTGTAAAACAGAATAGTTCAACCCCAGCCTCTAGCTGAGGAGCCATAAGCTTCTAGTAGTCAGCTGGAACTCTTTAGGAAAGGGAAATGTACATCCTCTTTAAGGATGTACTGGGAGGAAGGTAATGTCACCTTCTGAGTCCTACCGTCTTTGCTTCTGTGTTCCTGTGGGGCTGCTTTCTTGTGTTTGTGTGAATCTGTGTATCTGAACAGCTTAGAGTCACGGGAACACATTCCCATTCCCCTTGTGTTCACATAAGCGTGCACATTTTTCCTGGAAAGCTTTTCCCTGTAATTGGATTGCATCTGTGTTATTTCAGTGAAACGGGATCTTGGTGCAGATTACATCGTGCAGAAAAATCCACGGCGATGCACTGAGGAAAATCTCCACTAGTTGTCACTCGATCCCCATTTTAAAGCTGACTTCAAAACCAGTTCGAGCTTCTTTCTCTAAGAATGATGTCCTGGGCCCCAAATAACAAGTATCTGGGACAGATTTTGCCACGGAGTCTTTCTAAAACATGGTGATAGGAATAAGTTTAAATCCAAGAGATGGCAGCCCCTGCAGGTGTTGTTCTGTGGGTTTTGGCTTTCTAAATAATCACCCCTAACAGCGCATTGCCCGGGGTCAGAGCTAGTGAGGGGCCTGGAGTGGGAACTGCTGTACACATACTGCATGCCAGCTCCTCTCTCTGGAGAGCTTCTTATCCCAATGGATACATTCCCTCCAGGAGGAGAAGTTACAGAAGAGTTTGAAAAGGGTGTGGTGGCGCCAGGGTTAGCTTGTGATCAGTGTTTTCTTGGGTTAGCGGGACTGAAAAGGTTTGTGGCAAAAGGGTGCCAGCAGTGATGAAGAGGAAGGGGCTCAGTAGAGGTGTTTTGCAGCTTATTCCCAGGATGGTTTTCTTTTTCTGGTTTCACATTGAACAAGCACCTGAATTTTTAACTGGAGGAAGGTAAACTCTTTTACAACTCCGTGTTTTGCCTGCTTGTATTTCTTTGGTACTTGCATTGAAAGCCAGCATGAGTTTGAGAGAAATAGTAAATTTCATAAACTTGATAAACATCTTTTTTCTTCGTCTGTCTTTAGCTCTCCCTGTCACAGGTTCAGTTTTGGAGCTCACGTGTTTTATTGTTTGTGTAGAAGTAGTGTTGTTTTGAACAGATCATGCTCTGCACCAGTTGGTGCTTGATGCTGTGAAGTGAGGAAGGAAGAGCTACTGCTTGTCTTGAAGAGTTTGCTGTCTGAGCAAATCACAAGAAAATGCAAACAGGCCATAATTCAGGCTTTTAACTCTTTGTTAAATTTGCAAGGTAGTAGTCAGAGTTGGAGCCTGGGAGCAAGAGCAGTTAAGATGTCCTGCACCTTGCTCCCACATGCTCACTCTTGTAAGTACCATCATGTGCACACCAGAAAGAACACAGAGCAAAGAAGCCTGAGTTGTTGTGGCTGGAAAGGTGTGATATATTCTTATTCCTACAAATCAATTGCTGTTTCCAGTCTCTCAGTGCTTAAGTAGTTGGCAAAGCTTGTTTAAAAGGGAAGACAACAACAACAACAAACCAAGAAAAAAACAAAAAAAACCTCCCAAAAAACCCCAAAGCAAAACAAAACCAAAAAAATTGCCCCCCAAGCCCATGCACAAAATCAAACCAGTCCCCTCCTATTTTTTCAACATTTAAAGAAAGATATTTCCTTTTTAAAGTAATGAAACTGGAAGAATTTGTTTCTCAAACACTTGTTCACTGTAGTTGTAAAAGTGTATCCTTAGTTACTGCTATAAAATTTAATGGAAAGTGTTCTGCAATCCGTTCTCTCCTCTCTCCTCTTCTCTTGAAAGGAGTAAAGAAAATCAGCCTGAATTGAATTGCTCTCAAGGTGTTTCTTCAAGGTTAGAGAATGTTTCCTGCTCCAGCTACCCATTTCCTTTGAAATAATTATGTTTTGGAAATTCTGTGAGCCCAGGCCATCCAAAGGAATGTCAAGGGAACAAGGGTCTGTTTGAGACCAATGGGCAGGGTGTTCATGCATATGTATCCTAGGACTTACTATGTTTCATTTATATACTGAGAAAAGATGGGGGTATTTATTTGCATGAAAAATGACTATCTTTTTATCTCTGTTGTATCAGTTGATAATTTGATTGCTTTGTTGAAACCTTTATTACACATCTTTGTCTAATACTTTCTTCATTCTTTAATTTTCTAAAAGCTATTTGAAAACCATGGAGATTAGGCAGTCCCTTCCCCCACATCTTACATTTTAAATGTAGGGGAAAATAATCAGAAACTTCTCATTGCTCTTGATTGCCTTTTAATTATTTTATGTTTTAATTAAGTCTCACCATTTCTCATTAAGGGTATTGTTCAGGAACTGTTTTAGTAATCCTGCACAAGCAGCATCTGTGAAAGCTTTTGGTAGCTGTTGCCTTGGTAAGGAGAATTTTCACTTATAAAAGCAAATAGCACATGATGAGTGTTGGTGTCCTGTGTCACCTGGGGAAGCTGTGGGGCAAAGGATAGAACCCCAGATTTATAGAATGCCTAGGAAACAAATTCCTGAGGCTGGAGCAGCCTTGCCTGGAAATAATGGTTGTACTAATAAAGTGACCATTTGCATGGTTTTTGCTGCACAGCTCAGAATCTCTATTAGTAAATTTGATGGCATTCTTGATCCTAGCCACTTTGTAATAAAATCAGAGGTGCCAGACAGTGACTTCTTAGGTGCTTAGATCATTGTCTCCTGTGGCAGCAAAAAGTCTGAGGCAGGGATCAATGGGTTGGGCTGCATGAGACAGCTCACACCTGCCTGCCTGCACGGGGTGAGAGGGGGGAGCTGCTGCCAAGGCCAGAGATGTCAGTACTCCCTGTGGCACCGGTGTAGTGTGACCTGGAGGGTCTCTCTCCTTCAGCTCAGCCACTGACTCTTCAACTGTTGCACAGAATTTCATTCTACCACTGCTAGACCTGGAGCTCAAGTGAGGAATTCCTGGGTCACTGTAACATGAATAAAATACGTGCTAAATTGAACAACTACATCTGAGAGTAAGTCTGAAGTGCAGCTGCTTAACTAAATTTAAAGCTTAAGGATCACTTTGAAGAGAAGTTTGAGGAGCAGTAGAGTTTTCCAAACAAGGTCCATGCTGAGGCAGTGCCTAGATAACTGGGTAGCAAGGTGAAAGAAGCCTGGGAAGTTGCAGCGGCATTGCGGGAGGCTTTACCAGCCTGTCCACTATACTGGATGTGTGTTTAGTTTGCACATTTGTCAGATGAAAGTGCTGTAGTTAAACTCTCAGTAGAATGAGCCTCTGTCTCCTTGGCTGACACATGTAGAGCATCCTGCTTTTGCAAAGGTCAGCATTAGCCATAAAACTCATGTAGGTAACTTAGCTCAAGGCATTGCCATGAGCACGATATAATTTGGTTGAACACCTCATGGTGATCATTCTCGTGTGGGGTCACTCCTCTCTCTTGCACAGAGAAGCAGAGATGATCTGCTGTCTTTGTATGTGTGTATGCAAAAAAACCCAAGTAGTGTAGCACACTTCAGGGTTCAAGTTGTGTACAGCAGTGTCTCAACCCTAGTTGGCATTTTGGGTATTCAGCTGTGAGTAAATGAGAGTCTGCCTATCAGTTCATCAGGGAATGTAGTAAATGAGGAACCGCCGTAATTAAAATCTTGCTGGTGTGAAATCCTACTGAAAATACTTAGCATCTGCCATGCAGCAATCCTTAAATACTTAACAAGCTTTTGACTTTCTTATGAGGAGGTAAACATCAGTATCTCCCATGTTCCAGAGACTGGTATGCAGAAGAGTCAAGTGACTTTTCTTAATCATGTGCAGTGAGCCAAAGCAGAGTTCTTTGATCAGGATTTTAACTTCAGTGTTGGAGGTCCCCATACATGCAATCACAGTTATTACAACCTGTAGAGCAAAGTCTTACCTGTTGTAGGTGGAATATGAGTTTTAGGACTTTGTCAATCAAGGAGAGATTAAGTGACTTTTTGTAGAAGAAATCAACAGTCTTACACGGTTGTGAAAGAAAAGGAGCTCTGGCTGTAAATTCACCTCTCTCTTGCACAGTTTTTTTTTTTTTTCCATCAGTGAAAGAGCAGAACTGCTTAATTATTTAGGAAAGAAATTTTTCGTCAATCAAGAATATAAGGACACTTTGAAAAATACAGGTTAGAGCCTTATGTAGCATGTCAACCAGATCAATATGCTGTATGAATGGCTTATTGTTGAAGCAGGATACTTGAAGGAGTCAGATCAGTAATAAAGGGTAGCTTGACCAAGATCTGGTTAAAAAAGGAGTTGAATAATTGCTGCACATTGTAAAATATTTCAGGTAGAACCTGAAAGACTCCTTCACCTTCATGGAAATGAAATTGCATTTCACATAAGCTCCTGGAGACTGATAACCAGAACCTGTCTTTAAGCCTGGAAGGGGTGATGGGGCAGAAATCTGAGACTGATTTGGGGGTTGAATAGCCTGGGTATATATTGTGAATAGACTCTGAGAGACTGTAGGCAAACCTTGATGACACTGAAAAGGGAAGAAAAATGATGAAAAAACTGAAAGAAATTTAATTTTAACAGAAGTCCCTGCTACTTCAGTGTGTTCTGATAGGTGTTTTTCTGTGGCATCCTGCTTACCAAGCTGTATCTGGAAAACCAAATCATGCTTAGAGAAGTCATCTGGAGTTCTGCTGTCATGAGTTTAATTCTGACTAAAACATTTAGTCAAAACAGCTGACAAATACATGTATGATGTTCCTTATTCTTAGCTCGAGGTTTACAAGCCTCCATTGCAACACCATTACAAGATTCGTAGAATTCGTAGAATTGGCGCTTTTTTCTACAAGAAAGCTCACTGTGAAGTCACTGAAATGTGAGTTGTTTCCAAGGGGGTATGTTGCCTATTCCTAATTCTGCAGATGAAATAACTGATCACATACTGCAAGTATTAACTGAACATGCAGCAAAATAAATACAAGCCGGTAAAATTTGCTTATCTTCCAGCTGAAATGTAGCTGTGGAGGGTGGCTGTGATATCCATTTTGGGTAATACAATAAAGTTTGAAGGGTAGAAGGAGGAATCAATAAGACCCTCCTATGAAATTTGAGGAAGACTGTAAGCACAACCCATATAATACATTTGTTATTATTTATAGACTTTTATTTAAAGGTTTCTAGGTGGATGAGTTCCAAGACTTCTGTTGTCCTTAAAGAGTTCAGTCTGGCAGTCAGCAAGTGTGTGGTGATGATTCATCAGGTGTAGTGAGCTCGAATAAATTTTTGACAGATGCAATTAAGCTGTGCATCTTAGCAACATTTTTCTTAGCTACAGGTCAATGTGCTCTCCATTTGTTCAGGGCTTTCTCTTAAGTGACAAATGGTGCAAGACAGCTGTTTTGGAAATAGGACTCATTCAGTGTCAGAGGTGAGAAAACACTTTTTATTGTGTATAATGGAAAGGCTAACACCAGCGTCCCCACAGAGGGAGCTTTAGGAAGTACTGCAGCTTTATACTATGTGGGAGACTTATGGGAAACCTTTTATTATGGGGGGGGGAAATAATAATTAATCCTTCTTCCCCTAGTCCTTGATCTCTGGTAATAGAGAATAAAAGAGGCGTTCTTTCAGCATGTGATCCCTTTATCAGGAATTTATTTCCTCTTTTGCTTAGGCTCTATGCATGCTGCCCACTGGGAGTTGTATAAAGCAGATAACTTCGCATCTCCTGATGGATTTCAAGTCGTCTTCTGTGCTCTTTTGTAACAGTCCTGCAGACCAATATAAGTATGCAGAAGATGGCAAGAAACAGAGGAATGCATGTACCCTCTCAGCCTCTGTGTCTCAACAGACATGTTCAGGAGTTAGCAATTGATGGATTGCCTTAAGTAATTCCTTTTGCAGCCATCTAAAGGCACAAAACATGATTTGGTGTTAATAATTGGAATTACTTAAAAGAACTGTCATTAAAATGCTAAGCCTGTAGGAACTGTATTCATTGGGAGGAAAAATGCCAGATGTTTCAGGTATAGTAAATGTTGAGGAGAGATTAATTTATAATTTGTGTAAGTGTGTATTTTCTATGACTAAATCTCACATACTGAGAAAAAGTGATTAGATCTGTTTATTAAGGGTTAGTGTAGAAAAGTTGTTGAAAAAGTGATTAATGAGTTTTCACTGCACTGTTAATGAATCACATAAGCATGGTAATGAACATAGTGAATTCAGCTTTTAAGGTATCATTCACTGATTCACACTATCTTGTCCTGTACTCTTTAGGTATTTATCTAAAAATATATATGTATTTATATATGTGTGTGTGTATATATATATTTATGTATTTATATTTATATATAAAAATAAGGTAGAGCAGCCTCACAGATCTGGATTTGTAGAACACAACAGTGCTAAAGGCCTCACGATGTGCTGGCCTGCACTGTCTGCTGAGACTGCTTGTCAGCCTGTGTGGCTCTATCCCATGTTTGGATGGGAGCAGTGACTGTAGGTGTGGTGTTTTCAGACAAGCACCTCGTGATAACACTGCCCCGTTTCTCTGTGGACATTTCCACAACATGTACCTGGCCAAAGCTGCGATGCTCGTTCCTGGTGCAGTCCTTATTACTCAACAGCTGATGCAAACAGTCATCTCTGAGACAGACCAATTGCATTGTAACACAAAACTGCACGTTTAGATGCTTAACTTCACTGCTTTTGGGGTGTTTTAATTTGAATTTTTCTGCTTGAATGTGAAGCATCCTCGTTTCACGGTTGGCAGCTTTGCTTATTTTGTTAAATGTGGCATTTCTCCTTAGAGCTTTCACAGGCTGCTCAGCTCCAGGAACCTGCATGTTCTGCCTTCTGAGCCTTGGATGCTGCTCTTCAGTGTGACTTGTCTGTGGTGGTGTCTGTGTGAGTTCATTTATTCTGTTAGTTAAAAAGACACAAGTTTAGGTTTTGGTTTTCTGAATTTCTCCTTAATTCCATTTAGAAATTGGCCCACTTTTCTCTTGATCCTTGTTTAAAATCAGTTGATGCAAAAAGTTGTGGAAATAGCTGTGTGGAGGGTAGAAGGCCAGTTTTCTCTGGCATTTGGAAGTTTGTTGAGGATACTGCTTCCTGCTGACTTGGTGAAAATCTAAAATTGTTGAGACTCCACAAAGGAGAACTCCATAGCCTCACAGGTTTGTATAGGGAGATATTTGACTTACAGTCTATTTTTTTGTTTAATATTTCAAAACAGAAGTATTTCATTTAGATTCTGACATCTGAAGTGTAAATATAATACCCATGGGGGAAAAAAAAAACAACTATGGGATTTAAAATAAGGGAAAGTAATTTAAAAATGAAAAGTTGAGCAAACCCCTTTTTCTTCTGGAATCACTGTGGGGTTGTATGACATATCCTGTATTTTTTTTTTACTATTGTCAGTGTTGTTTTGATGTTATGAAACACTAAGGTTTTGGTAGAAATGCTTGTACTGAAGAATTGTGGATCTTTTGAAATACAGTGTTTTCCTGTTGTTGCTGTTGCATTACTGTGAAGCACAGAGGCAGAATTTAAGATTAGATTTTCATAGTGCTGACTGGAATCCTCAAAATGGAGATCATCCCAATAGGGTTAGTGTATTTCAACACATAGAGCAGCTAATCCTGACCCTGTTGATGTCATTGACAAAACCACAGTGAACTTTGCCCAACTGAGCATTTCATTTGAATGATTTCAGGTTTTGCTTTCTCTGTAAAGCTGGAGCCCTTTTTTGTCGGGGCACTTGATGAAATGACTTTGTCTGTGTTTGTTTAGGCTTTGCTTCAGAAGCTGATTTCTCTCTTCTGTTACATATATTTGGTTGACTTTCCCATTCTGTTTTTTCCGTCACTATTGAGTCCAAGTGTGTGTAAGTAGGGAGGAGGCAGGAGATGGTTTACAAATGAAAATGAAATGAGCACCCCACACAAGTCCACCAGTTGCATTCACTTCCACGGTGTCATGTCAGAGTTAAGAGTCTGAAGCCTCTCCAAAGGGGCCTGTCTCTACTGTGCCAGTTTCCAGCCCCACTCGGCAATACTTTAAAAAACAATCCAAACCAAACAACAACAACAAAACCCACCAAAAAACCCAACCAAAACTTCCAAAGCTGCTGGGTTTTGTTTCTGTATGGTCAGATACTCTGGGTCTTTCCAGGAGAAGTCCCTTTCACTCACGTCTAACCATTTCAATGTCTTTAGAGTCTAAATGCTGAAAAAGTATAATTAATAAATCTGTTGTTTCTTATGGCCACTGTTGTTTCTGGACTTCAGTAATTTTAGCCTAGTGGTACCGGTTGAGGCTCTCTGGAAAAGAGTAGCCTCTTTTCTGTCCCAGAGTTTGCTTATAATAAGTGACTTCAGTTTGCTTCTGGAGACTTGTTTAGAAAACTTCTGTTAGAAGTACATTGCTGAATGGCATTCAGGGAGTTACATGCAGTTGCTGGCTCTTATTATCAGAGGCACAGTCATCCAGGAACAGTTGTGGGATCCCTGATTGTTCCAGCATCTTGCATAGTATCCATGCTTGCTCTCTGCAAACGCCCATTTCTTCCTGGAAAGTGCCGTAACATTTTGCAGCACTCACACATGATCTTAATGGGAGTACAGGACAAGTTTTCTTGGGGCAGTGCTTAGAGTTAACCCTAAGATGTTTGGGCAAACACCTAGACTGTACAAATACCCTGTAAACTGTAATTATACACCTATGCAATTGTGAGAACTGGGTGATTCTATTGTCACTTTGGCTTGAAGGCATTATCATACCTGCCATGACATGGCTTGATGGCCTTGTACCTGGTCAGGATCTCATTGCATCCCATGGCACTCATGTCCTCCCTACAACCACACTGTAAATGATGCTGCAGGACTTAGTATCTAGATGGGCAAGATGGAAAGGAACTATTGTACTCCTTTCAGAAACAGGACTCTAAAAAGGGTAGGCTGGAATCAGATCTGAGGGAAACTGGCAACTGGACCCAGCTCCAGGTCTCAGGCTGAGGGTCAAGGCTGTGTCCCTTGCACAGAGCTCCTGCCTGGTTGAAATACACATTTCCCCATGTGTTGTTTCATTAGTTACTTGCTTTTCCATCTTCTTACATAGCTTATAAAAGTACTCAGCCAGATGGGCTGTTTGATTTGCTAGATGTTTCACTCTTTTATGTTTAGTTAAGTCAATACATGTCAATTTTTTATCTGTAAAGGAGAGCTAAAACTCTCCTATTTAATACAGTGCTGTGAGGATGAATTAGGAGGTTCATTTCTTTTTTGCTGTGTCAGGAAGCGAGTTAATATAGTTTAGAGAATAGAAAATAAGTATTTTGGATCCAATCTTCCCTTCCTTCCTCTCTCCCTGTATTAAATAGACTGTGTATGTGAAGTTTTTGCTCACACCTACCCTTTTAGGATTGAAGTAATGCATTTTAAATGCATTGTGTCTTTTGGATTGCACAGGTTAACACCTGCATATTTCAACTTTCTTTGACCTTGTTTCATAAGTGTAAGAAGGGATGTTGCTCTTCGGAGGCAACTTATTAATATGACTTCTTAATTATTAGGAGAGTGTTGGGCATGATGTGTGACTTGAGATCAGGAATCAGGCTGTAGTTCCCAAGGGGAAAACACACAGTCTTATGGTTAAGATCAAAGGCTGTAGATCTTGCATTCAGTCCTGTCTTTGCACATCCTTCAGTATCCCAAAGTCATTTAAGTGAGGGAGCTTAAATTTCCCTGTCTCGCCTAGGTGTTGTAAGAATAAATTAATTGGCGGAGATGAGTCACTCGAAAATGCTCTGGGACTATGGGTTATTTAAAAGCCTGAATTTATCACTGAGGCCAGACTTTTCTAAAGGGCTCAGCTTGGCTTGTAAGCTCATGCCAGTAGTTGTCTTACCACTGTCATTTAGGATTTGTGTCACAGTTTTGCCTAGAAGCCCACATGGATATCAATAATGCATTACACAAAGGCTTATTATCCAGGAGTTTTTGCCCTAAAGTACTTGCAGTCAAGTCAGAGGCAATAAATGGATATGAAGAACATAAGAGAATGGAGAGAATGTGGCAATGGAGTACACTCTGTCTGTCTGTCTGTCTGTCTATCTACCTTTCTACCTGATGAAATCTCTGATGCCAGGAGGAGGCAGTGAATATTTTTAGCATTGTGATTGTAGCTTTAAAGCGGGGAGGAATCTCTACGGCATCATTTTAAACAAGTGTAAGTAGGAGAGGTAGAGGTTTCAGTAGCAAATTTCCTAGCAAGATCACTGCCAGATTAGCGTGCCGAGACCAGTCTGTCTGTGCCCTGCAAGGTATATTTCTGCCCTAAATTGAATTATTTTAGCTGTCAGCAAATGCTTGATAATATAGTGATCTGTGCTTGGGAGATTCACTCTTTGTATTAGTGTTGTATTGCATTCAGTGTTGAGGCTAGACAGAGCCACTCATCTTTACCTCATGGTCCCACGTGGACTCACTTAGCTTAGTCATGAGTGGGCAATTAAATAACAAGAGAGACCTTGTCAGCTCCAGGCATTAATATAAATCTTGGTGCTTGTAATACATTTATATGGCTCCCCCAGGAATATCTGGACTTATAATCATCTCTCGTATTCCCAGATCTTCTGGGATATTGACTGCTCGCTTTTGCTTTGTAGTTCTCTGAATCAGGATTTGGCCCAGGAGATAACCAGCAGTAAGTTTTTCTGACAGGCACTCAGTGAGCATAAACACTTGCCCACTTTGGTGTGCACAGGCATTGCCTCAGTAATACTAAACACTTTGCTGGGGAAACAGGGGCTCCTGCTTAGCAGGCAGCAGATTTTTTCTCCAATTTCTCTTGTTCAGATGCATTTTACCTTTAAATGGCTTGGAGATTTCAGTGCCTCATGGCTGATACAAGCCCTTCAAAAACAGATCTGGTGATCTTTTTATTTAGGAAGTGTATTTATCTGCGTCATAAAGCCCTGAATGAATGAGTGGTCAGTGTGTCTGTTTCTCACAGAGATTTCATTAAAAAGTTCTTCCTGATTTCTTTACCCTATTCACCTGGAGATACATTAAGGATATAAGTGGTAGTGTTGTGATCCTAAAGCAGGCATGATCTACTAGTTAAGATGGCTCATGTTAAGTAAAAGCCTTTGCTGATGATCTTGTGGAAGTTCCATGACCTGAATGAGGCTAGGATTTTGATTTATCCTGGAGAAACATCTTACAGAAGGAAAGACAAGATGCAGACATGCTGGAACAGAATAGCAAAAAGATGCTGTTTGTGCTCTGTTTTCTTTTTGACAAAAAGCAGTTTTTTATGTTTATATTGGTGAGCTACTGCCTCTAAACATCAGTAAAGTGTCTGTAAAATCACACAGAAGCAGGGAGGGGTGCATGGCTGGAGTCTGGTATGTGTTGGTTTTGGTTTTGGTTTTTTCTCCTGCAGCCTTAGAAAATGCTTTTTAGATCTCAAAGTTAGGCAGAACTCTTCCATTCATTGCTGTTTCAGCACTGTTGTATTACTATAAATAAATAAATGCTGTGGCATAATTGTATAAGTAATCTGCACTGGGAGGTGGGGACTTGAGCCTTCATTCTTCCAAGCAGATGCACATTTTACTGGCTTTTATCAGGAAGGTTGTCCAGCTGTTGCAGAGCCTTAAAGCAGATGTCACTTCTGGGACTTCCTCCCGTCTTTCCTCCTTTCCCTCCATAGGTAGTGTCCACCAGAACAGCTGATAATGTTGCCAGGTACTTGCAGCTCTAGTGTAGATGTGTTTTGAAATCCAAAATAAACTTAGATAATGTTACCAGAATCAGATGTTGTCAGAGGCTGATGCCTGTCTAGCTATCTGTAGGGAATTCAGGCTGTCAGTGTTTAGTGTGACAGCAAGAGACGTGGTTGCTGTGACAAAGTTTTGTTAAGGTGACTTTTTCTATTATTCAAAATGATTGGCGTGGGTTTCTTTGCTCCAGCTGATGAGTATTGGTGCAGTGGCAGAGGCTGCCCACTCCGTATGTTCATTGATCTTCTGTGTTTTGGTGTGTTTTAAGAACCAGCCTATGTCAGGCTGCAGTCAGTTACAGACCAGTTGATCCTGACAGTGGAGGACGGGAAGGGCGAGGGCAGCAAGGGCTGGGCAGCCAATGTGTTTGTCAAATGCAGCTTTTGTCAGTATGTGGCTGGATATGTTCTTTGAGTGGCTGGCAGAACTATTCAGTATCCCTTTGGAGTCAATTTTGTACTTGTGTGTATGTGAACCATTCACAGTGAAGGTGGTGAGTCGTGTATGTACAACTGCAAAGGCAGAAATTAATTCAGTTTTGTCCTACAGCTGAGTGAGAGCTGTTGGTGAGAGAGTCAAATGGCCTCCGTTGCTTTCTATTTTATTACCCAAACCACTGTGAGCTTTCTGTGCTCCTTGCCATCCTTCTCTCAACATCTTCCCCTTCTGTTCATTCCAGGTCAGTGCTAATACAAGTGCCACGCAATCTGTTGGAGCTTTGGGGTAACTCAGAGAGAAACTGCAATGTTAATTGAAGACAGAGCGTCAAAGGCTGGAAACACTCCCAATTTATGAAAGATTTATGTGTGTGCCTGTTTGTGTGTATGTCGCCTGACTGGTTGGTTGTTTTTTTTTTAATTCAATTTGGATGATGAGCACAGAACATCTTCTATTTCTGCTACTGCAGAGGCATATTTACTGCTGAAACTTCTATGGTGACAGTCCCTCAGTAGTACATGTTTCAGAGTATTGCTTTGCTGTTGACTACAACCTTTCAAGTCTTTGTTGTAACAACCACAGCAATAATATTTTCCCTTTTTGTACTTAGGTCCATTGTGCTTGAGGTCAGCTGCAACCTTACCAGCAGGTCAGAAATTCTCTGCCTTGGCTGAAACATTAGATGGAGGGGAGGTTCTCAACACTGTGAACAGTCTGCGTTTAGTACATTGATACAAATTAATGAAGCCTCTGCTTTTTTCTTGCTCACACTTTCTGTCCTTTCCTAAAGGGAGGTTTATTGTCTGTATGCTGTGTTGTCAGGCTCAGAGCTCCTTCTCCAGCACTGCTGTGTTCTGCACAATTCTGAATCCCAGACAAGCGAGTTCTTCAGGGATGCATGCAGTGCAGACATTGCTTCACAGGAGGCTGTAGCCACTTGTCTCTCTCTGGAGAGGGAAGATTAAATACTCACACTACAGGTGGGAATCTGTATGAGATACTGATATTCAAGACTATACTTTGTATTTGTTTTACTATGCAAGTGCTTGGCTCCTGTTCCCTGGGACTCATCCATTTTTCCCCCTCAGCTAAGCTTCAGTATGGTCCTTACTCACAGGTCTGGTTTCCTCTCATGAGCAATCCTTTTAATAGCCATAGAAGGTCTTGGCACTAATCAAGCCCATGTATGTGTGGAGGGTAGGGACTTGCTGTGTGCTGAAGCCCCAGTGTGAATGCGCTGCACCTTTTTGTAAGGGATGATCTGAAGTGAAGGTGCTATCATGCTAATGCTGGGTAAATGGTGTTCTTGTGCCTGACCCATAAGTGAGTTGTCCCTTAATTCAACAGAGATGCAAATAAGTGATGTAAGTTATACTTAGAATGTGCAGGGAATATTTAATATAATTAATTAATGTGTAATGTAATTTGAAAAGTTAAAGATAGGTTTCTTCCTTCATATTCCTCCTGAAAATTTACAGCAGAAGAGGTTTGGTTACCCACTGTCCTCTGAGTATTGGGCTTTGAATATTCATCCAGCCAATCTTCCTGACTGACTGACAATCCCAGGAGGCTGCATATACACTAGCACCAATTCCTGCAGCAGCTTTCCTGAACTCTGGTGCTGCCTGCCTTTACCTGCAGCTGAGTAGCCCCTTGTCCTCCATCTCCACGAGAGGACCATGTGAGTGACTTTACATCAAAAAAGTATAAGACACAAATCGTGTAATTTCTTCATCTTTATGTAGCTGAGTGCTCTTTTTGAGATGCTGTGTCAGCAGGTTGACATGAGTTTGTTGACAGCAGAGAATCAACGAGACTCAGGAAGTATTCACTCTGGTCAGGAGGTGGATATTCACAGGAGTGAAGCATTTATGCATGCACCTGTTTTCCAAAGGGCAACTTCTTCTGCCTCTTTTTCTAGATTATTTTTTGTTGCAAGCCTGTCTTTTTGCAGTGTGGCCCTACAGCTGGTGTCAGGCCGCTTTCCCTTTAGCTCTGCTTCAGTCCCTGTGCCCTTGATCAGTTAGCAACTTTTATGTACCTTCAACCTACAGTTTCTCTCCTGGCCCCATCAAATACACGTATTTTCTTATCAGTTTCTCTACCATTGCCCAACCAGTTGCAATTTCTTGCTCTCCCCTTTATTCTTAAGTCTTAGTTTGCTTTTCCCCCAGTCCTCACTGCCTTGTCCATGCTTTCCAAATTGCTTGTGTCTTCATTCACCTGTTTGAGACTCTCCGTGGGTGGTGTTGGACTCCTTTCCCAGGTTCATGTGCTGCTTTCTCTGCTGTAGTAGTGGCAGGGAGAGCTCAGAGTACTCCCATATCTCCCACCTTTGCAGTGTTGAGACCCAGCTGTGGCCCAGCCTGGAGCTGGTGTTGCACAACATTCCACCCAGTTCCTCAGCCTGGTGCAAGCTTCCTGCTGCTGGACTCTCCGTAGGTGCAAAGCTGCAGTACAGGAGCTGGGTTATTCAGGAGTGTGTAAATTTGTCATATTTGGGTGGTTCCTGGCTGCACACTGTTCCTTCTTAAAAAGAAAAAAAAGCTGAAATGCTTTGTGTACTGTGATGGATTGAGCCTGAGCTGATGGACAGCTTGTTTGACCAGTGGCGCTTTTCGAAATTTCCATGTATAAAGGCTGAAGGGACAGGAAGTTCCTCTCTCTCTTTGGGGTTTGGCGTTCCAGCAAGAGCGGGGGGGAAATGATGGCCGAGGTTTTCGCTCCTTGGAGCGGCCTCGAGCCCCCTCCTTCCCCCGGTGCTGGGGACACGGCCCCGGGATGCCGGC
>VZTH01008182.1:107783-128972 GCA_013397815.1 Aleadryas rufinucha | reverse complement strand
GGGGCTGTTGTACTGGGGCTGATACGGTTTTGGGGGACCACGGATTGCAAAGGAAACCTCTTTTCTCCTTACTCAGTAGAAAAGATTCTTAAAATTGTGAATACTGACTAAGAATTATGTAATGTTATCCTTTGTGCTGGTTTAGGGAAGAAGAAAGGAGGAGGGGGGTGTGAGTAAAAAGAGGGATTTTGCTTTAATTTTTCTTATTATTTTCTTTTCTCTTTTAATTCTGTTAATAAACTTTTCATTTTCTTTAAGTTTGAGCCTGTTTTGCATTCCTCCAAATCTCCTATCTCACAAAAGATAAAAAGATAAACTGAAACCACTACTCAAATTGGTGTTTCTGCCCGGTTTCAAATCCAAACCCCTACATGTACGTAAGATGTGCTGCTGCTTTCTGAGGTTGTGTGGCACTCTGGGGTGTGTTAGCATGTTGTCTTGTTAACACTGAAGTTCTTTCTCTTCCCCTGCCATTTGAAGACAGAGAGCCTGAGAACAGAGTAAACTGGTGCTTAAAACCATCTTCTCCTCCTTTTTTAAAATAAGATGATGACATGATAGCAATTCTTTGAACAAGAAGGGAGATAATGTAAGGCTGAGTAGTGAATCAATTGATATTAGCCCAGTGGATGGAGAACTTTGAAAACTGTCCTAAAAGAAGGAAAAAGGTCAGGAATCAACAGAACAGCTATTCCCAAGGAAAAAAATAGAAAATTGCTCTTATCTGTGGCAGTAGGCAGGAGGGTCCTGTGACCCCTCCTTAGCCTATGCAAAGATGAAAGTTTAGAGATTCCAAGTTGAGATTTGCTATTCGCTAATATATGCCTTGGGGATGACAGGTCAGTTATCCAAGTTGCTGTTGGTCCATGGGCTTGTGTAAGTTAAGGATCTTGCTAGCACATTTTCTGTTAGAGTGAGATGTAAATGATTGAAGAGGAATTTTAATGGAAGGACAGCTGCAACCAACCTGCATCCTCTCTTAGTGGCTGTGCACTGCAGTCAGGACTGCTGTCACCATGGGACTATGTTAGAAGAGCATCATCAAGCCATGATGAGGGGTCTTAGAGATTAGAGGGCCTTCTCAGACCCAGCCAGTTTCTTGTTATTACAGTCAAAAGTACTTCCCCCACTGTTTCCTCAGATGAGTGAATCAACAGTGACCCTTGGTGGTTAGAAACGCTCAGTGCCTGCTGGTCTGCCTTGCATAGCCTGGCCAATGTGAGTATCTGTCTCCTGAGAATCTGAATAATGTGGGCATTGACTAAAGCATTGGGCATCTTATTTCACAACAGATCAGGCTGCTGTTCTAAGACAAAAAATCTCCTCTACCCAGCCCAGTTTGCATAGAATCTCAGTTTCTAAATGGAGGATTTGGGCAGGAAACTTAAATCTCACTCTTGGACTTTTGGATTATCACTTTGATGTATAGGTAACCCCACTGCTAATCTGTTTGTAGATCCATAGCATTGTGCTGTTTGAATGAAAGCAGAGGCCCTTACTCCATGCAAAGAGTTTTGGGAAGAGATACTCTTTAAGGTCTGTTTGAATTCATAGAGACCAGCTTGGTGGAATTTAGCATCAGGCCATAACCTGTCATTGGCCGTGATTTTCTTTATAGAAATCTGTCAGCTGCAACAGACTTCCCTGTATCACTGTGCCTTGCTGTGACTGTGAGATGACTATACACTCACAGTGAGTTGTTATTCTGATGGGTATAACTGATGACAATGATGATGCTGTGTTTTTACAGTTCAGTTTCTATTTGTTCTTGGACCTGAGCTGTGCTTCAAAACAGAATTTAAGTAGACTCACCACCTGTTCATTTTTCAGCCAGACAATCTGCTTTTTTAATCTTTTAATAAAAGCCCCCTAACCCTCTTCAGGAGAAGTCAATTTGTTTTTCTGGCTGGCATCTGATTCCTGGCTCATTTTCTAGCCAAGTGGCATCTCCTCCTTCTCCTCCTCCTCTTTACAAGTTCTCTTCTGACTGCTCAGTGTAACACTTAACACATGATGTGGAATCACTGGGGAAGCTGTGTTTAAACTATTTGAATTCAACCATAGTCGAGTGGGAGTGAAATTTTCAATTTGGTCCTGCTCTTCAAAAATAAGTTTTTAGTTAATATATTTAATACATCTGTATGTTGCTAGAGATTATACTAAATCTGAGGCAGGTGAATGGTTAAAAAACCAACCCTGCCTTTCAAACTGATGGCCAAGTGAGTTATTTAGGAAAGGTCTCAAAGAAGCTTGAAGATCAAGGACATTACTGCTTCCTAATTTGGAGCTAGTTCTCGTTATTTTGTTTGCAACAGTTTTTTACACTTTGTTCTAAACTCTCTCTGCTGAATGTGACTATGGATATCGGATCATGAAATAAAATTAAGAGTTTGAGGACTTTGTTGTTTGAGAGTTGTATTGCAAACTGCTGCTTTTGTTGTTCCATAAAATATGTGGGTTTTTCCTGTGGGTCCAATACAGGGGTCTGCAGAGACCTCTGAGGGTGTCCTATATAACGTCTGAACTGTGGTTTCCAAGTGGTCATTTGAAATTCATAATTTTGTTGGCCTTATTTTTTACATGAATTATATTCTTAGAATCATAACATCATTAGGGTAGGAAAAGACTTTCAGGATCATAAGAGTCCAACATTTGACCAATCACCGCCTTGTCAACTAAACCATAGCACTAAGTGCCACACCACTTGTTTGCTGAACACTTCCAGGAATGGTGACTCCACCACTTCCCTGGGAAGTCCATTCTAATGCTTGACCATCCTTTCTGTGAAGAAATTCCTCCTGATGTCCAGCCTGAACCTCCTTCTGCACAGCTTGAGGCCATGTCCTCCTGCCATGTTGCCTTGCTACAACCTCCTTTCAGGCAGTTGTAGAGTGATGAGGTGACCCCTGAGCCCCCTCTTCTTCAGGCGGAACAACTCCAGTTCCTTCAGCCACAGTGGTACGAGTAGGAGCCACTTAATTTTCAAATCTGTTCTATCTCAGAAATAATACTTAGACCACAATTAAAACTGAACAGAGAATGGGTATTTCACTGGAAATTAAACAAGGTAAAATTTTAAAATGCTACAATGATGAAAAATTTTTGTTCAGATGCACTCTTCAGGCTTTTAGTGGTGTGAAGTGCATTTATAGGACAGTGCATATGTAGTCTGTAGAATGAATCCTTCATATTGATGGGAATGCCTGCTGTCTAAAAACACTTTACAGAGGTGATCAAATCTTTCCCTCTTAATTTTACAGAGAGATGTCTGACCCCAGATCACAAAGCATGTCAGCTGGAGCGGCTCTTTCCGTGAGGACACGAGGTCCATTCCCAGCACAACTTCTAACACTAAGGCCTCTCTTTGGGTCTTCCCTCCCTGCTGTGCTAAGGACAGATGACATGTGCCAGCCCTGCCCCTGGCATCCCAGCATGCTGGAACAGGAATTGCGCTCTGCACCTGGGCAATAGCTTTCAATGGTGATCCCTACCAGCTAAAAAACATTAGAGCTCCCTGATCTCCTGCACTGTGTGTGTAGTAGTGAAAAAGCTTAAATTTATTTTGAATGATCTCAAGAACTGGCGAACCGTAATCCTATTCAGTTCAGGAGCTCAGGTCAGATGTGAGCTGGTGATGTGACATCTGTCAAATGGGATGTTTCACTTTCAGCCATTCGTGCTCTTGAAATCGCTCTGTGAATTGTAGCTTGTAAAGAGATAGGTAAATTATGAGACACACTAGCATTGCAAGCCCACATACTGAGACAAGAACTTGTCATTTGGCCTCACGTGGACAAGCTGATGTGTGGGCTTTCAGTAAATTGACGGGGTGCCCTTGTAAGACTGTTGTCCTTGAGGGAGTTCCTGCACTTTCTCACCATCTTCAAACAGAATGTGCCTGGAAGAAATGTCAGTTAAACTGAAGCCCCTCCAGGGCAATGCTTTTGTTTATTACAAAGCACCGATGTATGAAATAACAGTGCTATAATCATCTGTAAATGATCCACGAACTAGGAGAACATCCACGAACATTTTATAATGAGATGTGTTCTCTAAAGTTGCGGTTGGCTGGAATAAATCAATAGCCCATGGAGTGCACTTTTATTTTAGTCCTAAATGTGCAAAAGGCAGTTTAAGTGGCTCTGCTTTTGAGAGCACAGACTTTAAAACTTCCTGACTCCAGCCATTTTCAATGCCTAAAATTGTGCACTAAGTAAGTAGCAATAAATTTCCTGAAAATGTAGTAGGCCTTTCATCTTTATCTTCTGTGACTTATTCAAAGTGGGAAAATAATTACAGCTCCATGTTTCAGGGAGCGTTGTTCCCTGTGCCAATGTTTAATGACTTTTCGGTTAAATACCATTCCCAGCTCATCACTTTTGAGCCATTTGTTGTTTGTCCAAGGTGCTTAAGGAGGACGGAAGAGAAGAATGAGATGAAGTAGAGGTAGCACCGAAGGGTATGTTGATATTTCAGCACAAAGATTGGACAGTAGAGGACTTACTACGTTTTTTTGCTTTAGACACCTGCAAAGAAGTTATGTCATCAAGACTGGAAGCAAAGAATATCCCAAACTCTCTTGTGAACAGTGTTCATTTACCATTTCACTGTCTCTGCAGGATGAGTATCTCCTTGCAAGCCTTCACACTTTTCTGCTTATTGTGATCTTCAGCTGCTCCTTTCCCCCATCCTGTGACTTCACACCACAAATTGCTTCCCAAGGCTGTCTTGATCTCGGCTGATTCATCTCTTCTTTCCCCATCTCACTGGAATATGATCTTTCCATTTTGCATCTCTTTATTGAAAGCCAACTTTGCCTATCTCTGGTGAATCCTTTGCTTTTGATTGAAACTGCATAACACCGCTCTCCCCACTCCAAATTCATTCTGCATGCTGTGTACCTGGTTAATAAATGTATTCTGTTCTAATGAACACTGTTTCAAAAGTACATTGCTTTACAGTTTTTAGTGAAAGTGTAAGGATCTCTTCTCATTTGCCTGCTTAGGATCTGCATTTAATCAGTGGTGGTTCTCCCTTGATTGCTGAAGTCTAGTCCTTTAAGGGTGTATGAGGTTTATGGTAAAGGCTGTGGCAAGTTGCTTCTTGTCTAAACAGAGCTCCCTGTATGGGATAGATTTGTTACTGCTCTGTTCCAGCTGGGAGATGTAAGTCAGAGCAAGGTTGCTGATGACAAAAAAAAAATCAATTGATGACAGAGGAATTTATGGTCCATCACAGGAAACAGAATGGGAGCTGTGATTTATATATTTAGTTGCTTTAATCAATATGAAAAAATAAAGTGTGACATTATACATAGGGTCTCTGGCAGTGAGTGATGATGGTGTAATCTGTACATATCTGCCTCATAGATGAGTCTTTCCTGGGAGGAAACTCGTGGACAATGGGTAGCATTTTAAACATACAGGTGGGTTTTAAAAAGTATATATCTGTGAATGGTGGTTTTATGACAAAATACCTTGAAAATAAATATAAACACATTTGAGTAGAAGATGGATCACCTGTTTCTCTCTCGGGTGATCCTACTTTTGTTAGTTGTTGGCCATTGGTGTAAGCCACTGTGTTCATGCTAGTTTTGTTATTCCTGTGGCACAGAATCTCATCACTCAGACAGCATACTTAGATGTTTAAACATGGACCAAAAGGCAGGGGAGGTGGAAATTTTTTTCCCAACTTGCCATAAGAAAATTAAATTCCTCTGATGTCAGATGGGAAGCATGCCAGCCCATGGACACAGCATACAAATGGACTGGAGGGACTTGTTGGATAAAGGTCTGTGGGAACGTTGGCATCCTTTTGGGTCTGAGCTGTGCACAGTGATGTGTTGTCACTGTGGAAGATTTTAGGACAAAACATTCCCTTTGGGGAGAGTTGCAGCATCACTTTCCATGTCCTTGGTTTCTGTTGTGGGACATGGGCATCATACCTGGCTGTTGCAGAGCAAGGGTTTGGGGTGAGAAGGAGTGGGAAAGGGGGACACTTCTTATGTCCTCCTAGAAGCCTGTCTACACCAAACATACAGTCTGCTGACTAACTTGGTATTTTTGCACTGTTAGTGAATTACAAATGGAGAAACATCTGTGATGCTGTACCATACCAAGAATGGAAGGGATGAACTCACATCTCCAGCTGCATGCTAGGCTTGATTTAAGTTATCATACCCAGGTTTCTTGGTAAAATACAGTCTATTTAACATGACTTTTCCTAAATTTGAGAAAATTGGGTATTTTTTGGCTCATCTTTGTTTATGTCCCCATAAACTGAGACGAAAGAGAAAGTAGGGAAGATTGTTACGTACGGTAAATGGAGATCACAGTAAAATTGTGTGCTGGGAGTCACTCTCAAGTGTCTAGATAAAATCTGTACCTTGTTTCCTCTATGCTTAAAAGAGATAAAGCATTTAAGCTTCACTGATACCTGCTGTAGTAGCAGTTGGTAGTGATCTGGTGTTTTATTTGGGAGAGAGGGAAGAGAAAATATAACAACCACCTTAATTGAAAGGAAAAGGAGATGCTTTTGTTAAAATGAAATGACCTCAAAGAATAAGGGACATTTCAGTTGATGTCTTCACATATTTTTGGATTGTCTTCAATAGCTGTTTTCAAGTAATGGTGTGGTGACAGCGCATTCCCTCTGAGCTGAGTCTGCAGTTTCTCAAGAGCTGCCCATGACAGATATTGAAGTGTCCTTAGCAGAGGCATTAAGTAGGTTAACACATGTTGAGACTTTACAGTCCTCCAGAAGCTCTGCTGGTGTGGTTCAGCAGCAGGACTGATGTATTACCTTGCATCTCTCACTGGAGATGGTAACATGGAAACACCTTTACTAAATAGCAAACAAAAGGCAGGGGCTGGTTCTGGAGAGCAAGTCGGGCCAGTCAGTACTTTTGACTGTGACAAGCTCTCAGCACGGTCTGCTGCAGCAGCCAGAACTTTGTCACACACACATCTGGACCCTCCCCATGTATTCCTGTACTCCCTGTGTTTCCTGTGGTGCCTTCTGGTGTTCTTTGTCTTTATATCCAGTATGATTTACTGGCCTGCTGTCTCCTGGGATTAGAGAGGAAAAACATGCGCTGCCCCTCTGGCATGAAACGGGACATTTAGCAGGGACCGTTTCTAGTGCTGATGCATAGTTTTATCATCATCAATACAACTGAAGTTAAGGAGAGCAAGTGCTGCTTTTAACTCTTGATTTGCAACCAGTTTGAAGGCTTAGGACTTGTATGACAGATTTAACATGTGGCTCTTGATAACAAAAACAGTGAGGGCATGTACCTGTTCATTCTGTGTCCAGATTCGGGCTGACTGTATATCCTTTCATGGAGCACTTACTTCCTGAAGACTGATTTCAGTTATTGCCTCTGTTAATGAGATAGCTGCTAATTGTGGATCAGTCCCATCCCTTTCCAAAAAGTGCCCTTTGTGTACTGCACACGGAAAATATGAAATTTTGAGATTTCAAATGCTAACTCTGAGATGCCCCAAAAGAGCTGATATTCTCAGCTTTGGACCATAGCAAATGGCTGAAATACCTGAAAAGTCTCCTTGGCATTCAAAATCAACACTAATTTTATTAATACAGTTTATTTTGTGAAATCTAATCTTGCACACACTAGAGCAGACATCACTTTTGGTATGTTTGATATGTCCCTGGACACCTCCAGTAAGGAGATTGGGTGAGCTTGTAGGTAGGCAAGCTGAGGTTCATGTTTTACACTTACATACACTGTGTTGTATGGAAGGATGCTCCCCTGCTTGCTATACCAAAGCTTTAATACAGTGGAGTGGACTTGCCTGGATTGTACTTTCTGTACTAATTTAAAAGAGGCAGCTCCTGAATTGCCTTACCTTTTGCAATAATGTTTGTAAAGTACTTAATTGACACATTTACAGTCACTGTCTTCTTTAAATTTAAATATTCCCCACTCAGATAGTCACAGCTCAAAAGTCCTGCCCAAGGCAAAACCATGCAAGATAAATGGACCCTTCTGGATGCTGAGTGATGAGAACTGGATGTATTTGAATAGTTCACAGAGACTGCAATTTTCATTGTCTTTAGGCACCTCTTATAGATCTTTCAGTCTCCTTTTTTGTACTTTTTCATATTCATTATAGTTCAAAAAAAGTTAACCTACACTTGCATAAGGTGCAGAAACTACTGAATACAAGGATTTCAGTTTCCCTAGCAGCCTTGGCCATGGTTGTTGTACACCCACATACGTGGTTTAGTAGCTGGTTTTGCAGCTGACACCAGTTAGACTAACCTAGCTCGTGGGTGCAGGAGATAGGATAGCAATGTAACTGTAGGTGTAGCATGCCTTTCTTTATAGTGAGAGTAGTCTTGGGGCTAATTAATGGCAGTAGGCTGGCTGCCTGAGTCCATGTAGCACACCTCAGATCTGCTGGGATGGGAAGGTGAACAAGGTTAGTGCTGGGAAGAGCCAGCTAATCAGTGCTTTTTAAGCAGTGGACAGCTCTACATATACTTCTTCTCTTTCTCCCTTTTAGATCTCAGCTGATGCTAATACTGTGGGGGAAAGATTTTTGAAATTTTTCATGAGTGGCTCCTTTACGTTTCTGTAAAACCTCTGAAGTTTCTAATTGCTGATGATTACTGAAAAACACGACCAGTAATTTTAAATCCTAATAATGTTGCTTTCCCCAGACTCCTGCATGCACAAAATAATCTGTCACACAAACTGATGTGGTACCATTAACAGATATTTTTCATGCATTTTTGTTTTATGTATTTGTGGCCTTTCACACTGTTAGTGTACACGCGGGTGCTTTTGATGAAGCAGGCATCTGTCTTTGAACTGTTTGAAATAATTGAGCAGATGTATGGCTCTGCCACACATCAGCTCAGTGCAAGGCATCCCTCCTGTGCAGTATAAATCAGGAGACTTGAGGAGCAAATATACAGTGCTAGACTTCATTTCCTCATTTATCTTTGCTGCATTGTACCCCCCTGGGGGGGATAATATTTTGATGGGTACATAAAGTACCATTAACTTTAACATTATCATCAATCATCATGACAAAGGAGGACAAGTAGTCTTTGTACCTGGTCTTGCCACTTGTTTAGTCATCAAACCCTTTGGAAAATGAGTGTAAACCACTACTTTATTAAGGCTGTGGTTCTGCGATGCAGTTTTTTTGACAGCAATACCTGTTTTAGCTACTGCTGCGCTTCCTTGCATCCATAAGGCATAGCAGCATCTCCATCCACTGTTCTGTGCAACTGCACGTGCTGCCACCTTTCTCAGGGCTCCATCACAGCTCACCTTTTTAGAGAAAATACATTTGCAGGGGGGCAGGGGCAGGTAGTAGGAAGGTGGGGGGTTTTTTGGTGTATTTTTTTTTTTTTTGAAGCTGCCTCAGTTCCTTGATCCTCATTTGTACCTTGCTTTGTGAAGAGCTGACCCGGCCCCCCCTGGGAGTCGTGGGCTGGCTGTGGGGTGGGAGAAGAGATGGAGTGGTTTTAAGTCACCATTTTCTAAAAGCAGTGAACTAAAAGCCTAAACTAAAATGAGTAACCAATTTAAGTGTTGGTAGTGCTTTAGTACCAGGGATGTAGAGTAGTCAGGATTCTTTGTTGACAGCTTCTGTAATAGTCCTTTAGTTTTTTCCTTGTTAAGATGACTTCCTGAGGGGAAAAAAAATCGTCAGGAGAACTTGGGTTTGTTGCAGGGCACAATAAGGATGTGGGCCAGAACTATCAGGGGAGTGTCAAGTTCAGGGTTGTACTCCAGGTCTGCTGCTCAGCTGAGAATTGAGGCAGCAGCAGCCAATTTTTATCAAGTGACTTTCTCAACATTAGCCTTTCCTGATGACGTAGAACAAAGCATTCTTCAAATATATTCTCTTTTTGCTTTCAGAAAGTCACTGCAGATGTCAGGTTATGGCTTTGGTTTTCAGAGGGATTTCTGTACCTCGCAGATTATTGACTATCAGCATTAGGTTTTAATTTTTTTTTTTTCATTTGAATTATAATGCTGCCTCTTCCTCAAGCATGGTTTTTCTCTCCGTGGAAGTGGGGCAGTTGATGAGTGGATGGTGCTGCCTTGGTATTTACTGAGCTGCTTCTTAGAGGCAATTTTCTTGCTCCTTGGGTGAATGTGGTATGATGACAATCTTTAGTAGGAAACCAATATGTCATGCTTCACCAGATTTCTTCCTAGATAGCAATACTTTGTGCTCACTTATGTTTTCAATATACACAAATGCTTAGAAGCCCATGAAGCAGAAAAAAAGACAACCAAGGAAAGAAATGTCAGGCTTGTCATGCTGTTCCTTTCTGCACACTTTTTCTTCCTCTCCCCTTTTTCCTTCTCTGTCCCTCCTCACCATACTAATCAACTAAGTTAATATTAATTCTTCAGCAGTGAGTGTTGAAATCTGTGCAGTTGTTTCCTGCTGCCTTGTGTTTCTGGGCAGCGCGTGACAACAGCTGAGCAGGTGTTGAAATCCAGAGCACTGGGAGTCGAATAGAGCAACCTGGTTCAAGGGAAATCTGCTAAGAATGAACATAGGTGGCTATGATGGCTTTGAGCAGCATTTTCCATCTTGGCTGATTGAGTCCTTAAGAATTTTCCCCAAAGAGAGGAATGGATCTGTGCCAGTTCTAAAAAAAAATCCAAAGGAGGGATTTGCATGCTCACATGTGGGTGTTTCAGGCACTAGAATTTCCACGTTGAAGCTCAGTATTTCTGACTTAGCCTGCATAAGACCTTATAGCCAGTGCCTACCTGGGCACAAATTTGAAGCAAATCACGCAGCACATGCAGATCCATCATGTGCTCTCAGTATATGGCACAACTGAGCATTGTGCTGTGGCAAATCAGTACAATCAGCCCTGCAATACCCAGCCTCCTTCCTGTACAGCACAGTTTAATACACAGCAGAGAGGCATTTTCTTCTCCATGAAGACTGGGAAGCAAAACATAGGCCTTGCTGGAGGTGCCTGGGCAGTGATCACAGATGTGGGTATCTCTCTAGTCCTTTCTGTGTGTGCACCAGGGGAAAGCTTGGCAAGCATTTGCCTGCATTGAGATTCTGAACCAGACTCACAGCCTGCAAATGGATGGTCCCAGTCTCAGGCTGAGCTGGCAATGATTGATTGAAACCCTTGAGATACAGGACTGAGCAAATGCAAGTGACCTTAGGTGACACAGAAATGAAGCCTTATCTGCATCAAACAGAGGCTTCAGCTCGTCATCATCTGCTGTTACAAACAGCAGGAAAGAAGAAAGGCACAGAAACTAGCCCAGGTAAACTTTACCAAAAGAAGGCAGTTAGGAAGCAGCCTGCAATATTTTTTTTTGTTTAAATCCAACAACCAGGATGCTGACAAACATTCAAGATGTCATGTGACTGAGGTGAGGGGTTTTTTTGGCTATTTTTCTTTCAAGCACCCTTTCCCAAGGATAGTCTTTGCTCTGTGCCTCTCTGTGTTTTGTCCTTTTTCAGTTTTCTTACCATCCACTTTCAGTGTTTCCTGCTTTTACCTTCCCTTTACCCTGATGTGTTTAGGGTCTGCACACACACAGAGCAGTGGTTGTTACCCAGATTACTGGGTTGGTCAGTTAGCACTGGGCACTGCAGGCTATCCTTTATTCACAGGCAAGGAAAGAAAAACTTCCTTTTCAGTCACCTGCATGCCTGGGCTTTACCTCACAGAAACTTAGAGGGATTCTCACAAGTTTCCAGGTATGGGAATTGTCTCTTACTGCATGTGCTTATATTTGGGCTAGCATGTTCAACTTGATTGGAGGTAGGGAGTACAAGAATAAGGTAGAAAATACTAAGTGTCACTTTCCAGGCCAGAAATGTGTTTGGTATGTGCATGTGGACTTCTCCTCCAGTGGGCAAGCCTGGTTTGTGTCTTGGTGTATGTGTGTGTATGTGAAAGAAGCAGCTGTGTGAAAGGAACTGCTGCAATACCAGAGCTGGAATGCAGGTAATTATACATAACAGTAACTTTAAACTTCTGGGTAGTTTCATTGCCTTGTAGAATCTTCCTGCAGGCAGAAAATTTGGCTCAGGCATAAGGATTTTCAGGAATGTTCTTCTTTTTAATGTGTGTGGTGGAAACTGTAATTTCATTTGTGTGGCCGTCTTCCCTGTGGCTGTTGGAGATTGTTGCTTATTTCCCTGATAGTGGTGGCACAAGCAGTACTTTCCAGTGCTTCCTTGGATGACTGGATTGCTGGCAAAGACTGTCTGGGATAGTAGGTCATAGTGAAATGAGGTCTCTCTCTTTGCTCTAATCAGAAAAAGCTATGCGCAGAGGCTTGCTTCAAACAGCAAGAGAGGGAAAGCAGAGGACAGAAATGAAATGTGAACGTGACTGTGTTCAAAGTGGAAAATGTTACAGGACAGGAGTGTCAGGAAAGCACCATTGTCCTTGATGGTTGATTGCTTTTCAGCTTGTGATCATGCAAAAGCATGTCCCCTATAACTGTAGCACCGTGTGCTTTCCAGCACCCTCGATCTGAAGAATGCAGAGCACTGGGAACTCAGATGAGTTAAATCTGCATCGGTTCTGTGACAGAGGTGCAATCACCTCAGCTCTACAGATGGAACAGAGGGAGAAAAGTTCAGGTGCTTACCCGGAATCAGTGAGACAGAGACAAAGGTAGGATCTGAATGAGAACTCTGACTTCCAGTCGAGCATGCAGACAGAAATGAACCACACAGTGGCTATTTAGCTGGGCTCTGCCTTTGCTTATGTAGTTGAACAAATGAAACTGTTTTTTTCTGAAGCATTGAGCGCCCTGTAGCTCCTGTGGAAACCTGCTGGAGTGGTGGTAGTTCTGCTGTTTTGCAAATGAAATTCTTGAGAAAAGAGTATTACACAGAAGAAACAACCTCAAGAGGGTAGAGTACTGGCAAGCTTTCTGAGGTCATTTGGAGTGCAGAGAACAGCACAGGATCAAAGTTGAGCAGAAGAGATAGGAGATAAGGAAATGATCAGGATGAGGGTGAGAAGGACAAATGAGAAATACTGGAGAATGGTGGCAGAAGAGGACAGATTTGATCTCAGAGCAGAAAATAGTGGGAAATTGTGTATGATAGCCTGGAAATAAAATCCCTGCCTTTAAGGAAGTACAAAATTATGTAGTACAAGAAAGAAGAGTTTTAGTGAGGCAGCATAAGCTGGAAGATAGGAGGGCTGCTCAGGAACACAAGAACCTTGCTTTCCTCTTGCCTCCTCTCCCAGTGGTGTACTGAATGTTGTGCCCTTCCTGTATGATGGTGCTGTGAACTTGTCCAAGTCCTCCAGGTACTGCTCTAATAAAGTAAAACCAGTAATTCCCCTTAGTCTGCAATCAACAGATTGAAAAAGGAGGGGAGACGGTTAAGAGGTGGGTGAGAACTATGTAGCCTTGGTTATGTTCTTTATTCTTACAATCAAAAGTTTACTCTGAAAGGGTTCCAGAAATGAGTCCTTTTCAGCTGATACAAATAAAAGTCTTATTCCTCATTCTTTCCCTTTCCCCCCTGTATCACTAATATTTAGCAGAAGTAAAAAGAAGACAGAATCATAGGGTTTCATGTCAGACAGGGAAAAAGAGGTATTGACTGGTCTCAGATTGTGTTTTGCCATGACCTAGGAAGGGTTGCATAACCCTATCCCTTGTGAAGATTGTTGGAGAACTCTGGCTATGTTGTTGTTGTTAATAGTACTACTATTATTATTATTATTACTATTATTATTGAAAGTAAGCAAATGCATCTGTGTGAGAGAGAGAGAGGCTGGGTGAGTGTGTGGGGGTGGAGGAGGAACTGAAACCTGTGTTGTTTGTTCCTGCTGGTGTATCAGGGTTAGGCTCTTGGGCAGCAATGGGAACCCTGAAGAAACCTCCTTTGGGGACTTCCTATTGGAGAATGCACAGCATCACTTTGTCACTAGAAACGAATCACTTGGGTGGAAGTCGTGTGTTTCTGCTGCACTTTTAATAGATTTTCTTTCTTACAGTAGAGCTTTACTCCCTGGGAGCTCCTTTGTGGGAGTTACTTAATAGACAGTATTCAAAAATATGTTCTCAATAGAAGTGTTTAAAAACCACGTGGATGTGGCATTTGGGGATATTGGTTTAAAGGTGAACACAGTGGTGGCAGGTTAACAGTTGGACTCACTGATCTTAGAGGCCTTTTCCAACCTTAATGATTCTATGACAAAACAGCCTCAGGAAAACAATTGTAGTGCTGGCGATGCAAGAACACCAATCCAGTATTTTCACGTTGCCTTGCGTTTTCCCACGTGGCCTTGAATAATTCAAATGGCCTCTCAATAGCTCAGCTTGTCGGAAATGACATGAGGAAAGTAGTACTACTTGACTTTGTGGGTGTAGGCTGATAAAGGTATTGAAACTGTTGAGGTATCTAAAGGTAAAAGCTTTTATCTGAGACAGTAAATATCTGTCTGCTCCCAAGTTGCTTAGGGTGTATGCCTTATTTAAGTCAGGCATGGAGGCTTTTATATATCAGTCCCTTGCAACCTGTAGAAAATCCCAGCGAGGCAACAGAAGGCTGCCGAGTGGCTCTCCAGCGTTCAGTGCTAGTGTTGATAAAAAGCCAAGGGGATTTCCTGCAACACGATTTAGTTTCTTGGCTCTTCACATGTGGTGGACATACATTTTACTATTCTGGTTAATCCTGCCCTTCTAGATGCACCTCAGAAAACAACTGCCAGCATCAGTGATGACTTACACGGGAGCAGGAGGACCTGATGGTCATGGGGATTAAAGATCAGGGGCTTCAAATGGTAGTTTATCCATAGACCAGTACTGAGAGCGAATCCCTGAGCATCCCTAATACATAGGGATGTAATTGTAGGTGATCCTGGGTAACCCAGGATGTGGGGAGCAGGCACTTCTCCAGATCATGACTGTCTGATTTTGTAATTTTGTCCTGGGGCTACCCTACCTCTGGCTTGCTTTAAGCCTGGATCTCAAAAGTACTGTGATCTATTGTGATCTTTAGAGAGCCAACAAGAACTCCCACCTAATATTTCAAGGCACTGAAAGAGAATCCTTTGCCCTCGTGAAATTAATTCAGAACACAAATTACCTTTCAGTTGACGACTACTTTGCACAGCTCTGCTAAGTAGTTTATCTTAAAGTATGGTCAGATGGGAATTTTTAAATTCTGTTTCTTCCTAAAACAAAAGGACATGACCCTGATTAGGGCCATCCCTGGGGAATGAACCTAGGAACTCTGGATCAAAAGGAACAAATCCACATTGCTTGTGCTAGTTGTGTATCTATGAATGTCTCTGTCTTATCCAGAGGCTTGCAAGTGTCTGTGTTCAGCCTGCCTTCTGAAGAAGAATGAGGAGCCACAGCTGGGGAGTTCATTTGTATCTCCACCTTGATTTCATCAGCTCGTATCAAACCTGGGTGCCCCTACTTTGTTGGTGGAGCAGACGCTGACCTGAGCCCTCAGAGCTGGAAGTCAGGAGGTGTTTCTGTCTAAGCAAAAGTGAAGCTGGTGTGGTGACAGCTCATTCCTTAGCCATGACATGGGTGCTCTGACCACATGCAGAGAGTGCAGAACAGGAGTGTTGGACTTGGGAGTGATGATAGGATCTTTTGAGCCTTGAAATGGCAGAGGATGCAATGAAAAATCACAGTGCTTTCCAGTAGGATCAGAGATGTTCACAGCCTCTGAAGAACAGATATGGATTAGTAGAAAGTTAACTGGGTAAAAAACTGGCTGGATGGCCAGGCCCAGAGTTGAGTGAAGTTACCTCCAGCTGGGGGCTGGGCACTGAGGAAGAGAGTGCATGACTCCTGTAAGTGATAGTTGAACCTGCCAAGTCATTTGGTTTTACAGGTGAATTGGGGAACATACCTGGAGCTCATAATGATACAGAGGGCATCCATGTCCCTCACCATGGCTTGGATATTTGCCCTCTCAGCCTCTGCACTGTTATCAGGAGTTTAGGCAGCCTTTGTGAGGAGATCAGGCGGCTCTGGAGATACTGTAGGAAGGCAAAGCAGCACTGAGGTATATATAGGAAATCTGGATTTCCTGTGGCCAGGATATCTGATTCTGCTGCAGATCTGTTGTGCCACCTCGGGCAGATCTCTCTATTCCCCTGAATATTTCTTTTCTCTCTTGTTTATTCCTGTCATACTGCCAGGAGGGAACTGCATCGAGCCCTCTGTTGAACAGCACCAGGTTGTACAAGCAGCTGGGGTCTCCCAGCACATCCATCACACTAATAATGATAGGAAGGAGAGCACCCATCAGAAATGTTTCCTTACCTTTTAGTTATTAATACATTTTCTTTTCTCTCTGTCTTTTTTCTTTCTGTTTTTTTTTTTTATTATTTCTTTCTTGCTTGAAGGGGAAAATAAGTCAGCTATCTTTTATTCCTTCTAAAACAAATGACTCCTGACAGGTCTGGAAATGTGTTTCCTGCAATTACTCCATGCACACAGGGGCCGTGCTGGCTCATTTATACACCCACATACCACAGCTCAGACTTTTCATTAGATTGGTATACATCTTTTGTTTGCAGTGATAGGCACATGAAAGCACAACAGGAATAGGGCCAGGGAAGAGAAGAGGGGAAGGGAATGCATTGCTGCCTGAAAATTGCTGTCTCAGTGTTTTATTCCTTGCATATGCAGAAGAATATTTTTATTCTTTTTATTGTTTACCAGCAGTGCAGGAGCAGACGGGGACTCAGATGGACGCATTGCGGCCGTGGTGGCTGCTTGTGCCACAAGGTTGGTTTATGGTCTTGGCTGGCAGAGGAAGGGAGAAGGGCATGTAGGGCATTTTCCTACTGTTCAAGAGTAAGAGTGTACCCTGGAGAAAGGATCATGAGGCAGGCACTTGGCCAGCCCTCTCCTGCTCACCAGCCTTGTCCCTGGTCACTTTTGCTTCTGGGAATCTCCTCCAGCAGGAGCTGCTATGTGGTGGGACTGATGGCTGCAGGGTGACAGGCAGGAGGAGAAGGTGGGGGACGTGCTGCTGTCTGATATACATGCCCTCAGCAGGGGTTGTCCTTGGCCAAGTGCATCAGGGTGTTTGTGTGAGAGCTGAAATGCAGTCAAGGCTGGTTAGATCAGCATAAGGCTAATTTTAAATCCCAGATATGCTGCCAGTCTTGTTCTGCGTAGCTCCAGCCCTCCTGCTCCCTTTCATCTTGCCGCAGCTTCATCCTCCCCTTTCAGAGTTGTCCCCCTATTGCTCAGTGCAATTCCTGGGTGACTGGTTTTTGTCCCTAAGCCCATTAGTGTGTTTGCAGCTCGTGTCCTGGAAATGTTTGCCCTTGTCAGATCTGTCCCTCTCACACAGCCAGCTACAGAGTCTGGCAGATCTAGGCCTCCTGCCAATGCTTTTGTGGTGCTGTGGTCTCTCACGCAAAAAGCCACTCTTGTCTGTAGCTGCACAGGCTGACAGATGTTTTGACTTCTGCTTTTGTCCCACCTGGCTGTCTTGGAGACACAAAAGGTACACTGGGATTAGCACAGATGGGAGAAATGTCTGCCGAGATCTACCAAAGGTCACACAAAAACTGTGGAGGGAAGATATTAGTGCTGTGTTTATTCTGTCCCCACCTCCCTCTGCAGCTTGAGATGCTACAGGGAGGAGCCATTCCTGGTGTGTCCCATCTTCATAATCAGCTTCATTCAGGCCTGGCTCTGCCTTCTGTTGAAGGCTGTGTAAGCACCTGTGTTCACTGTGCCTACATTTAAACAGAAATCCTGGGGTTTCAGAGTTAGCAAGCAGCTCTGAGGAGCTGGGACTGTTCATGACTGTCCACATGGCTGCCACCAGAGCTTGAACTCCACTGCTTAGTAAGAGCCTCTGGTCTGAGCTGAAAAGACTATTTTGCAGATAATTTTAGTTGAAGGAAAAAACCCAAACTCCAAACATCCGCAAACTAAAAGAGCTGTAATGACTGGTGTCTCCTATGATTACAAGTGGACCTAGAACACACTCCACAGAGCAGGGATTCAGTGTTGCTCCAGAATCATTGCCACAGCTCACTCTGATTAAGTAATTCAAAGGCAGTTTGTTACCTAAAACGCTTTGGTCTGTTGAATATAGGTGAGGTATTTTGGATTCTTGTTCTGATGTCATGGATAGGATCTACTGTGTAGAGACATTTTTGTGTTATTGTCTTTGACCAAAAAATTGTTGCCCAGAAAATAAACTTGATGTTGTTGGGGTTTTTTGTTTGTTTTTTGTTTGTTTTATTGTTTCTTTGGAAGCTTACACCATGGTAAGAAAATTAATAGCAGTGTTCTGTGTTCAATGCCATGGATTATTTAAGGTGCTAATGCCCATTCAAAGCTGTTGGTTAATTGAACATCACAGAGTTATAGGCCTGAGCTGCCAAATGCAAACAGGGTAATAGTTTTTATTTATTTCACAAGATGAAATTCTGCTCATCGGTCATGTTTATTGACCGAATATCTCAGGGCTCAGTATTTTAACATTTTACAGTAACTTATTAACATTATGCTGAGAAAAAGAGGGATAGGTAGGAGTCTTAAAATACTTCTCTGTTGTGACCTCATCATCCTTTTGTACTGATGGCATTTACCTGTCACCCTTGCACGAAAAGCATGTATTCAGCAGATGTCTCGGCAGCACTGAATTGTATCAGGTCCGTTGCTCTTTGCTGGTCTTTATTCTTTAAAGTGGGAGACAAACAGTGCTTAAACCTTTGAATCAAGGAACAGTTTTCAGAAGTGTGTAAATGATTTAAGAGTGTGGTTCGCTTTGGCTTCTAGTCAGACTTTGTGCTCTTTAATCTTCTTAAGTTCTTTCCCTCCTCCAAAGGTTTGCTGCATCTATCTCTCCTTAGCACTAACACGGCCCCTGTAACTGTTGTGTGAGTGGCATCCAGCCTCCAGTGCGCTGCCACATCAGCCTGGTACGGGAGAAGAGATCAGGGTCTCTGGCTTGCAGTGGGGAGTTAAGGCACAATTGAGATGGACTGTTTCCCCAAGCCAGACAGGGATTTTGAAGTGTGCATACCCAAGTCCTGCGCTAAACCCTGAGCCTGATTGCTTGGCTCCTCTGCAGGGAGGTGCTGAGTGTTCCCTGCTAGGCTTTGCTGAGTCAAGGGCTTAGGCTCTTCCTGACATGGTCTGCTTGTCCACACGTACAAGTACTTGCCAAAACTGCTGCAGTTTTGCTGTAAACTGAAGTCTTGGAATGGAATCCTCCCAGGATTTTGCTCTGATGAATTACTCTGTGTGCTGAAAAAAGGAAGATAAGGAGCAGGCAGAGGAAGAGGCATTTAAATACAGTATCCTGCATATATCATTTGTTGTTTCACTCATGATGTCTGACAGTGGAAGAGCATACAAAGTACAAATTCACTGGTGTTGGGCTCTTCCCCCAGGTAGCTCTTCCATTAATGGTGGCTATGTCATAAGTTCATGTTTGGTGAGCTTTGGACCACCTCTGCAGCCTCACCTATACATATAGGGCTCACCCTATAGGGCTTGGGACCTTTGAGCATGGATGGGCATTATAGGGGATTTAAGCAAGCAAAGACGTGAATTTGAAAAGATGCTGCTTTGAATTTTCTTAAAATGCTGCTTCTTTGGAATGCTGCAATGGCTTGTCTTTGTTTGGAACAGCTGTAACCTTGCTTTGAGGAGAAGTGGGGTTTCTGGGGTAAATGCCCTTTTGGGGGCAGAGGGGAAGCCTCAGCACTGGCCTAGGTTTTATGCCTGGTGTTTTCTTTCTATAAAGACACTCTGTCTGCAGCTGCTGCACTTTGTGCTGTGAACAGGCTTCCCATGGGGAGAAGGACTGGATGGTGCATAGGAACATTTTTTCAAATGAAAACTTTTTCAAAAATGTTTAGAAAGAAATAATACTGAGAGATAGTTATTTCTTGGAAGTTTTTAACAATGAAGACAATGTTCAGCNGAAAATATTCTTACTGTCTTGAAATCCTTTAGAATACATTTTGTCTATTTTAGGTTGCTTTATTTCAGATTATCTAATTTACTCTCCAGAAATGAACAGGGGAGCACTTGCATGCCAGAAGTCAGCCCATCAGGTGAGTTGGTGGTGCCTCTGTTAAAACACATTTAAGAAGGGGCAAAAAACACCATACAGGCAGAGGAAGAGAGGAGGGGGAAAAAAGTGATAAAGAACAGAGGGAGCACCAGTATCAGGGAAGGAGTTGGTGCTCCATGCTAGACAGGTATTACTTGCAGCCTGTGGACGACTCCTACGAGCTGATGGATGTTCCCCTGGTATCAATACAGACTGTGTGGGATGAAGGGACTGAGGGCAGCCTTGCTGAGAAGGACTTGGCAGATGAAAAACTGAATATGACCCAGCAATGTGCACTTGCAGCACAGGAAGACAATCCTGTCCTGGGCTGCATCAAAACGAGTGTGGCCAGATGAGGGAGGTGATTTTGGCCTTCTGCTCTTGTCTTATGAGGTCCCACCTCGAGTTCTGCGTCCAGGTCTGGGGTCCTCAGTCCAGGAGAAACACGGACCTGTTGAAGTGGGTCCAGAGAAGGGACACCAAAATGGTCTGAGGGCACTATATCTGTGAGGTAAGGCTGAGAGAGTTTGGGCTGTCCAGCCTGGAGAAGAGAAGGCTCTGGGGAGACCTTACTGCAGCCTTNCTATAAAGACACTCTGTCTGCAGCTGCTGCACTTTGTGCTGTGAACAGGCTTCCCATGGGGAGAAGGACTGGATGGTGCATAGGAACATTTTTTCAAATGAAAACTTTTTCAAAAATGTTTAGAAAGAAATAATACTGAGAGATAGTTATTTCTTGGAAGTTTTTAACAATGAAGACAATGTTCAGCATTTTGGCTGTTGTATGCTTTTTACCTTTTTTTTTTTTTTAAGGTTTTGGTTGCTGCTGCTGTTTCTTTCTCTTTGTGTTGCTGGGTCCTTGGTTGTCCACAGTGTTTTGTATGGGCTTGACAATGGTGTGTGTCCCAGGGACCATGTGTTTCAGTTATCTGGTCTGGGCCAATTGAACAGCTGCAGTCCTCTGGCAGGTTGTGTTCTCTGAAAAGAAAAATATGGTTCTAATTCATTTTTGTTTATTTTAAAACCTGATTGGCAGTCAGCACTGTATATCTATCTACCACATTCTAATTATGGACAGTGGCAAAACTAATAAAACCCCAAAGTTTATATATTTATTTATTTA
>VZTH01008182.1:0-106922 GCA_013397815.1 Aleadryas rufinucha | reverse complement strand
AGCTGATGGATGTTCCCCTGGTATCAATACAGACTGTGTGGGATGAAGGGACTGAGGGCAGCCTTGCTGAGAAGGACTTGGCAGATGAAAAACTGAATATGACCCAGCAATGTGCACTTGCAGCACAGGAAGACAATCCTGTCCTGGGCTGCATCAAAACGAGTGTGGCCAGATGAGGGAGGTGATTTTGGCCTTCTGCTCTTGTCTTATGAGGTCCCACCTCGAGTTCTGCGTCCAGGTCTGGGGTCCTCAGTCCAGGAGAGACATGGACCTGTTGAAGTGGGTCCAGAGAAGGGACACCAAAATGGTCTGAGGGCACTATATCTGTGAGGTAAGGCTGAGAGAGTTTGGGCTGTCCAGCCTGGAGAAGAGAAGGCTCTGGGGAGACCTTACTGCAGCCTTTCAATACCTAAAGGGCTTATAAAAAGATGTGGATAGATTATTTAGTAGGGCCTGTTATGATTGCAGTAGTATTAGTATTTTTTTATTATTATCATTACAGGATTATGTTACCCAAATAGGATGGGGCAAATGGATTTAAACTAAAAGAAGATAGATGCAGACTAGATACAAGGAAAAGGCTTTTCTGTGCTGAGGGTGGTAAAACACTGGCAGAAGTTGCCCATAGAGGTGGTGGATGCCCACCACTCTGGGCAGTTTCTGGGAACATGCAATCAGGATCTGGTTGAACAGGGCTCTGAGCAAGCTGGTCTAGTTGAAGATGTCCCTGCTCATTGCAGGATGTTGGACTAGATGATCTTTAAAGTCCCGTCCTGACCCAAATAATGCTATGATTCTATGACCATAGCCCCCAACCCCTGTACTGCTTGGGGTGAGGGGTAGAGTCTTGAGAAAAGCAGTGAAGTTGAGCCTGGGAGAGGAAAGGTGAAAAGTGTTTGTGGTTTTGTTTCTCTTTACCTGCATCTATTTTACTTGGCAGTAAGTAATTTTCATCAAGTCGCGTCTGTTTTGCCTGCTTTGCCTACAACAGTAATTGATAAGCAATCTCCCTGTCTTTATCTCGACCCACAAGCTTTCTCATTCCTTTTCTTACTAATTTCTCCATATCCTGCTGAGAGGAGAGAGTGAATGAGAGCCTGGGAGGGCGTTTGGCTCTTAGCCAAGGCTAACCCAGCACAGTGAGCAGGAGGTTTAATGTCAAACTGAGCAGGTCTCGCACTTGAACAGTGCTGTGCTCTGCAGCTGTGAGCTGCAGCTGCAGCTAAGCTGCCTCATTTAAATGACCAATGCAGCAGCTCAAGGCTCAGTGCTGGCTTCACATCTCCACCTGCTTGGGTGTCCAGCATCCTAAGAGGGTTTTTAGTGAAAGCAGCCTGCCTCTTCAGCCTTCTCCTCCTCACCACTAATACAAAGTACTCCGACAATATCTGAATCTCCTCAGTTTTCCTTATGGTATCCTACCCTGTACATGCAAACATTGCATTTCTGGCAAGAGTCTTATGCTGGATGCAAAGGGGAGACTTGTGGTATTTTGCACTTGCAAATAGGAGAGAGGAGCTTGCTGGCTTAGTTGCAGTCCGAGGGGATGCATCTCTCAGCCAGATGTTTTGGTAAGATGCTGTCTTTGATGTGAAGGGAGTAGAAGCTGCCCTCAGTTACTTGGAGATAGGAATTGGGTTCCATAAAATGTTACTGATCTCAAGAGAGGTAATCAAACTAAATCACGAGGTTCTTAAAAAACAAAAAAAAAAAGAAAAAGAAAAATTCTCAGAAGAATATATCTTGAATTTAATTTCTCTTTTGACCATTATGCTGTGTTGGCAGGAGTGGGAGGTCCACAATGTGGTTGTGAGGGCACATAAAAATGCATTCACCTTTATATGCTTTCCTGTGTGCTCAGACATTGACTCCTCCATTGTTCCTCTTTCACAGCTAAAGTAAGCACCACCCACCTTCCTTATGAGTTTTTCCTCTCCAGCCTTTGCACTTTTTCTCCTGTATGGCCCTTTGGTATGCAGAATAAAAAATAATGCTGGAGGAAAACTGAGAACATTACAGGAGCTGAAGAACAAGAAATGACACAGCTTGAATGTGGTGGGCACAGGTATGTCTTAAGATGGAGGAAAATACCTTTGTGAGTCCCTTGTGGAGAAAAAAATCTCCAAGTCAGATAATCAGGGAGTATTTTGCTTCAGGGTCCTACACAGAACTCTGCTTAGATTAGCAGACCTAAAAATAATGGAGCTGGAGGAACTGCTCATTTCACATCAAGGACTCTTGCAATGTCCTGCAAGTGCTAAATGCTGTGATCAGTGAATTTTTTGTGAGAGCTGGCAATGCTGTTACATCACCACATGAATCATGTTCTCTGTACTTCCTACCATGCCTTCCAGCTGTGGCCCTGCAGGCAGGAGAAAGTAACCATGCACATGATCCACATCCAAATGGGCATTTTTTTTTTCCTGGGGAATTATATTGATTTTTCAAATATGCACTCCATTAACGCAGTGTGCTAATTCTGAAAATGTTTATTTAGCTGACTGTGTCTTTGTTGCTAATGCTTACAGTATGGATTGTGCTAGGAACTGGGTGACTTTTGATTTTGTTTGTAAGCTATACATTAGAGCCATTGTAGGCTGGATCTTTATTTTCTGGATATTTCTCTGTTTTCTTCATGGCAAAGTACTGATTTATTTGCTATACTGCATTCACTCCCCAGACATCAGCTCCCTGACTCAGACTCGTGAATGGCTTCTAAGTTTGGATGCCCAATGGCTGAGATGCCCATGCCTGGCAGCATGGCATGTCTGATTTTTCCTTAGTTGTCAGGAGTTTGGTGGATGCTGAACTTTGACCATGACACTTGAAGTGACCAGACAGTTGCAAGCACCCCAAGTGTGTGAAAATTTGCTTGCCAAGTATTGCAGGGGCTTTTGCAAGCCCTAAACGCCTAGCTCATATATTTGTTTTGTGAATACTGAGGTTAAAAGAAAAAACAAACCAAACGCAGCAAAAACTTAAGATTTGTAGCTGGTTAAAAGAGAGAAAGAACAGTTATCTGAAATAGCTGTTCAGATAACTGAGTGCAATCAGCAATCTCATTTACTGGGGTTAATTTTGCCTGTAGCAGCGTTTGTGCCATTGGCAAAGTGACTGTCCTGTCACAAGAAACAATTACTACTGAGTTCTCAGCTGGGTATGGGTGGGAACCCAGAGTTACCAGTTGTGTGAGAGCCGGAAGAGCAGGAGCAGTCTCAAACCCAGCATTTTGATGTTCCCATGCTCTTCTGGAGTGGCTGCTGTGCTTTTTAATGCTGTGGGATTGGCACATCATGAAGAACGTTGAGGTAATTTGTGTGTTTGTGATTCTTTATTTGGTTTGGAATTTTAAAATTCTTTAATGCTTTCAAAACATAAAGAGCTATATAAATTGTTGAGTAGCACTGAAATTGAACTGAGTGTTGTAATGTGTTTAGGAAGGAAGCCTAAAGTCGCTCAGTAGTTGTACATACTCTGCTGCAGCCCTGAGTGCTGAATCCCATCACGGCAGGGCTCAGTTCATCAAAGTGGCATTAATCTCATCTGTCTCTAGCTGTCTAAAATTAAAGCATCTAGGCCAGAAAGTGCTTCAGTCCAGCTATTTCGTGTGCCTGTTTTAGGGTGGATAAGTCATGCTCAGTTGAAGTGTGTCTGCACTGGCTGCAGGGGACATAAAGAACTAGTTTGGATGCTGTGTCTGAGTTCAGCCCTGAAGCAGCCCCACAGTCCGGGAGAGCTCGCAGCCTCATGGTGTCATTTAAGACAGCAGTTGTGTTGATAAAGTTTCCACTCAGCACAGCACTTGGGAACCTCCTTCTTTTCCCCCTGAGCAGGCATGTTTTCCTGGAATGAGGCCTCCAGCTCTTACCAGATGTCCCCTTCTGGCTCCAGCTGTGTCAGCTAGGATGTCACTGCCCGTCAGTGCTTTTCAGAGCCGGTAACGATCCCACAGAGATCTGACAGCAGGGCAGTCTGCGGGAGGCTGAATCTATCAGTTTATTGTAAACAATTTGCAGCTTTTGAGTTGATCTGTCCTGATGGATTTTACCCAAAGCAGACCTGGCAGCACTTGCACAGATACTCCCACCAGCAGAGTGACAGCAGCAACCACTGGACAATAACTCAGTGGCACTACAGTGCGTAGTTTCAACAGAGGAGCCAGGGAGTCTCATCCTGTGTTCCATCCCCTGCACTGGGCTGTTCTCTAGCTTGTGTCTCATCTAAAGCCTGCAGTGATGTTCAGGTACTCCTGTCTCTCAGCTCTGTGTGTGTGATAGAGTGTTGGCCTTGATGGGTTCTGCCAAGCTGGGTAAGGTGAACCATGAGGGAATGTGGTGTACTTTGGGGGCAGGTGTAATGGATACCAGGGAGCACTTCAAACACTGAGCACTGAGGAGGACTGTGTCTCTCAGAGGCAGCGAGCACGTACAGATAGCAAAAAGGTGGTTGTACCAGGGGGATTTGTGAGAACAAACTATGAGTTTGCTGTAGGTGTTAGCAGATGATTTCTGTGCTTGCACATATTCCTGCAGAGCCATTTTGTTTTCTCAGGCTTTACAGTCACAGATGTGGTGAGGCTATAAACACGGTAATCTCGCTCCTTCTTAATTCAGAATTTGGACTCTTCCTCGCTCCATTAAATCTCACATTTAACTTTATTTTGAAGAGTTTTAGTCATAGGAACGGTGTTGGGGACAGAAATGGTACATTTAGTTCTGCTGAATGGATAGGGTATTAGATTGACAGTCTCTGTCAGTGTTTAATTACAGATTAATGGGATGTAATATGTCATTATGGCAGCTCAGTAGCACAAGTTTTGGAACTGCACACAAAGTCCAGGCTTTCATTTCTTGTTAGACGAGGCTACTCTGACCTGCCTTGCACAATTTCCTCTCTGTTCTCTTGTGGCAGAGAATAGGAATATTTACAGTTCAGGTACTTAATGACCCCAGGAATATGATGCAAGACCAAAGGTGTAATTTAAAGGGTATGAAGAGATGGGGAAGAACTGATACTATACAGGAATGACATAATTCCAACAATATGCTACAAGGAATGAAGTATCTATGAAAAGCTTTATGCTGTGAAATGAGCAGCTTTCTGCACAACATCTGCCAGCAGATACAAAGGTATTATTTGTGTCCAAAATGAATAGGTCTACTCAGCTTTACTAACCAGACCATGAATTCAAGGGAGGGACTATATTCGTGGGCTGGAAAATGAGGGCATCCCATAAATGGGTTATTGAAGTAACATTCCCAGTTATTGCCTAGTTGAGCCTCTATCAGCCAGTACTTGAATACTTCATGTCTTGCTGCAGATGCCTTTTGCTGAGCAGGTTGGTTTGAAGCTATTCTTACTGAGGACCACCTTGAGACATTTACTTACCTAAAAAGTACTTTACACTATGAGCAGCCCTCCTTATGTCTGCAGAAAAAAAGAATGCTGTTTGGGAATGGAATAGATTGTGTTTTGGCCCTAGGGAAGGAGCTGAATAAGGAATCAAACACATGTTAGAAAGGGCTTAACCACTTTAAGATGTAATAGATCTCCTTCAATTTGTCTTTCCTTGTAAGACAGCCTGTCAGTGTTGCTGTGCAGGTACCAGGCACCTCCTCAAGAGTCACTTATTCTTGAACTCCAAAACTGACAGTCCTGCTTGTGCAGTGTGGAGTGTCGTAAGGTAGAATGGTTTTGTTTTTTTTTTTCTTGGTGGGGTAGGGAAAAGGTTCCTGTATAGCAATGGGCAGAGGAGGTCTTTATGTCTTCCTGTCTGACTGGAGTCACAAGGAGGAAATGTTAACCATCCCAGAATTAAAGAAATAGCTTGGAAACCTCTGTGGCAAACACAGGACTGCTTCTTCAGTGACAGATTTCAAGGCAGCAGTTGCAGTGCTGGTTAAAGGAGAAGAGGGAGCCCTCAGGTGAGGGGTTTCAGATGTGTGTGACAGATCTGCTGGGAATTTTATCTCGTGCTGTATAAAGTATGGCTACCACTGTGTTTGCTTGTGATGCACCATTTGTTTATGCTCCTGACGCTGGCATTTTACTTAATATAAGTATTTTGCACGTCCAGGTTGTTCTCTGCCACTGTAAAAGTGGGAACTGGCAGAGCTTAGCAAAACTTTACTTGGAGGATAGCAAGTCTGTTATTGAAACTGCTGACCCAGATGGGCCAGGGATGCTTCTGTGTAGAAACCATGTCTTTTAATAATCTGGTGTAGTTTGGCCTTGACTGTTCTTGTACGTGAGAGTGTTTTGGGCTTGTGAAGTGCTCCGTTGTTCCTGTGCAAAGAACAACCCTACCATGCCCAAACCTCTGTGTCAGAGTAGCGGCCCTGGGAGGGCATCACTGGAGCTGCTATTGCTCCCAATTCCTTACAGATAAGTGAGGATGCAGCAGCAAAGTTTGGGCAGTGGGGTAGCCAGGCTCTTCCTCCTCTTGGCCTGTGTGTCTGGGTCACATGTGGGGAGAGAATCATGAGCAAGTCACCAGTGCCACCATCTGGGAGCAGAGGTACGCCCTGCAGGATCCAGGTGTGTTCCCTTGGATGTAGCTGAGCTGGAAAGGAGGTGACTCTGCACAGCCACCTGGCCAAGGTTGCTGCCTCACTGGCCCATGGACAGAGCAGCGTGAGTGAGTACTTCCTTATCTCCTCCAGGCACAATCATGTTGCCTGGCTCAGGTCAATGATTTGTGTTGTTTTATACTAGCACTGATAATTTATTTTTCCTAAGTGTAAAATGCAGTTTTGACAAAAAGGAGCTCTTCAGGCAGCACTGTGGGGAACACCCAGGAAGGAGTTGCAGGGAGTAGCTGGAAGGTGTGAAACTCTTTTAAAGGTACGCAGGGATCTAGGCAAAAGGTCTATGATGGCCTCTGATTCATAACCCTCTGCCCTTTGCTCAGGGCTTGTTTGACAGCCAATGGGTGAACTAAATATTGGTGCATTTATGGTTTGCAGAAAAAAAAGAATTCTTAGACATATTAAATATATGTGGCTAATACCACAGAATGACCAGGCTGCTTCAGAAGAGTGGGGTAGATCCTAATAATGCCTTTGTTTAAAAGGACTGAGACTCAATATCTCACGTCAAGACCTGAGGAAAGTATTTCTCATTAGTACCATGCTGCCAGATTTAGTAGTGTGAAAATAATGCAAACAGTCATCTGTAATGCAAATGTTGATGTCTGATTAATAGAGAAAATAACACAAGCAATTAATCCACAAGGGAGTAGATCATTATAAATGTAAATTAGATCATCAAAGGGTAAGCCACACAGAAATAAAACTACCCCAAAACATGATTAATTATTGAAATTCCAGTAAAAAAGGCATCTTTAACAATAGAGTCCTTGGAAGACATGTCAGGTGGTTCATCAAGATTCTGGACAGGGTTATTTTACAATCCCAAAATTGATTAGCTTCATTATAAATATGATGGGGACATTAATTCCACCCAAGATAGCATTCTGTTTTAGTGACAGAGCACACCCTTAGCACTAAACTGACTTATTTCTGATTTGTGTGCCCCCAGTTTTTGCTATAGTACGTAGTTTGCTTGGGTAACTCAGGAGATACCTGCTTGCATTTTTTGTTCATGGATGAGCATAGCCTTTACATAAATATTTGCACCTGCATATGATCACTCCAATATAAAATGTTAGAGGAAAGGCTGTCTTTCTGGTCAGGTCATAGAGATTTGTCAAAAATTAGTTTCTCTTCTTGCCTCTCAGAAAAATTTTCAAGTGACCTTGGACAGATCACTTTATCTTGCTGTGCTTTGTTCTCTACCTTGGTTTTGAATGTTTCAGCTTAATGATGTATAACATGAAATTATTTAAACGGTCTTCATTTCAAGTAATGCTAGGCATCTACCCTTGTAAAGTCCTGGTCACTTTTTAAAAGCTTAATTAAAGATGTTATTCTTTTCTAGCAAATGAGGGCTTGCTGCTCTTCAAGTGCTGTTAAATGCTAAAGTGACTTCTACTTTGAAGATACACAGTATTTTATCACTGTTTGTAACATTAAAGGCTAGGATTGTAATCTCCATCTTTCCTGAGGTTAAATTTTACATTTTCTTATTATTAGAGCCCTACTTAGGAACTTGGCAGTTCCCCCCCTTTCTGTTCAAACTAGACCCAGTGTGCTTTACCTCAGCAGTTAAAGTGCTTTTTGCATGGCATCATGGTGGTGTGCTGAACACCCTGCAGAATCGGCCCTGTGACACACCTTGCTCCTTGTGCAAGGCCATTTGGAGTTTAGATACCGAAATTGGCCAGATAGAAACTTTCTCACACAGTTTTGAGTTTAGAAAACAGGCATTCTTTACTGCAGAACATTATCACTCAGAGGATCCTTCCTCTAATTAATAGAGTGCCTCAAGTGTTGGGTGAGCAGAGATTTTATCATGCACGCTGATTACATATTCATTAGCTATCCCTGCTTACTCGATGTATATGGATTACTTTATTTTACATAGTCACACCCCTTATTGGAAGTCCTTATATGGTTCTCTGGAGTCTTCTTGGCTTCTGTTTTGTCAGCCTCATCTACTTCTCTTTATTTGATAAAAGTAAAATGTTATTCTGTTCTACTGTCTTTATCAAGTCCCCCCTTTTCTTGAGGCTAAGTTCCTTGTGGGAACTAGTCTCTTAATATCTGTATTTCATTTTATCACATAAGGCATTACAACAGCTATAACACTGAATCATGATGCAAGCTAAAACACATATAGCAATTATTATGGTGACACTTATAAACAGATGTTTTAACCAAGTCCATCTGGGTAACCATGAAGTAAGTTTGATCCAGATTTCTTCAGATCCCCAGGAGTTGTCATCTGGAGCTGTGTGTTGTAATATCTGAGTTTGTTCTCAAATTTCCTGGATATCTGTAGACACTCTGCAACTTTGACAGCAAAACAGGACTTAAGCATCTTGGACTTTTTGATTACCTGAGGGGATTTGGCCCTTTTAGTTCTGGAATATCAGTGATTTTTCTCTGCCCGGTTTCAATGCAGTTAAAATTGTCAGTAGTACTTGGAAAGGTCCCCTCCATTTTGACTGGAGCGAAGACGTTCCCCAGTCTTTCAGGTAGACCCAATCTCCTGTTTGGAACTTGTGCGCTGGTGTGTCCAGTCCCATCAGTCTGGAGATCACCACGGCTCGCTGTAAATCCCAGGAAGTTTTAAGAAGAGAAATTAGGTAATTATTTGAGTTGCCCCCTCCTTTTAGGTGTGTGTCTCCTGGACTATGTGGTACGTGGTAGCGTTGATCATATAGCAGCTCATAGGGGCTTATTTTGCTGGTGTCCCATGGCTGAATTCTAATTTGAAGTACAGCAGCAGGTAAGGCGTGGACTCCTGTCAGGGAGGTTTCCTGACATATTTTACCCAATTGCAATTTGTATGATTCATTCCCTCTCTCTACTTTGCCACTAGCTTGGGGCCTATAAGGAGTATGAAGATCCCAAGCTATCCCTTCCAAGGCTTTCCTAACCTGTTGTACCACTCCTGCATTGAAGTGGGAACCACTGTCTGATGACATTCCCAAAGATACCCCGAATCTAGCTATTAATGGATTCAACAGTATTTTAGTCACTTCCCTAGCCTGGCTGGTGCAATATGGGAGGGCTTCCGGCCACCAAGAAAAGGCATCCACCAGAACTAGGAGCAATGTCCCCCTTTTCTGGGTAATTCAGTGAAATTAATCTGCCACTATTCACCCAGAATGTTTCCAGATTTTATGGCTCCTAGCACTACTTTTTAACTGTGTTAGGGTTGTTTCTTTTACAAACTCTACATTGCTCAATTCTTGTTTGTACAGTCTGAACCATTTTAAACCCAATTATAGATTTTTGCAAATGTTTCAAAAGTTTTTCAGTACTCCTATGAGTGGCTTTTTGTTCACAGTCCACTATTTCACTCAAGATTGGTTCTGGGACTACTGTTTGCCCAGTCGGGGTAACTTCCCAGCCTTGTGGATCAAATTTTGCTTCTAAGGCTTAAATTAATTGACAGTCTCTAGCACTATACTCTGTTTTTTCTACTGGGAGGGGTATTTCTGGCAGGGATATTAAAGATATGTTCTCTAACGTGCCTTTTTTTGCAGCCTCTTTGGCAGCCTTATCAGCTAAATAATTCCCCAATTCCAGTTTGGTCTTACCTGCTTGTGCACTGTAGTGCATAATAGCAACTTCTGCTGGTTTCTGGATACTTTGGAGTAAATCCAAGATTTGCCATCCATCTTTGATCAATGTGCCTTGAGATGTCGAAAGGCCTCTCTCTTTCCAGATGGTCCCATGTGCATGTACCACTCCAGAAGTGTATTTTGAATCAGTCCAAATGTTAACTCATTTTCCTGTACTCAATTCCAAAGCTTGAGTGAGTGCCGTTACACATTGGAGAGGAGTGCCCTGGATTCAATTACCTCATGGTGTGTAGTCACTGCATCTCCAGATAGTCCTTTTCCATTTTGGACAAAGCTGCTCCCATCAGTAAACAGTCAGGACTTTCCAAGGGTCTGTATCCTAAGTCAGGTCTGCTGGAATATACTTCTTTTACAGTTTGTAAGCAGTCATGCTCTGGGGTTCCTTCTACTTGTTGGGCAGATAAGAACACAGCAGGGTTAATGATGGAAGTTGTTTTGATTGTCACATTGTCTCACTCCAGCAAGACTACCTGGTACTTCAGCATCTGGCTAGGAGAGAGCCAACGGCCCCTTTTTTGCTTGAGTATCGACTGCACCATGTGTGGTACAAAAATGACAATGTTTTGCCCCAAAGTCAGTTTTCGAGCTTCCTGGATCAAGAGAACAGTAGCTGCTACTGCCCTCAGACAACTAGACCAGCCTTGGCTGACATTTAGTTGCTCTGAAGAGTAGGCCACAGCCCTCCTCTGCTCCCCAAGGAACTGTGACAGCATTCCCAGTGCTGTTTTGTCTTTCATAGATAAATAGTTCAAACAGTCACATGGGGTCTGGTAGCCCCAAAGCAGGGCCTGCATAAGGGCTTGCTTGAGTTGTAAAAAGGCAGCCCATGAATCATCAGTCCAGACTATAAAGTCCTTCTGAGCTGTCTTCGAGAGCTCATACAGTGGCTTTACTAGCAGCCCACAATTGCTGATCCACAGGAGACACCATCCCACCATCCCAAACTGTACATAATTCTCTTACCGTTCCTGGCAGTGGGAGTTGGCAACTTGCTTCTTTTCACTCCTGTCCCAGCCTCCTTTGTCATTGGAGAATTTCAAATCCCGGGCAGGTTACTGTGGTCTGGAACATTTGCGGTTTGTCTTTGGATCCCCTATATCCACTTAGTCCCAGAAAATTCGACAATGCCACAGTCTGATCCCAGCATTGCTGTTTAGTTTCAGTGGCTATCAGAATGTCATCTGCATACATTAACAAGACTCCAGTAGGGTTCTGATTTTTCTGTTCCTCCAGTTCTTTTGCCCATTGATTTCTAAATACAGTGGGGCTGTTTTTAAACCCCTGTGGTAGAACCATCCAAGTCAATTGGCTTCTTCTCTCTCTGTTTGGATTTTCCCATTCAAAAGCAAATAGCTCTTGACTCTCAGTACTCAAAGGGACACAGAAAAAGGCATCTTTCAAATCCAATACCATAAACCATTTTAATTTTTCACTCAAGGTTGTTAGTAAGGTATAAGGATTTTCTGCTACTGGGTGTATATTTTCTACTATCTTTTTTATGGCTCTAAGGTCCTGTACCTGCTGGTAAGCCTTTCCTTCAGTTTGCATTCTTAACTGGCAAAATAGAGGTATTAAATTTGGATTCACATTCCTTCAATAGGCCATATTTTATAAATTTTTCCACAAGGGGTTATAACCCCTTATGACTTTCTATTTTCAAAGGATATTGCTTTTGCCTTACCAGTCCTGCTCCAGATTTCAATTTAGTTTTTACAGGCTCTGCTCTTTTGGATCTACTGGGCACCTCTCCAGCCCAGACTATCAGAATCACTGCATCCTCAAGTGATACTGGCAGATGGATCAAAATCAGCCCGATTTTGGAGACTGTAATGCAGAAATGGAGGCTTCCACATAATTAGGTTCTGGAATAATAACCTGTATTTTGCCATTTTTAAATTTGCTTTCAGCATTTAGTTTTTCTAGTAAACGTCTCCCAAGGAGAGGCTTTGGTGAATTGGGTAGATGCAAAAACTGGTGAGTCATCCAGTGTTTTCCTAATTTAAAATGAATGGGCTTGAAAAATGGCCGAGTTTCGCGATTCCCTGTTGCACCAACAATTGTTACAGAATTATTACTCAAGTTTCCTCTTACTGTATTTAGCTCTAAGTAACTAGCTCCTGTATCTACTAAAAATTCTACCTTCTCATTTACCTGCTTCTTCCCCAGCTTAGCTGTAATCAGACGTTCTGCCGGGGCAGAATCCTCCAGTCCCCCTCAGTCATCGTCGGTGGCAGCCACAGGAGGGGAGTTTGTGTGCTGCAACTGTGAACGATCCCTTTCCCAGTTCCCATCTTTCTTACAATATGCACACTGATTAATACCAAGTCTCTTGAGGGGGGTTGAGGTAGGTTGTCTGCATCCTTGTCCCCTTCCTTTCCCCAGGGGCACCATTCCGCTGGAAATCCCTTCATTAACTCCAACTACTTTTTGTTTAGTTACTTCTCGCTGGTTTTCTCTGTTCTGATAAACTGCCCAAGCAACATCTAACAGCTTCCCTAAATCATACTGGTCTTGTCCCTGAGCCTGTTGTAATTTCCTTCTAATATCATCTGAGGATTGCCCCACAAATATGGGGGCTAATTGAGTTTTTCCTTCCTCTGTTTCAGGATCGATCTTAGTGTAATTTTGAGCTGTTTCTTTCAGGCGATTTAAAAATTCAGTCGGTGTTTCCCTACCATCCTGCTTAATTTCAAATAATTTTGACATATTTGTAGCCTTTGGTATGGCATTTCTAATTCCATATAGTATCCACTGTTGGTATCTATTTAATCTCTCTCTAAACATGGGCACATTAGGCTCCCACTTTGGATCCACAGTGGGAAAATTAATGTCCAGTGTACCTGACAGGTTACCTGTCAAAATTTGCTCTTCCACAAACCTTCTACTGGTTTTAACAACCATCTCTCTTTCTGTACTGTCAAACATTTCTAATATAGCATCTATATCCTTCCAGTCCGGATCCTGAATTTTTATCATCATTTCAAATGCTTTTGCCATTTTGTCTGGGTTGTCTCGGTAGGTGCCAGCCATCAACTTCCAATTATTAAGGTCTGTTATTGAAAATGGAACTTTTACTGTAATTGGACCATCCATACCGACTGCCTGATGGAAGGCAGCTGCTCTCACATCTCTGTGTTTAGCTCTAGTTCTCTCTGCATTTACACTAAAACCCTCTGCTCCTAGATACATCCTCTCTGTTTCTTCTGTCTTCTCCTCTGCTCCTCGATACATCCTCCCTGTCCTCTCTATCTTCTCTTCTAGACCTGCTAAATCCACCTCTTTACATGCCAGTTCCCTCATAATATCAGTCTCAGCAGCCTGACTTGCTGTTCCCCCATCCAACCTGCAGTTAGGACTGACCATAACATCTAAATCATCCTTCATGCTGGGGAGATGTTTAGAACAAGTCTGTCCTATGCTGCACATAGAACAACAACGTTTTATCTGTTTTCCTTGATTCTCCTTTTCAAGAGCCAGCACAAAAGGGTCTGAGGGGGCTGGATTCAAGCCACAATCTTTCTGCCATTCCGGATGATTCCTTAAAGTGAAAAACATATCAGCGTACATAACCTCATCCCATTTCTGTTCCTGTCTTAAAAACAACATTAACTTTAACAGTGTATTATAATCCAAGGTTCCATTTTGTGGCCACTTTGCTCCTGAGTCCAGTTTGTACAACGGCCACCGCTGATTACAACACTTAATCAAATTCTCCCTGGTTGCTGTTCCCCCAGGGGGGCCACCAATCTTTTTCCAATGTTGCAAAATGCAACCAAGTGGGGATTTTTTCAGAACGCCCCTTTTAGATTGTCCACTACCCATCTCTGAATACTAGACCCAAAATGTTACAATACAGATACAGACACAAATACAAACACAAAACAATTATGGATCGATTAAACCAAGTCAAATACCAAATTCTGGAGTATCAAATAACCCACCCAATGCACTGGAAGAGCTACGCATCTTATATGGGCAGAATTCCCAAAGGAATGCCTTATTATCAAATAGGATCTTACCCGTGTCCCAGACTGGTCCGGGGATCTGTGGTCTTCTCCAGGAAAGTCCCGGTGCTGGCGTGAAGATCCAGAGATCCCTCGGATCCACGGGAGATCAGGCAGAGTGTCCCACTGGGAGTTGCCAAAAATGATTCCGAAATCGGCCAGACAGAAACTTTCTAACACAGTTTTGAGTATTAGAAAGCAGGCATTCCTCACTGCAGTGCTGGTCACTCAGAGGCTCGAGTGCGCCGGGCATCGGGGAAGCAGAGCTTTTATCATACGCACTGATTACACATTCATTAGCTCTCCCTGCTTGCTTGATGTGTAGGGATTACTTTATTTTACACAGTCACACCCCTTATCAGAAGTCCATATATGGTTCTTCGGGGTCTGTCTTCAATGTCCAGCGTCCTTTTTAGGGGGCTGTCCCTCGACCCCCACTTTTGAGTAACCACAATATGATTGTTTTGCATAACTCCTACTGTGTCAGCCTCGCAGTGCCGAGCTGGCATCCTGCCTGTGTTTTGCACAACTTTTGTTTTGTCGGCCTTATTTGCTTCTCCAAGGCTACCTTGTTCCCTTTATTTGATAAGAGTAAACTGCTGTTCTGTTCTGCTGTCCTTATCATTTTGATATCTGTTGCTGGAATGAGTATTTGAAAGAGTGTCAGAGAAGAAAAATGCGAGAAGTATCTCTGGTACTGGCAAGCAGGCCTGTGAGCAGTCAGAGAAGTACTTGTAGCAGGGGTCCAGAAAGGGCTGACAATAAACTTTTGTGTACTGGACAGGTTGACAAGAGTATTGAAGCTGAAATAGAATCTGAACAACTTTGTCTTACTGTTCACTTTCTTTTTTTCTGTTTGAGGAAACAAGATTTTCTAAGTATTGTATCGTGAATAAATATCATCCAGGACATGCTGTATCTTTCCTCACTTTCTCTTCTCATAGGGAACATAACCCCAGTCTAGGTTAGTCTCTGGGTTAGAAAGTGGCTCAGAACAAGTTTTACAAACTGCTCTCATTAGGCTTTTATATGCTGCTTCATCTATCCACATCTTTCTATAACCTTCTGTATATTCCACCTAGCAGAGAATGTTATGTTCTGGTTATGTCAGAAAATCACATTGTCACCCCTCTTGAGCTCTAGTTTTTCTTTTGCTTTGGCACCTTACCTTTCAATTCAGTTTTGCTACAGTTTTTTTTTCTCTGCTATGAAGGACAGGAGATTGAAATCTCTGTAAAAGATGGGCCTCCTCGGAGCCTCTTGGCTGTTAACCAACACTGAGTCTTGACTGGTTCCATACGGGAATTGGTATCTCAACCCTTGTTTGAAATTGTTATCCAAGAAGTTTTCCTTCACTACGAGCTGCAGTCTGTAGTTTTTATTGCTACTGAATATTATTTTCAGCCCTGGCAGACTTAGCTTTTGCAAGTAGCACTAGAGTGCTGACGCTTGTGATGCAAATTTCTGTAGCTGAGAAGGCCACCTGATGGTAAATGTTTCTGCTTCTTCCTTCAGTCGAATGGCTTTGAGGCATTTCTTACAGGAACTTTGTTGGAATATCGTATTAGGTACCTTTGTGCCTTTGAGGCTCCAGCAGATAGATTTAAATGCTGGAGAACATAGACAGAAAACCCAGGAAATGAGAAACAAATACCTGCCAGGAAAAAGCACTTATGCATTTTTATACTGTCATTATATCTTAAAACCCAACCCTTCTGGTCTCATTCCTGTGTACAGCTCTCCTGTACAGGAAAAAAACTTGGCTTTGACTACCCTTTTATTTGTGCTCCTGAGCCTCTGGTGGTACCAGCAAGTCACTTCTGTATGCATCCAAGTTTCAATAGCAGCCTTTTTAACCTGTAGTGGAAAGTGTCCCACCTGGTCCTCTTCAGCCTGAGGAAGGATGAGTGCAGTGCCTTGCCCTGAGGACCTGGGAATAAACAGTAGAAAATGTATTTTCCTGAGTTCCCTTGCGGCTGTACAGAGAACCCTGGAGGGAAAAAGGCAGCTGAGACGAAATGAATGTTGGTAAATGGTATTAAAAGCTAGCAGACAGGGAGACATATGAAGGCAAGATACATAGGGCTGTTAAGTGAGAGAGACTGTGAACGCAATTTATGCCAGTGGCATGAGGAATGAAACAGGAAAGGTGGCACTCAGTAGGATCCCTTGGCTCCTCCTAGATTTCGAATTGTCTGCTTTTCCTTTTTTTAGTATCCTGTAAAATGCAGTGCTGGGATCATTAGAAGATGTGCTGGTGAAGGTGATAGAAAAGTGAGAGAAGAAATTTCCTTATTCTGGCCTTCATTTCTCTGATTGTCAGTGATTTGTTAGTCAATTATCTGGGGGTTGGATATATCTGGAGTTTGTTGAAGTGTTATGCTCCAGTAGATTGTTGTTCAACTTATCTTGCCTGCCTCTTTAGAACTACAGTTGGCATGACAATATTTTGGGCTCATTCCAGTGAAGAAAAGGATTTTAATTTTTCAGCATCCTCTGTGCAGAATGGTGCTTAGGCTTCATATATTTCTGTATTTTTAGTGGGAATGTAAAGAAGCCGCTGTTTAAAACAAACATGCGGAGGCCTGCTAATTCCTGGAAATCATTTTAATTACGGGGAAGAGGAGAAAAGGAAAGAGAGGCAGCCCTTTGATGTTGGGCTGGGACTTTGGTATGTGGTGCAGAACGACCGAGTGCTCCCAGAGGGCAAACAGTGCTAATGAAGAGTTAACAGTGAGGTGTGAGCAGTTGCTTTGCAGAGCAAGAAGCATGAATTGGTCTTTTAAACTTTGTCAGTCCCTTCTCACTTCATTCTCAGCTGACTTGCAGCCCTCTAAAAAATGAAGTCTGGGTGTATTTGCCATTGATTTCTCCAGTCACTCTGGAGGCCTGCAGCAGCTCTGCACGGTGTGTGCTGTGATCCATCCTTGTGGGAGGGTGGTAGGAGCATCAGCATCACATGTGGCTTTGTTCTGCTTGTAAATGCGTTAAGGCTGTGTCTTGTGATCTGGTTATAAATTCTCTGGAGGTCAGCAGAGGATTTTGATAAATATCTTGGCCTTTTCATGGGGACTTTCACATTTGAAGTACATTTTTTTGACCAGTCCTGTGTGGCCCCTAAGAGTGGCCATTCTCTTTCCTGGCAATCTGAATTCCATCCACATAAAGTCTCAGCTCTTCATTGTTGTCTCTGTCCTTCACTGGAGGTAGCTGTTTTTCAAGAGGGTGTTTTTAAACTGTGTCTGTCTCCATAAACTTCCCAGGCATAGTTGTCTTTACATGGTGGGAGAAAAGTATATTTAAAGGCATTAATTAAAATAATTCCCAAACAAAATTCATTAACTTCAGTGAAGTGTCCTTAGGCAAGTACCTGAAGTGTCTTAAGTTCAAGAAAGACATGTAGGCCAGCCTTCTTCCTCCTGTCTTTTGTTCTGCCATCTAGTTGTGTACTTGTTAAAGTGCTATATGTGCATGAGCACTCAGCTCTCAGTGAAGTGAGGTTCTCACCCTGTCCCCTACAATGCACATGTAAGTAGCAGTCACATATTAATGTTGGTGGGAGAGATGGGGAATAATTTATTGATTTCTAAACCAGTTTAACTAATTTAATGGAAGGGTGGGTGTTTCAAAGCTGTATTTGTCAACCCTGTTAGTTTCATTCCTCTGGCATCACAGCTTTTTGAAAACAAAAGCCTTGTACTGTCTAGAGAGTTTTCTGTTCAACTCTGAATAACTTTGTGATCAGGTGCTGTGCAATTCAGCAGGTAATTAGTCTGTGTGCAACCCAAAATGTTTCAGCAGGAGTATGTTCATGACCACCAGTTTGTACTAATTAAATAATTGCTTCAATTAAGCTGAATGTAATTAATGCAAATTAGATAATAGAGAAAGGTAAGTGGGCAGTTTTAAGTGCTGTGGGTTTGTTGCAGAATTTTCAATTATTTACTTTGTGGCAAAGAAGAAAGCATTGGAAAATATTGCCACGGAACAGCTCAAATGAAAAGAGATCATCTTGTAGTATGCATGGCTGCGTGTTAGACTTGTGCTGAAAGCTTTTTATACTTATCTATGTTTGTATGACAGGTTCTAGTTAGAGATGGGAGGGAGGAGGCTTTTTTTTTTTTCACCCCATCTCCCTCAGGGAGCTAAGGCTTAGAAAACTTGAATATTCTGACAAGGTTATGTCATTGCCTGAAGTGGCCTAGCAGTGTCCATGGCCCAAAGGGCAGTGATCCAGAGCTTGGAGATGAGGCAGGTCCAAGATCAGGCTGGGGTGTTGCAGTTTTGGTCAGTGAGGTAGAGGGCCAGGCATAAGTTTGTGTGAACAAGGCAAGGCCCAAGGGCTTGAGCTTCACTGCAGCTCCATAGCAAATAAATGAGTTATTCCTGAGATGAATATCTCACTTACCTGGGCTTTGGTTGTTCTTGGCAGGGATTTTTTTTAAATTATTTTTTTAACACCTGAAATTCCAGCCTGAAACTGGAAAAACTTGATGAAAGCCAGGCAAATGACAAAAGCTTCTTTATTTGAATTAACCTCACTGATTGTGAGTGTTATGTGTCTTCACAGGAAAGAATGTGTTCACCTCATGCATGGTACTGTAACAGCAGTAAAAAATGTGTATTCAACTATCAGTTGAAATTTTCTGTGTTTCAAATGCTTGTGTTTAGTCCCAGAGCAAAGAAAGCCCACCTGAAGCAGGCATAGCTGGGACAAGATGAAGTCTTGATCACCAATCTTGCTGAGCAGAGCCCAGCCAGAAAGGTGTCCCCAGGTGCAAGCAGAAAGCATCACAACTCTTCCATTTCAGTGCCATGTAGCTGAGGAATTCCCTGAAAACTCCTGCTGCCAGCAGCAGTGCTGGCTATTGTGGTTCTGATGAACAGTGAATTCCTGGTAATTTTGTCCTTGCCACTGCTGTGGTTAGGGATGAACCACAATAGTTCAGTTGTCAGTGGAAGCTAGGGAGGAGAGCAGGTGTGATCCTACGCTGATTTCCTCCTTGTTCTCACCTCTATAACTGTCCCTGTTCTCAGAGGTCTGAAGTCATAGGCTGGAGTACAGAATTTACCTTCCTTGTCCTGTTATTTTAAATGTCCTCTAAGAGTCAGAGAAGATCAAAGCCCCTCAAGTGTGCTTTAGATAAATGGCTTGCTCTTTGTAAGCAAAAGTAAAAGATTGAATTGCCTTGACATTTTATAATCTTTCTGATTTCACATGTTGAAGTTGAAATGTATTGCAAAAGGCCCTTGTCATTTTTCTGAAGTCTGCTGGGTCTCTGAGGATGGGAGTAACATCCTCACTTCCTTGCAGGCTCGTCTCTGTATCTGGTCCTGCAACCTTCAGGAGCCTGATGTAAGGTTTTGTTTTCCTCAGGACTATGCTGGTTTCTGGACAGTTTAGGCATACTTGTTCCTAAATTATAATTGATGAGGAAATATGAGAAGATCAAATGGATTTATTCTCTGGACTGTCTCGGCTACATGAGTTGCTCGAGGGTGAAGCTGGGTGACTTCTCGTCAATCAGTACTGTCCTATTCTCCATGGTACTGATCTCTGTTTGAGCTGCTGGAATTTATTATTTGGGGAATGAGCTTTTGCAGCCTTGGCTCTAATCTTACTTACTTGTGAACAATCTGTATATAGCATTGACACAAAATATTTCTGTGCCAAGCTAATATGCAGTGCAAAGGAAAACATATTTAGATGTCTGTGTTGGATTTGGGAGGCTGTGAAGCTTATCATTCCTGCCTTTTCTTGTCAAATAGTAGACTGCAGCATTCTGCTACCATGCAGCCTGTCAGGAGCAGAGGTATTTCTGTCAAGGAAGAGAAAGAAAGAATTCAGTCCTTTTCTCTTTCTGCTCTGGTGCTTCAGGAGATGCAGAGCAGAGAAATGTGATCCCTGAGGATCTCTGCAAATAGTGAGATGAGGATATATAGAGAAGGCAAAAATCAGCTACAGGATGCCATACATTGAGGAATTCCAGCTTCAATTGACTTTTGATACCCCAGGCTTTAAGCTGCCTTTTGGTAGTAGGCATTATAGATGATGCTGTCTTAAGGCAGCAAGACGGCACCATCAGGGCTCTTCCATAGACACGGCAGGGGTGGGGTGGTGTCAATGAGCCATCAAATTCTTAGACCAGAATGACTCTTTTGATAGTCACTTTTTCCACATAAATGTCAGAATTAGTGTTTCTGTATTGGTGTAAAACATTTTGTCAATCATTTCTCCCTTGAAATGAAAACAATCCAATTAATAATGCTGAAAGAAAATGTTTCACAGTGGACTGGAAAATCTACTGATTTTGAGTCCTGGTGAAAAATAGAGCCTTCAGTGTGCCAGTATTTTTGAAAAAATTTGTTTTCTGACAAGCCTGCTTTTGGTAAGGTGTCTCACACATCAGGGGAGATGAGGAGGTAATGACTGTCTGGCTGTTGTGTCTGTGTGCGTGTGATGTGATCCTCGTTGCTTAAAAACACACTCTCGGGTGAGACCTGCCTGCGAAGATTGTGCTCGTTAGAGCTCCTCTGCAGCTGCAAAGGCGAGGACTGTGGCTCATGTGGTTGGTGTTCAGGTATTTTCTAATCAAATTTTCTAATTTGGAGAGTTCCCCACTCCTTTCAGTTGCCTGGAGTCCTCGTCAGCTGACTCAGACCTGCTCTTAATCCCGAATTTCAGCCAAGGCTGAACCTTGTATATCAAGTCATGGAGGTCTTGAGCTAGAGATGTCTTCCCTCCCAGGACACAGAATGCCCTGTTAGTTGCACTTAGGGTGTGATGAAAATATAATTTATTTAGTGTAATCTGTTTAACCTTGGCCATAGTGCCACTGCCCTTCAGATTTCTGGTTTGCGTTTGTGATACTTTTTTCTTCCCCCTGGAAACTGAGCTCCCTACATCAGTTGGAGTGGCTGCGGAAGAGCAAGGAACTTGCCTCTGTACAAGGCTTTTAAAGTAATTATTTATGATTCTGAGATGATTGGATATGTTTCAGTGTCAGCACTGGGTATGCATTTTTAAGAATGCTATTGAAACTTTCATACAAAAAATCCACTATGAGGATATTATTTTATTTGATTAAAGAAAGTATTGAATGCAATGCTATTGAATACAAGCTCTCATTTAATCTATCAAAACATTTACAGCAGTTTCCTCCTTCCAGGACAGGCAGAATTTAAACAAACACCAAGCAAGGAAGGGAACAGGAACATTTTTTTGACCTTACATCCCTTTTGCTTTACCTGGTACTAGTTAGGCTGAATACATAATCCCAAGCTCAGAAGCTTAAATTTTTGTTGAAGGGAGCTTCTGTATCAGGAGTTTGAAAAGTCACGGTGTGATTGGTGTCAAGTAAGCCTGAAGTTGCACTGGCCTTGAGCTTGTTCTCTGCAATAATGTGAGTTAACCTCAGTGAACAATCAACAGCTTCGGTCTTGGGCTGGCAGAGCTTCCGGATTATGGCAACAAAGAGACCTCGAGTTTTTTATCCTTTGAAAGTTAAATTGAAAAGTTAAAAGAAGAACTTTGTGGTTAATATTTTGATGGGGTCAGTATGGTTTTAGAAATTTTCAACAAGATGGATGCTGACATTCCCTATTATCTAGTATTCTGGCAGATGTGAGAAAATAAGTTCATAAAACAAAAAGAATAATGAAAATGGGAGGGAAGGGAAAAGGGAAGAAATCTGTTTTAGATTTTAATAATGATTTAGATTCTATTGATATTATTAATCTTAATTTTATAATTAAATTTTAGATTTCAGTAATGTTGCCTATAGATATGTTTCATTAGGTGGGCAATAGAGTTTCTCCTTTGCTTTAGGCAGAAGTTCAGAATTTATTTCTGGGCTACGTGCCTGGTCAGTTTTATCTTTATATGTAGATCTCTGTGCTAAAATGTGGAAGGATTTACAGTAAAGGAGTTAAAGTTGTGGTGATCTCTAAGAGAGTTCACTAGGGCAAGCAAATTCTCTCTCTCAGGTTATAAATCCAGCTAGATCAAGTGATCCAGAAGACATACGAGCACTTTTGTGGCTTGGAAACAAAGCAGAAACATTGTAGAAACAATTTCTCCATATTCAGTTTTACTCAAATTTTTGTTGCTTTTGTTGTTTTTGCCATTTGAAACTGGAACAAATACAGGATTCTGTTCATTCTAATAATCTAGAAATGAAAATAAAGGCACATTTGTCCCAGTGAGGTCCTTTTCACTACACAGCATTCTCCCAAGATGATCTCCATTCATGCCTCACTTCTATAGTCCTGTGTCTTAAAAGCTGCTGGGAAATAGAGTTTGGATGCATTTTCCCAGTTGTGAATGATCTGTTTCTGTGGTATGGATGCAATTTGGATAAAAGACATTATGAGGGAGAGCAGATTTTGTACCTTGCATGGCACTTCAGGCTCCATGCCTGATGCAGTAATGCTGTTCTAGGCAGCAGAAGTGTTCAGAAGTGGGTAAGGACACATTGATGCAATCAGTAGTTCATAGTCTCCTTTCCCCTGTAGAATTACTTCTTTCCTGAAAGATTTTCTAGTGCTGTACTTGAATTACTTAATTTATGCAATTGAAATTTTTTTCCCTTCTCGGTGCATCTCCTGTACTGAGTGTGTGCTTAAATGGGAAGGAATGGCCTTATTTCTTCTGACTGTCCAGTCTAATTAATCTATTTCATTTATTCAGAAATTAGACCATGCAGGTTTTTTTTTTTAACTCATGAAGTAGAAGACAGGAGTGCTGAGCATCTGTGTTTGCTCCTGTGGAGTCTGTCTGGTTGAATAAAAGGCATCCTCCAGTGTCATCCTCTTTACTTGAAACAGGTGTTTGAAGTTGACCCTTTTGGATGACTTTGAACCAAAGGCAGGGAAAGCCTACCGGGAAAATAAGCATCAAAGGCCTTGTAGGCCTTTTGAAAGAGTTAAATCTCTCTCTGATCTCACTGGTTTCAGTCCGGCTATTAGGTCGTTAAGTATCTTGTCTTTGAGGATTAATCTGTACTCTTAATTGTCCACTCCTGATGGTTTCTGTCACTCCCAAGTATACTAATTCTGCCTTAATAACTGTGGAAGTCATTGCTTTGGCATAAAATCACTTGTTATTCTGCTTATAACATTCTTCACCTAAAAGCCTTCCCTTCAAAGCCTTTCAACCAGTCCATAATTGGGGTGATGGGGGGTGAGAAGCATGAGTAGAGCCAGAGCACTTGAGAAATCATTTCTTCTCAAGTTCTCTGGGCTCCTGGAGCAAGCGAAGTGTCACCATGTCCCCTTTTTACTAAAACCTGCTGGTAGCAAGCTGTCGGAGTGTTGATTCCCAGGCGCTTTGCATTAGAAGGGGATCTAATATCTGCACTTGCCAAGTGTCCTGTGGGCTCTGACAAGATTTCACGTGCGGCTGAGAAGCAGGGTGTGTTTGTATGTGAGTCTTATCGTGATGGAAGTGAAGTGCCACGAAGATGAGTAATGGAGACGTGCTGAGAGGAGAGAGCTGGGACTATTCAACTTTCGGAGGAGAAGACTCGGGGAATCTTATCAATATATACAAATAGCTGAAGGGAGGGTACAAAGAAGATTGGAGTGAGGCTCTTTTCAGTGGTGCCCAGTGACAAGAGCAGAAGCACAGACTGAAGCAGAGGAAGTTCTGTCTGAACACCAGGAAAATAGTCTTGCTGTGAGGGTGATTGAGTGCTGGCACAGGCTGCCCAGAGAGGTTGTGCAGCCTTGTGGCTGGAGGTCTTTAAAAGCTGTCTGATCCAATTCTGGGCAACTGGCTTTGAGTGCCTCTGCATGAACCAGACAGTTGGATCTGATGTCCTCCAGGGCTCCCTTCCAACCTCAACCAGCCTGAGATTCTGTGAAGTTAAGTTTGAATACAGGGCATCATGTGGGTAATGACCTGACCTGGGATGGAGGTTTAATTTTCCATCTGCCTCGTCTCATCCAGTGCCATGTGCAGTTACTTCATTCTTTTGTACAGTATGGTCCCACTAATGACACCTTTTGCTGTTCTACTGATGGTTTTTTTTTTAATTTTGGGATTTTTTTTAAAGTTGAGTTTAATAAGTTTAATAAAACCTTTTCAATTTCTGTATGCATGAGATTTTGTGGAGAGCTCAGCTTTCTTTTAAAACTATAAATGAAAAATTAGCTTTTGTGGTTATACAGAAAAAATCAGAACTTTCTTAAAAGCCACAATATTATGTAATAAAGAGATTGTAATGCTCTGTGTTTTATGAAAACATTTTGATTTTAGAAAGCTGATTTTTAATTTTTCTTTTCAGTTTCTTCTATTTTTCTGTTTTTTAACGAACTTCCCCCCTCCCCAGTATTGTATTTATATCTTCTGGATATGTAGGATTTATGTATGTGTCCTTTTTGAGTCTCAAGTCCATGAAGTGCTCATATCTGATCCAGTGTTTAATAGGATTCAGATTATGCAAAGAAGCCAATAATGCTGCCCTGTTCTAATGAAGTGCTTGAACATGGGCCTAAGTGGAAATATGCTGTGTGGGATGTTCACAAGTTCCCATGGGAGGAAGGAGCTTAAATCCCACTGAGAGTGAAGAACATGATCCCACCAGCTTGAGAATGTGGTGTCTCCCCCTTGCTCCACTCCTGCTGCCATCGGTGGGTGTTGTCATTCTGACGGCTTCATGAGCCAAGCTGTGGGTTTCATGCACCGTCCCTTTACAGTCACACTAGTGAAAACTCTCACACCTTGCCAGGTTTTTCTCTATTAGATTTCAATCCAATGGTTTTAGCATAGTTAATGGGGGGGGGGTCTCTTTTGTCCTTCCCAAAGGCGCGGTTAGAAAGAGTTGTTTTCCTTGTATTTTGTAAAAGATGTGTAACTTCTGACACACGGGCTCTTGTTTTGCAGGTCCCCAGTTTGCTGCTTGCAGAGAGGCCACCTTGTCGACTGGGATCACATCAAGTGCTCTGAGCTCCCATTCCTCCATCAGGTACGTGAATAGTTGTGATCGATTTATTGATTTGAAATAATATTCTGAGTAGATAATTGCATTTCAACTGTGGGCCTCAGTGAATGGCTTTTTAGAGAGTAGAAATGACAATCTGCAGAAAAGTAGTACAATTAATATAATGGATCAGACTGGTACCAAGAGTTGTTGCTTACTGCTGATGTGGATTGTGTTTCCTTGTTTCCCTTGGGGTGTGGTGGCCTGGGAAGACATTGTACTGAGCCCTTTGCGTGAGGGGAATGAAGTGGGAATTGAATTATTAGCCCAGGATCCTCTGTTTTTTCTTACTGGCAAACTAACTTCATATGATGTGACTGTTGTTTACCTGAATACTGAGCACAACTGTATTCTTTCCTACTCAGATCACATTTTTTTGGATTTATAACAAATGCTGATATATTATGAGAATTCACTGTTTAAGAAAAAAATAATCAAAAATAATAAATAAAAACTTATGTACCAAAGTCATGCATGAAATCTGTCAATCTTCATTCTTTCCCCCATACCTGCATGTTTTTTTGCACAGCCTGTGTATTTTGAATAGGGAAAAAACCCGGTCCAGTCCTTCCAATCATGTTACAAAAACAGTGAAGGTGTAGAAGAACACACTGTGGGAAGGAAAGGACAGATGAACAGATTAAAAAAAGAGGTGCTGCAGCACCTGGCAGCATTGCTGTACCTATATAGTTGATCACCCAGCAACAAATGGCTGAGAGACTGAGATATATTTGGGATAATCTCACGGAGTGAAGCTTCTGAAGTGGGCAGAAAGGAAGATGATGATGCATTGGTGTTTATGTTCAGTCCCTTCTAAAGCCCTGTAGGGAAAAATATTTCTGAACCTTCTGGAAGACTAAAGCTAGAAATAAAACACTGTAAAAACTTCCAAGTGGATATATCTGAAGTGGTGAAGCTTTTCCATAGAGGCTCAGTCTTTCCCCTTTATTTTATTTCAATACTTCCCATTTTGGTTTCCTTTAAACAGTTACAGGTGACATAGTGACCAGTCCCAAGATGAGGAAAGTTAGATTTTGTCAGAAATCTAGAAAGACAAGTAATTTCTGGCTTGCAGTTTAAAAGAAAATAAAGGTGGTAGCAAATAGAAAGTACTGACTGTTGGCAAGCTACTGAAGACATTCAGCAAAACAATCACTACTTCATGGTTTCCCTTTTCACTGGGAATTGCAGGTGATTATTAAAGTCCATGTAGGTCTGTGGACTTCTGCAGCACGTGTAAACTGAGGATTTGACCAAGGTCCATAGTGTGAAGTGAAACTGAAGTCCTCTGATGTTAACTGGTATCAACTTCCGACTTGGTTACTCTCACACCCTAAAAGGGTGGTGTCTGTTTGGAATTTTTACATGGCTTGATTTTCAGTAATCCTTCTCTTCCTGCACCTAGGTCTCGGACTGCTTTGGTTTTGTGGTGTTTGGGGTTTGTTTGTTTCTTTGTTTTGGTTGTGTGGGTTTTTTTCCTTTTTTTTTTTTTTTTTAATGTATTGTCTTTGTTTTTGATGTGTATCTTTGAATCTGTGACTTTCATGTTAGAAGTGGAATTAAGATCTGTTCTATATAGTTAACCTTACCCTGTGTCAATCAAACTGAATTAATAAAATCTCAATGATTTATGCTAGAAAATAATGCTTTTTGTTAGTTTTTCACCCTTCATTTTGTCTGTGAAAACTAAAATACCTGTTGTTACACAGGCCCCTCAAAAGGGCTATTCTGTCCATGTAGGTTTTGCTATTAAATGGAGCAGGTGGTGTAGTTGTCGGTAGTGTGGCCATAATTTACCCACTAAAAGAGTCTTTAATTGGACTAGGGTTTTTTTGTTTTATTTACTGAACTACTCTGTCAAAACTTGAACAACTTTACTTTCAGCTCTCAAACTGAGTTACAGGTTTAGGCCAAGGAGATGCAGCAAACCTAAACCTTCAGCAATTGGACTGACCCAATTTTATGCATTGTTAGTGATTTTGTTGGTTTTGTATTATTATATATTTAACTCAGCTGAGCTCCCAGGCAAGGTTTGAAGAAGAGTGGGAGGATTCTTTATTTTCTTTGTTACTGTAAATATTCACACAGGATGACTGATTTGGAGGATACAGCTCTTAGGGCTGTGTTTACTCGTTCATCCTTACAGCATTGTGCACAGCACTGCTGTATAAAGTGTGCAGGAAAAAGAAATCAAGCAAAATCTGTTTCTCTGCAGAAATTTCTTATATTAAGCCTTTAAGGTGGTCTTTACAGACTAAGGACAAGTGCTTTTTTTCTGGTGTAGAGCCTTTTGGGTAAGTGGTTGAATGAATGCTGGGGGCATCTGTTTGGGATGACAGTGAATGTGTTTGATTATGCATATGGTAAGTGTTTGTACTTCATACAAAAGAAGTGTGAGTCTCCCAGGTAGTATTTCACCATGGAAATCAGGCAGTGTGAATTGTTATCTCAAGTGTGCTGTCACTGGGAGGTGAAATTTAACCAGAATAGTCACTTCTGCTGTACAGACAAGGAGATGACCTTGCAGAAAAAAGGCAGTGTTGTGTTCCTTTCTCTGACACAAAGAGGGGGAAAAGTCTTCCTGTGTCAGTGCAGTGCTTGCACACAGACAAGGAGTCTAGACCAGAAGCTGTCAGGTTGTAGATTCTGAGGGATTTAAAAGGATCTTTGTGTCATGAAAAGGCTTTCTACCTGCATACCTGGTGTTAGGAATGGAGTCGTTGTGGAGAGGAATAACCCTTCGCTTTCCCCACCAGTGTTTGTTTTTCTTTAGCTCTTCCTGCTTTTTGCCTCACTGCTGACAAGGGAGGCTGGTTTGCCATACTAAACACCTTAGGTCTGACAGGATGGAGAAAACCTACAGGCTCCTTTGACAGCAGTAATCAATAAGAAGTGAAAAAATCTCACTCTGAGAAGCCCTTTTCCAGCTATAAATGGCAACAGAAGTCCTGAAAGTGAAACTGATTTTTAGCCCAAATTGTGAACTCAAAGGACCAGGAATCAGAGACCAGGGAAGAGATTTGCAAACCAAGAGTTTCTTGCTGCTCATTTGTGTGCACCTCAGCCTAGGGGAAAACTGCATTGTGCCAGACAGTCCTCAAAAATGCCTTTCTCAGCTCATGAGCTGGTGCTTCACTTAGTGCATCCCCCAGGACTTAGAATCATAGAATTGGTAAGGCTGGAAAAGACCTCTACGATCATTGAGTCGATCATTAACCTGGCACCACCATGTTCACCATTAAACCATGTCACTTGGAATGCCTCATCCACACATTTTTTTGAGGCTTCCAGAGGTGGTGATTGCACCACTTTCCTGGGCAGCCTGTTCCAATGCCTGGCCACCCTTTAAGTGAAGAAATTTTTCCTAATATCCAGTCTAAACCTGTCCTGGTGCAACTTGAGGCCATTTCTTCTCATCCTGTCACTTGTTACCTACCACTCACCACCACCTCTGGGCCCAGCTGTCCAGTCAGTTTTTTACCAAGTGAGCAGTGCAGCCACCCAAAGCCATGAGCAGCCAGCTTCCCCAGGAGAATGCTGTGGGAAATACTGTCAAAGGCTTTAGTAAAAGTCCACATACACACATCCACAGCCTTTCCATCATCCACTAAGCAGGTCACAGGAGAAGATCAGGTTGGTCAAGCAGCAGCTGCCTTTCACAAACCTATCCTGGCTGGGCCTGATCCCCTGTTTACCCTGCATGTGCTCTGTGATGGCACTCAGGACAGTCTGCTCCATGCCCTTCCCCGGCAGCAGGGTCAGGCTGACAGGTTTGTAGTTCCCCAAATCCTCCTTCCCACCCTTCCTGTAGATGGACATTGCAATTCCTTCGGTCAGCTGGGACCTCCCTGGTTCACCAGGACAGCTGACAAATGACTGGAAGTGGCTTGGCAAACTCTTCCACCAGCTCCCTTGGTGCCCTTGGGTGGATCCTATCAGGGCCTATAGACTTGTGGATGTCTAGGTGTGGATATCTAGGTCGTTGGCAATTTCCTCCTGGATTATGGGGATACTTCATACTACTCCCCATCTCTCTTACAGCTCAGAGGGCTGGGTACCCTGAGGATAACTGGTGTTATTGAAGACTTGCTGCAAGAGCTTTCATTATTATACTGCAAGCTTTTCCTAAGTTTCCACTCGCCTTACAAGAGATGGTGAATTTCTCCAACTCTTGTAAGAGTCACTGGAAAATGAGGAAACTTAATCAAAACTAGGCAGAAGGAAGGGTCAGAATTAGCTTTTTAACCTAACAAGTTTGCTTTATTTTTAAAAATAAGTAAGTCATTTCTATGAAAGAAAAAAAAGTTTTTTTCTTTCCAAATCGATTTAATTGCCAGCAAGTCACATTGAAAATGGGAATAACAACTTGTAATTATGAATGGGGATAGACAGAAATTCCCAGAGCACCTGGTTAATCAAAAAATAGAGGCTGAAGAGTGCAGTATTTTTCATGCTGTATTGTAGTGATAATGGCAAGTCATTCAGAAAGCACAATAGGAAAAGTTAGGTCTAGCTGATATATTCTTGTTTTGTGACGCTGAGTAATTGTTAATATGGGCTCTTACTGTCGTCTTTGTTTTGCAGGAAGCAATGCCAGCAAATGAATATGTCTGTATCCCATATTGCTGTTTTGCTCACAACTTAGCTGCTTTTATTTGGTTGAGATGGAGTTTTTATTCCCTTTATGTTAGTTGTGCAGCTAGGGAATTTGGTGGTAATAGAAACACAGAGCTCTTGCAGCACACTTTGTGCTGATATATCTCAATGTTTCGTGAAGTATGTGATAACCTCACACTGCAGATATGTGACAGGGAAAGAAGTTGGCCCTCATGGTCACTTGGCTGCCAGGAGAACTGGGATAAGGATCCCTGGCCTTGAGTCTCAGCACAGGGCTCCCTCTGTCTGACCATGCAGCCTCTGCTTTGGTTTTTTCATAGAACTGTTAGTGGTATCATTCCTCCTGAGGATGTGGGGAAGGTTTTAGATATTAAGAAGGTATCTTTTTGTCAGCACTCAATTAATTTTAAAGGGGAGATACAAAAATAGCACATCCTTTTGTATTAGATATCGTATGTCCTCTGGAATCATCTTTGCCAAATGCTGTTAATGGCTACTCAAGAGATTCATTCTATTATCTTGACTAGCTTATTTCTAAAGTAGTTTGACATTTTATTTGTCTGACTTATCTGTTGTTGTAGAGAGATATTGGTTTATTACCCTTTAGAAGGCTGAAATGTTAACCAGGAAATATGGGAGCTCCTTTCATTACTTTTTTACTATGAAATACGAACTCACAGACGGGAGTGTCAGCTCTGCAGTAAAGGAGAATTCTGGCCTAGTGCTCAAGAGGTTTGGATTTGACTACAAACAGTATCCCAGACCCTCTGTGGTAAGCTGCTTATTCTTCAATCCTACAAAGCAGTTTTAAGCCCTGCACACCTTACCTCTCAAATGGGAAATTGAGGTTGAGCTTTTTGTCTTCCTCTGGCACTGCCAAGATCCCAGTGTCTGCAATAAGCATGAACAAGCACTGCAGGAAGGGAGTGTGCTGGAGTGAAGTTGGGGTTCCTGCTCCCAGAGCAGACCTAGCTGTGCACAGTAGGACAGATGTAATTTAAAATATTCGCTGGTGCCGCTGCTGGATGTGTACTGTCGGTAATGTGAACTGTAATGGTAACTGTAGTATGTTAGCAAAAACTCCTTTTACCTGGAGGGATTAGAACCATTTCATATGGTCATCTTTTAAACTGAACTTGTTTTTTCCTCATCTAGTCCAGACATGCTTGACATCAGCTGAAAGCTTGTAAATTTAATGGCTTTGGGTGATGTTTTGTGGCTGTTCTGGTGTCCAGTCCTCTCTGCTTTGTGATTTTCTGATTCCGCCTTTGTGTGCACACACAGTCTCCATTTGGGAATGCAAGACAAATACTTGATTTTATTATGATCTTTGGGAGGCACTGTGAATAGGAGGGGTTTACTGAGAGGCTAGGAGAAAGCTCAGTCTGATAAGCAGAGAAAACCAGTTGAGATGGATTTGCAGTTTTCTGTGCGTGAGAGCACTATTTTACTTTGCATTATCATTTCGAGTCAGAGAAGATAAAAAGCGTCTGATTAATAGAAGCCTGGATGAAGACATGAGCTGCTACACATGTTTTTGGAGTCTGGTAGATCCTGGGCTTGGCACATTAAAAATCTGTCCTTTCATGGAGGAGCTTTCCTCATACTAGAGAAAACTGTAAGGTAAATGAAACAAATAAGTAGAGCAGGCATGTATTATTAAGCAAGTTTTGTATCAGTGAATGAATACCCACATTTTTTAAGAGAGTCTAAAACTAGAGTCTGTAAAAATAAATTGCTTTATCTTAACAGTACAATATCTAAGAAAGCTTTTGCTTTTTGAGGAAAAAATCATAGAAAACTTTAGACCTTATAGCAAAGATAATTGCACTCTTGCTTATTTTAATTACATTATTTTAAGTAGGTCACTCACATGCTTAGACCTGTGGAAAATTTAGGAAAGCTTAGCAAACTGGCATAAGGGCGGAATCAGGGGACCTTGATTCCAGTCTTCTTTTACAGTGCCTATATTGCTCCAGCATGTTAGCATGGACTGCCTGCAGTCCTGTCAGAGAGAACATCTACTTGTACTTGTTTTTTAATCTAGACTGGTGTTAGCACTTCTTTTCTGGGTCAGCTGATTTCATTACAGACATGTTTGTTGCAGTCAAGCTGTCTTGTAGCAGCAGTGATAAAAAGATAAAATCAGGCTTCTGAAAGCAATGGTGACGAGATTGGCTCAGAGTGGGTAAAGAGACTAAAAACAGGAACAACTTCATGTGGTCAGAGATGGTACTGAATATTTGCATTCTGATTTGGGGTGTGTTTAATGGCTATAGAAGAATGAGGCAAAAGTTACCAACTCAGTTCCTGGTTTCTTAAATGCGTGGCTCTGTTTTCCAGGTGCTTAGGATGCTGCATGTCCCTTTGGTACTGAGAAAGTCTGACCTTTGGTGTCATCTTGAGAGCAGCAGAGCTCCAAGCACATTTGTAACAGCTCTTCCCCTCTTCAGCTTAAGTGGTGCACCAGAACTCCTCTGAAAATTTGAGTAAAGGGCTCTTTGGAAAATATTTGGCTGCAAAGATACAATGTGGAGAGTACTAAAAGGAGGACTTGGGTCCAAGCTGGCTTTGCTCTACGTATTAGTGGAGATAAAAGCTGGTCTTTAAACTCCTTGGAGACCCTCAAGACAAAAGGTCATAAAGGTGATGCTCGTGGGTATAATACATTTGGAAAATGCTAGCATTTCTGACATGATGAGTTTTCAAGCATTGCATGTGTTACCAAGAGGGATTGCAGTACACAGAACATCTGTTTCAGAAAAAAATCTCTTTCCTCTGCTTTTTACACATCTTGTGTGTCTTCTGTGGTGAATTGTGCCACAATGTCAGTGTTATCGCTGTTATTTTTTTTCTGCTGAACTCCACACGAATGGATGTGTAGCAAAGGGGCTGAGAGAGAATGCTTTGGATCAGCATTTGTCTGCCATCTGGAGCTCTGCCAGTGTAACCTGAGGAGATTGTGATGGTGGGGAGTCTTTCCTGGAGTTCAGGAAAAGGGAAGGAAAAAAGCTCTATGCTCTGAGCAGAGAAGTTTGCACAAATCACACTCTATGAAAAGCAAGTGAAAGCAAGTCAGGTGGAAGGACATGTCATGCAAGGTGGTTAGCAGTGTAACTAATTCTTCCTTTCTTCACTATGAAGCCCATCTTCTTTAAAAGAAAATTGCAGATATTGGTAGTTTGAACTTCTCAGTGGTGTTCAAAGTAATAGGGTTTTATAAGCATGAGATGAGATGTTTTCCTTCTGTTACAATAGCAGGTGAGCTCTTCTCCCCCTCAGTTTGACCAGGGCTTTACCAGGCACAGAGAAGAGGGAGCAAGGTAGTCAGGAGACAGAACCTCTCTTTCCTATTTCTTGGCTGCTGGGTGTAGTCTCACAGTGAGGGATAAGAGCCACACTTAAGTCCTGCTCCACTGTCTTTTCTAATCAAAGACTCTCATCTATTTAAAGAGGTTTGAAACAATCTTCAAAACTGTCTCCTTCAGTTGAGCTCGTAGTATTGTTGGCTGCTCAACTTGGAAGAAAGAGAGATTAAAATAATATTATCCTGGAGTATACCCTGTCTTCTGCCTGCTTGGTGTTGAGTAGCACTGTGTCACAGCTCTGTGCATTAGCTTCTTGCCTGGTGTAATGAGAGATCTCCCCCTGCTTTCAACCCTCAAATTGTAATGGCTGATTGCTAGAGGTGGAAATGCTGTACTCTATAGCTATCCCTGTCCCTGTCCCTGTCCCTGTCCCTGTCCCAAATGCCGTTCTCTATACCTATCCCTGTCCCTGGCTCTATAGCTGTCCCTGTCCCTGTCCCTATCCCTATCCCTATCCCTATCCCTATCCCTATCCCTATCCCTATCCCTATCCCTATCCCTGTTTCTCCTCAATGCAGTGGATACTTCTCCTTTTCTGGTTTCTTTTGTAAGATCACGGGTTGTAGTAGAAGTGACCTAAGTAGCCAGTAAAGACTTGAAATGAAGTTGAAACAAAATGAACAAAGCTGTAGGGAAAGTGAATTTGATTGTCAAGTTTTAATGTGTGATCAGCCAGATCCTAAGATCTGTCTATTCCTGGACTTTTCCTAAAATAAACTATTTTAAATTAATTATATAGATATAATCCCCTATGAGGACATTTGTTCTGAGACAAGAGTATCTGTATAGAAATTGAACTCTTGAAACCACTTGAAAGTATTCTACAATAACTACTTTGATTAATTTCTAAGCATATCAGGACCTACAGCGATTACAGCTGGTATTGCTTCTGTACCTCACTGCTTGCTTAAAGTAGCTCAGAGACTGTGCCCAGTAACGAGTTAGGTTCAGAATTGTGGCCTCTCATTTTTTTTAAACTAGCAGAAGCAAACAGTCTTCTTGATGCTCCATCTAAAAATGTGTTACCACAGATTGAAACTCTGCACTGTGTATCTGTGTGGTGACTCCACAAACCTCCCACCCTTTGCCACCATCTCTTTCATAACTGTAGGGTTTAAATGTGGAAGCATCTCTTAAGTCAGACAAGGATATTTGGCTCAGAAAATTAGAGGAGGAGGTCAGTGCATCCCGTGAAGTGATACATGAGGGGATGAGATGTGTCTAATGGAAAAGTGGAAAAAGGCAAGGGAAGAGTACTGAAGGAGAGAAAATTAGAAGTAAGGGGAGTGGAAACAGGGAGAGGCTGTAAGGTTCTGATGAAATGAAAATGAGTAGTTGTTAATATACAGGAATTGCTCTGTGGCTTTGGGTAGGTTGGGCTCCCTGCTTCCCTGGCTTTCCTGCCATGCTGTCTCTGTTCACTTCAGCAGAGAACTTGGCCTTCATCTCTCAGAGGTTGCCATCTGTCATAGTCACCCACTGGCCTGTGAATTATTTGTGCTCGTCTAGAGGCACGAACTGCTGAATGCGTGAGCTCTGCTGTCACTCCACGATTGATGCTGCAGCTCAGCTGGAGGCCAAGTGGTAGAATCTCAGCCCCCAAAAAAGCCCCAAAGCAGCTCCTTCCAAGGTTCCCAAACAAGGAGTGCCGGCCTCAACTGTGCTGCAGCCAAGGCTGAGGGCAGAGTAGCAATATTTAAAGCTGGCAAAAATAAATGCTGTTCACCTTTGTGGACTTCACAGTTTCATTATTGTTTGGATGAAGCTTCATAGAAATTTGGTGTGATAGCTCAGCTATTTCCAGTATGTTTAAAACTATCTTCAAACATGTGAGCTCACCTTCACCTTTCACTCATGCTAAGTGGGAAGTGTGATACATATATTAGACTATAGCACTGACCGAAATAACCCCAACACTTTGCACCCAGTGAGCAGCTGATGGATGTGATGGTCTGTTTCAATGTCGCTGTCTCCATGCAGTCAGTGTTCAGACACAAATGACAGAAACACAAATACACTCCTGAAATAAAGAAGCAGTTACAATTCATGAATAACAGAGGGTCAGATTCAAAACTGGTGGAAGTTACCATAGCTTCATTAAAATTTCATTTATTTATGTTTACATTATTTTATCAGCATGATTTCACAGCTCTAGTTTAGAGCAAGGCATTGAGAATAACTGAATCAGCTTAAGTAAGGTGGAAGTGTATCGCTGGTGGCGATATGAGAGAGGGCCTCCTCCATCCTAGGGGAGGCCGAAGAGTCCTGGCCAGAAAGTGAAAAGACGAGCGGAGTCTCCGAATTTCTTGCTTCAGATAGTTGTTTAAATTAGCGTTATCAGAGAGAGTGCCAAGCGTGGCACCCTGTTAGCAGTTCAAGAGAGGCGCACAAAAAAGAGGAGAAAGAGCGCTTATCTCAAATTCTTGCCCCTTTTAAAGGTAAATCCTCCAATAGAAGTTTGAAACGAAACATATTTTCTTTATTCTGCCAATACTCTATAACCTCAGCTTGAATATCCGGAGGAAATGCGGATATTTCTGTCCAATCAGTCTAAATCACCTTGCTGCAGAATATGGAGGTGTAGAAGAAGGAGAAAGAAGCCTGGAGAACAACAACTGTCCTCCATTTTGGCTTTTTTAGCTACTGTCTATTCACTACATAAACAATCCTAAAATCTCTAGATTTTTCACTCTGGGACATCACTACAAACTACTCTAACATTCAGTTCAAACCATTTTAGATTCAAAAGTTTCCTAAAGAGTTGGCAGCTTCCTCCATGGGCAGAGGTCAAAATACACCCTGTTCAGGGGGGTCACACGGCTCAAAACAGGCAGAGGAATGTCCTCTGCACTTTGGGTATCAACAGAAGTGGACTCTGCTGTGAGGAGATCAGAGCTGGGAGGGAGAGTTAGCCCTCTTAAATCAGATGTGCAGTCAGTAAAAATAGTTATGTGGAACAACAGCCTTAATAGAGTGCTGCAATTTTATACCAGCTCCTGATATGACTGGTAAATTGTAGCTAAAGTTTAATTTACCCACCACCCTCTGCTCTTCATGCTGACTATCATAATTATGAAAGCTGCTCTCATCTGATAATGGTCTTAAGAGTTATCAGTATGAGAACACTAAAGGTAGGCTAGGAGTGAGTCGTCTATTCCATATAATGAATTTATAAACTAGTTATGCCAGTGGAATTATCAAAGAAATTTGGCATTCTGGAATTCCTTTTCATAGTCCAAGTGCATATTACACTCCTGTTAATTTAATAATTTAAGCTTACCTTTTCTGAAAGTGTGTTGATGCTATTTGTAATGGTTTTGGAAGATGCAAGGTCTGTTTACAGGCTCAGTCTCATAATGTGTTTCTGTTTTTACAGAGCTGTTTGAAATTTTGTTTGAGGTTAAATCTATGCAATTCCTTCATATCAACTGAGTAATGCTTCTAGTGTCTTGAAAATAGAGGGGGTTTTTTTGTTAATTTTACTAAATAATTTTATCTATTGCTTTATAGTTTAATAGAAACTTTCTGAAGGACTGAAGAGAGCTTCACAGTATTTTTTAAAATTTTTGTAGTGTGCAAGTGGAAAATACTTGTGTTGTCCTGGGTTTTGGAGTTTAGGCAGCCCTTTAGTTAGGATTTCTGGACATGTCTGTGGCACAGATTTAGATATTCTTTGCCATTTTGAGTATTTTTCTTTTGACTTCAGCAGGTACTAAATCTAATAAGGGCAGACGTCACTATAAAATTGAAGCAGAGACAGGAAATAGGCATTTGTCATATAGATGAATTTCAACAAGCTTGAGTTCATATTGCTTTTTGAAAAGCAGCCTGATACGATAAATGGCAGCAAATGAAATTCTGTTTAACAGTTACTGACCTCTTTTTTTGGTAGTATTCCTACAGAAGTTGCAATATTCAAACCTAAATATAGAAAATAGGCTGCAAGCATGTTGTGAAGCTTTCCACAGGTGTAGAGTGTTCTCCAAAGTGCTTTGAGTAACAAGATCTTGCTAAGCATGAGTAATTTTGCTATTGTCTAGTTCTGTTACAAATGTGAAGGGATAGAAAAATGGAGATTCTCATGACAGATGTTAGCCATGTCCCTTGATGTACATCTGGCAAGCCTTTGGACTTAAATTGCAATGTCCTCTCAGACATTAACATGCACTGGTTGGTCAATGCTTCTCTGCCCCTTGCCTTGGCAAACACATAACTGGTCATGGTTATTGCCTGATCACAATGAGAAATCTCTGTAATTTTAGAAGTATTTATTGCCCAGGTCAACAAGAAGCGGCATGCCAGCAAAGCCCGAGGAGGGCACTATATCCTACTGGGAAAGAGAGAAGAATGACCAGATTCTTTGTCAGGGAGTCTTTAATTTCAGCTATCCCCGCTAGGAAGTGATATGCACAGCTTGGGAGAGCTCTCTTACGCTGTCTGGGTTAGAGAGGGTACAGCATGTATAGGAGGGTGTAGTGTGTCTCCTCTCACCTAGTGCATGTGGACAAGGAAATCAGCAGAGGTAATGTGTAAACCATGGAGCTGCCACCTCCTGCTGAACCACCTCCTTTAAAATCTTTGGGGCACGTCACTAGATACACGTTAGCAGAAATACATTTAGTAGTACAAGGATACAGGAAAACATGCTCATAAAGATCAGTCCTTCTGTACAGAGAGAAGTCCAAGTATTCTCTCTACCTCCTTGTTCTATGGGAAATCTGTGGCAGAGCTAATTGTGACAAAACCATTTTTTTAACCAGTTTGATATCACATCTGATAAAACCCCAGGGTACTTTACAGCCTTACTTGGAGTCAAGCAAACATTGAGCGGCAATTTGTGTAAGACGTCTTAGTCTCTTCATAATATATTTGTATTTATCATATGTGTGTGTGTATCTTTATTCCTACAGAAAAGCAGACTGTGGAAACACAATGTTCATTTCTTAGAATCCTTGATTACAGTGGTCCCTCATACCCCTAATGGTTTCTGGATGTATTATTTCTTTTTTTTTTTTCCATTCTCTTTTGTGCCTCTAAGAAAGAGGAGCAAAGGCCAAGTTTGGCAGCAGCCACTTTCCTTTTGAGAACCTCTGTTCTTTGCTGTGTGTCAGATGGTGTTAGAGAATAGTTTCTAAACCAGATTAATTGAGTTCAAACAAAGTTCCCAAGCTTTGCAGAAGCTGTCAATTTGCGTTTTTATTTTTATTTCCTTTTTGACACAATCTAGTGTCAGAAGGAGTTCAAAATCCAATATGACAGCATGATGGGAAGGTGTTGTGCCTTCTTTCCAATTTAGAAGAATTGCTTTCCAAGTGAGAAGATCTCCAGCATCTCCTAGAGCTGTGAAGAATGCAGCAAGTACAAAGATGCTTTGCAGTAAATGTCTGCAGGAGGCCTGGTGAAGCCTGAATTTGAACATGGCTGAGCCAGTTGAGACCCTCCCCAGTATGAAATACCTCACAAGCTGGGACTGTGAGGAGCAAGTACTCTGCTGTTGAACCTAATTTGCTAACAGGAAAACTTATGTTTGCTAATTTTTAATGACTTGTTGCATTAGGTTTCCTTGTCTCCTGTCCAGTATTAGTTTCCTCTTGGGAAAGTCCTGAGTGTGAAAGGAAGTACAGTTCCAGGTAGTATATTCTGGGTGGTTGGTTCCTTCCCTTGGACACAGCTGCAGAGCTGCTGTATTCTGTTATAGTATTAATTCCTCCCTGTTGCTTGGAGTGGGGTTTGGTTCCCTCCCAGCGTGCATCTCCTGTTCATCCCTGTCCACCTACAGTTGTTGGTGTGATGAGCCATTTGGGCATAGTTAGGTTCCCTGAGGGAGTAAATAAAAAGCTTCCTACAGGTTTTGTCAGTCTCTCGTGTACCCTCCCCAAGCTAACTGCTCACTTAAGATAGTGTTGCTCAGTCTCTAGACAATTTGAAATGCCTTTGGCTTCAGATCTGGGTTTCGGTGAAGCTGTGTATGCAATTTCTTAACCTTGAACTGTCATTTAAACTTGTACTTCCCTACCAGAGCACAAAACCAGGTACTTTATGAATGTGCCTGTAGGCTTGAATGCCTACAGTGAAGTACCAGCAGGTGCCAGCTCTAGCATTTGCCCTGTTTGGTATTGCTCAGAATTCTGGATGGTGCAGAAGCTGCCATGTAAATCTTAAATCTTTGGCTTGGCAACAGAAATGCCGAGCAGTTAACTCACTGACTGGTCTTTGCTGTGCTTCATCTGCTTTTCTGATTTCATTTGAGATTTGGTAACACCTGGTCTGCAAGTGGCAAGGGCAGCCCCAGGTGTTTGTAGGCACATAGCCAGAGGTGTGTGGTTAAATGCATGGATGTGTGTGTGCACACTGAATGCTTACTCAATTCCATTGCATTATGAGTTACCATCATCACTGCCAGGGGGCTGCCAGGGTTTTCTTTCATTGCATTGACTCTCAAGGTGCCCTAAAGGAAGGAATGAATGACAACACATCAACTTGGAAGGTGCACATTCTGGAGATTGCTCAGGAGGGAAGCGGTTGACTTGGCAAGTTCAATTTTGAAGGCAGTCTTTTTCAGGTTACTGAAAGATAACAAGGGAGGAATCCTGCCCAGGAAACGAGAGACTCAATTTACCAACTGTCAGACACATGGCATTGACTTAGAACAAAATGAACACCAGACTCTCTGAGGCTTGAGGTGTCAGTGGAACCCAAAAGTCATACACACATTTTTGAATGATGCAGACGAGTAGCCTTTGTATGGCAAGGCTGCTTTTATCTCCTAAAGTAAAATAATGGCATCCATAAAGGTGACTTTGCTACAGGGAGGACTTCCTTACAATCTAGATGTTGAAACAAATATCTTGAAGATGTGTAGACTAATCAGTTTTAATTGATCGCATTCCTCTTTCCGTGGGAAAATATCTTTCTATATTTTGTAGCATGTTTCAGTTCAAATGCTGATCGTCTTTGAAGGGGTTTCCAGTTTAGCTTGAGAAAATAAAAAGTGTTGAGTGTTGAGAAAGATAGAATGTGTTGAGATAAACTATTCTCTCTTTCAGTCTTCATGTAGTACTTTGAGGATTAGAATTAAAAAACCACAAGTTTGGAAAGGCTGATTAAGTTGTTGAGCTAGAACAGGCAGAAATGGTGGTCAAAGTTTACAAACATGGTATCAGGTGGGATTGTTTTTGTTTTATTTTTAAAGCCTCTGCTATGCTGCTGCTGTGTTAGATCTGTATCAGCTTGGTTAAGCTGACAGCTTTACACTTCCCAGCTTGGAAGCTGGGTCTGTGCTGTTTCTGCCAGGTGGAGGATTTTGAAGGAACTGCCAGGCAGGTACTTTGCAGAGCCACGAGAGGTGAGAGCTGCAGGGGACAGCACAGTGCAGGTAAGAGCAGCAGCAGAATGACCCTTCTCTCTCCCTGCCCGCTGTGTCCATCGGACCTGTTGCTCTCGCTTCAGTGCAATGATGCTGCTCCCAGCATGTGCCAGGCCTTGGTGTGAACTGTGTGTTAAGTCAAAACATGAGCTGTAGCTGAGTGAACAGTCACAATCTGCCTCAAAAAATTCATGTAAGTGTGCTAATTCTGCCTGTCATGTTCCTTGAAGACCAGATGTCCATGACAAAATGAGAGGTTTACCTACAAAACCCCAGATTTGCCACTACATAGGTACACCAAGGACAATGACGTGTTTCCTGGGGATATCCCCATGTGTAAGAAAGGAATGGAACCTGAAAGGGGCTGTAGTCAGGTGGGGGTGAGCCTCTTCTCCCAGGCAACCAGTGACCAGATGAGAGGGAATGGCCTCAAACTATGCCAGCATAGGTTCAGGTGGGACATCAGGAAGAATTTCTTCACTGAGAGGGTGGTCAGGCATTGGTATGGGCTTCCCAGAGAAATGATGAGTCACCATTCCTAGAAGTGTTCAAGGAATGGCTGGAGGCAGCACTTAGTGCTGTGGTTTAGTTGACATAGAATCATGGAATGTTTGACACAGAATCATAGAATGTTGTGGGGTTGGAATGGACCTTAAAGATCATCTGGTCCCAATCCCCTGCCATGGACAGGAATACCTCCCAGCAAACCAGATTGCTCAAGGCCTTATCCAGCCTGGTTTTGAACACTTCCAGGGTTGGGGCATCCATAAGCTCCCTGGTCAGCCTGTTCCAGTGTCTCACCACCCTCATGGTAAAAAATTTCTTCCTAATACCTAACCTAAATTTTCCGTCTTTCAATTTGTATTATTACTCCTTGTCCCATCACGGTTCCTGACGAAGAGTCCCTCTCTGTCTGTTAATAGGTCAAAGGTTGCACTTGATGATCTTGGAGGTGTTTTTCAACCTTAACGATTCTATCTTTCATGATTTCAAATTACAATAATGCTTTAAAAATTACATTTTACAAGATTAGCTTTTAATTAAAAAGTCAAAACAAAGCTGACAAATCCAAGGGGAAAAAAAGCATTGTTCAGTGGAAATTTAGGTTATACATTGATTTTGATATGTTCCTCTGTTTCCAGCAGGAAAAAACCTCCCACTCACTATGGAGGAAGGTGATTTTCAAGCCCTGTCTTGCAAGTTGGAAATTTAAATGCAGCATCACTGTGGGGACAGGTAACACTGAGAAAGTGAAACAGGACTTAAAATATGGATATAAAAGACCCTTTGTGAAGCAGATCTAGGTAAAATGTGTCTCCAGTCCTGTATGCTGCCACTTAGGTCTTCCTTCTGATAGGGACTGTTCCCTAGCAAATTCAATGTCGAGATCAGATTATGATCTATGGGCTTTAATTTGCTTTACTATTTAGAATGTTGTGCATTTTCTTGGGCATGGCAGGTCATTCCAATTTTGATGTGGATATAGGAGGTACAGAGTGGTTTTGTTGTTAATGGGCTAACAGTACAGAATGAGAGAACAAGGGAAAGGGATATTAATTTATGATACATAGGACTATGCTTGAAAGAGGATTGTAGAAAAGGTGGTTTGAAAAATGGTTGTGTGTTCTTTTGCTGATTTCCTGTGAGGGCTGGAAGATGTTTACAAGATATGGAATAGCCAGCACAGATCAATAGTAGATTCACTGCAGCAATTAAAAAAAAAATAAAATATTTGGGGTTTCTGCACATTTTTCTGAGAATGACTTTGGGTAGAAGGTTTGTGATTCAAAGCTGTATTGGCTCCTGGTGTTACAGATTCTCATAGTAGCTCTTGCTGTGCAGTGTTGAAGAACCATTCCTGTTGTGTAGGGATTAAAATCTGGGAGTGCAGCTGCAGGGAATGAAGAAAAATCAGAGGCATCCTCAGTGTTTGATAATCCTGATAGACCTGGGGCTTCCCAGTCCTCTGAGTTGGAGGACCACAAGTGTGGGAACAGCGACTTTCTGCTTGTGGACACTGATACTGTAATGGACCAGTTGTATCAACTAAATGTTCCTATGGGGCCTGATGGGATTCATCCTGGAGTTCTGAAGGGGCTAGTGGATGTTATGGCAAGACCCCTCTCAATCAGCCACCAAAGGTCTCTTGGGAGTCTGGGGAGGTCCCTGTAAACTGGAAGCTAGCCAGTGCTGTTCCAATCTACAACAAGGGCAGGAGGGAAAACCCAGGGGACTACAGACCTGTTAGTTTAACCTTTTCCTGGAGAAATCTATGGAGAAAATTATACTGGATACTGTTGGAAGATACTTAAAGAATAATGCAGTCATCAGGTACAGTGAACGTGGGGTCACAAAGGGAAAGTCCTGCTTAACTAATTTGATCTCTTTGTATGGTAAGGTCGCCTGCCTCATGGATGAAGGGAAGGCAGGGGATGTGTAATTTTTCTGGATTTTAGGAAGACATTTGATACTGATACCCTCACAGGATCCTTCTGGACAAGCTGACCAACTGTGAGATCAGGAGGTTCATGTTGTGCTGGGTGAAAAGCTTGCTGAAGGACAGGGCTTAAAGGGTGGTAGTGGATGGGGCTGCATCTGGCTGGCAACCATTCACCAGCAGCATTCCTCAGGGTTCAGCTCTGGGCTTGTTCAGTGTATTTATCACTGATCTGAATGCAGAGTTTGACTGTACCATTAGCAAATTCGCTGACAGTACCACACTGGGAGGTGCTGTTAGCTCTCTGGAGGGACAGGAGGCCTTGGCAGAAGGATATGGATAGATTGGAGCATTGGGCTGTCATTAATGGGATGAAATTTGGCAAGTTGAAATTTAACTGGATCCTGCACCTGCGATCGAGGAATGCTGGGCACACATATAAATTGGTAGAAGAGTGGCTGGAGAGCAGCAGGGATCTGGGGATGCTGGTTAGCAGCAGCTCAGCAGAAGTCACCATTGTGCCTGGCAGCCCAGAGGTCAAATTCCATCCTGGGTACATCAAGCCCATCAAAAAGGGTGATCATCCCTCTGTATTCAGTGTTGATGCTGCCTCACCTTGAGTACAGCATGCAGTTCTGGGCCCCACAGTTTAAGAAGGATCCTTGAATGGATCCAGAGGATAAAAAACCTGGTATAAGGACTTTGTGTTTTTCTAGTTTGGAGAAAAGGAGGCTGAGGGGCGACCTCGTTGCTCTCTGCAGCTTCCTGAGAAGGGGATGTGGAGAGGGAGGTGCTGATCCCTTCTTCCTGGTATCCAGTGATAGGATGCATGGGACTAGTTGAAAGCTACACCAGAGGAGGCTTAGACTGGACAATGGGGAGCATTTCTTTACTGAGAGCGTGGTCAAACACTGCAACAGGCTTCTAGAGAGGTGGTCGATGCTCCACAACTGCTGGTGTGTAAGAGGTGTTTGCATAATGCCTTTAGCAACATACTTGGACTCCGTCAGCCCTGAACTGGTCAGGCAGTTGGACCAGATGGTTGCTGTAGGTCCTTTCCAACTCAAATGGTCTATTCTATACCCTCCAGATGGTATCCCTCTGCTCTTACAGGCAGTATCAAGAACAGGTAAGTCAGAGAGGTGCTTGTTTCTCAGTGCTAACAAGAACACCGGGAATAGTGTGGGAAAGCATAGACTGGACATCAGAAGTTAGACAACAGGAGACTTACCCTGCTTGGCTTTTGAAACTATTAAGATGGTCAAAAATGGGGAGATACATGTGGCTCAGGATTGGATTTTTGCTTGTGGACCACATAATCTTTTATATTAAATGAATGTGGTTAGTGTGTGACAGCTGTGACATTGTTTTGTGAAATACAGCCTTTGGACTTCTTTCTGAAGGGATAAAAAAAATATCCTTCTTGGTTTATGGAGAAAAAAGTCTTACGCTATAGGTGACATTAGCAATGAAAATGTCAGGTTCTGTGTGTGTAATGCATAACTCTGCTTGTTTTCACTGTATTTAATGTTACGGGACAATAACCAGGACTTTGACTCTTCTGGTTACTCATTTTGAATGCAGCTTATCTCAAGAAAGAGACAGTTTCATATTCCTAGGGAGCAAAGTGCAGCTATCTGAACTGCTGCAAACGTTGGCCTTCCTCCACAGAAGTCAGCAGGATTTGGTCATCTCCTATGGGAGAATGATAAAACCTTAAGAGTATGTAAAAAGAGGGAATTTTGAGTGGAAACTTACTTTATTTGTATCAGCTTAGTTCCCAAGCTATCTGCTAGACAGCTCTTCTCTCTTCTTGATTGCAAGGGATGTCTTTAATTTTCATCCAAAATCTATTTATGTACTGAACAAATATTTTGTCTTTCTGCTTTTACTGTTGAAAAAAAAAATGACAAGGTTGAAAGCTTTCAACACAGGAGCAACTGCAAGAATATTCTACTGAGGAAGAATAACTGTGGCACTCCTAAGTGATTTGCAGAGCATGTCTTCACTCTTCAGCCCCTTCTTACATTATGGCTGAGGGAAATACTGCTGAATACCTTTATTCTTTTTTTGCCCATTGTCCTGCTTTTAGCTGTAATAGAGTTACTTTTCTTCATGGTACCTGGTACAGTGCTGTGTTTTGGATTTAGTATGAGAAGGATGGTGCTAACACTGATATTTTAGTTGTTGCTAAGTAGTGCTTACTCTAAATTAAGGACTTTTCAGTTTCCCACGCTCTGCCAGCGAGGAGGTGCACAAGAAGGGAGGGAGCATGGCCAGGACAGCTGATCCAAACTGGCCAGAGGGATGTTCCATACCACAGAATGTCAGGCTCAGGATATAAACTGGGCAGAGCTGGCCTGGAGCCAGTGATCCCTGCTGAGGGACAGGCTGGGTATCGGTCAGTGGCGGGACGATGTGCTGTGTATCACTTGTGTTTTGTGGGGCTTTTTATCCCTCTCTTTCTCCTTTCCATTGCAATTATTATTATTGTTGTTATTGTTGGCATTAGTATGATTATAATATTTTACTTTGTTTCAATGATTGAAATATTCTTCTCTCAACCCAAGAGTTCTAATTTTTTTTGCTGCTTCTCTTCCCAATTCCATCAGGGCAGTGGGGACATGGGAGTGACAGGCAGCTGTGTGGTACATGGCTGCCAGGTGGGGTTAAACTGTGGCACCTGTACATCAACAAATGATGAACATACCAAAATTTGTTTTGCCTGGGAAGAAGTCCCCCTGTTCTTCAGCAAGGATTCAGGTGGCTTGTGTAAATCAGGTCATTACAAGAACTTGCATTAGGCTAATAGAAGATCATGGAATTGGCTTAACACTTCAGCAGTTTTATTACTGCAATTGCAGAGCTGAATGCTCAACAGAGGGATGAGATCATCCTGGTCTTGCATTCTGCCTCAGCATTCACTCAAGAGATGGCAGAGCATTGTCAAGAACAGGGGAAACTGCAAATGGATGTGCCAGAATATCATCATAGCCAAGAGATAGTGCTACGTAGGAACAGGCAAATGACAAAAATACCACCAGTAATAATGCAGTGATGTTTTGGAGTCACTTCTGACTCTCACCTGGTGACTTCATGGAGTTTAAACCCATTAATGGATGGTAAGTTACATCCAGGTGACTACTAACATTGCTGCTTTAATTTGTGGTGTTCCCTGGTGTCTTACACGGCTCTATAACTGCAGTAGGATGTCTGATCCAGCTGTTTAATATGTTTGTATAAGGTAGTGTGCACAGTGTTATCATTAAATCTGATTTATGCAGTTGTTTTAAAATTTTGGTATTAAACCACTGAAACACAGGTTCAGTTCTGCTTGTTTGTTAAACCCTGTTATGATACAGGAGCTGAGTTCTAATGAGCATCTTGGCTGAGATAATTTGCAGGCACCTTGTATGGGAGTAAGATATTGATTGGAAATAAAATTTCAGTCTCAGGCTGCCATGGGTCAGTCATTGTAACGACAGTTTACAAATAATGAAAACATTATCACTGGATAAAAGTTTTGCATTAGGTATATGAATTATAAATGTTAATGATGGGTTTCCAAAGTCACATATGATCAGATTTATGAAGATACTGCAGTATGTAAAGGTGCAGGTAGATGTTTTATGGAAGTAACAAACTTAAATGTCATTGAGGGCCTCAAAAATGAGATTTCTTTTCTTTTTTTTTTTAGCTATTTTGGCACTTTGCCTGAATCTTTTTAATGAGACCCAGTTTGCTAAGGGAAAAGGAAGTAGCACTTTTGAAAGTTGAACTCTGCAAACTGTTTGAAACTGTTCTTGAAGAATAGAGAGATCTATTACTGCTGTACTTGTTTCTGAAAATTGTACATTTAAGGCACTTCTGTAAAAGGCAAAGGGAAGGTTTTATCCGGTTAGAATTGTAGCAGCAAGTTTAAGACCAATGGAAAAACTTGCTTTGAGGTAGTGAAGAGTAGTGATATGATCTGTGAAACTGGGAAATGGATAAGATTTCCTTATTCCTTTGCCTAAAACAAATGTTTGGATTTATTATCGTTTTATTGATTAAGCTGAAAAATTGGAGACGTTTTTCTAATTTCAACTCAAACTATGCAGCACAGCGTCTGAATAGAAAGTAGAATAATAGAAAAGAGATTTAAAAATAAAGTAATTTCCAGATAGCTCTATATAAGCACTAAAAACAGAAATAAAGGAGATTTTATAGTTTCACAGTAGCATCAAGCAATGAAAATCAAATCAGTATGAACCAGGTTCATAGTATTAAAACAAACTATCATCTCATAGTGGGAAGTAAAACAGGTGCAACATTCACAGTAAGGAAAGCAGATGGAAAAAATGAGCAGATTAATGGGAATATTTTAAATACATGAGTGTGTGTGTCGATGATCTTTTACTACAAGAGAAAATCCAGTAAATTAAATTTATATTGTTCACCAAAGTACAGTTCCATGTGTTACACAGTGGGAACGTGTGGTAGATTGACCCCGGCCAGCACCTGAACACCCACTGGCCAATTGCTGCCTGCTGCCCCGCTCCAGTGGGTTGGGGGAGAGAACAGGGAGAGCACAAGTGAGGCAAGATCAGTTTGAGCGAAGCAAAGCTCTGTGTGCAGGCAGAGAAACCAGGAGCTCCTTCCCATCGGCAGGCAGATGTTTAGCCCCTTCCTGTAGGCGGGCAAAACGCTTCCCTGGGAAGGCAAATGCTGTAACAGCAAACAACCCTCCTTCATCCTCCTTTCCCTGAGCTTTTATTTCTGAGCACACCACCATGGGCTGTGGGATATCCCTTTGATCACTGTGTCCCCTCTTGACTTCCTGCCCAGTGCTCAGGGTGAACACTGCCATTGAAAAGTGATTTTGCCTGCTTTTGCTCCAGTGCAGTTGCTGCTGGAGTTATTGTGCCTAATGGCAGCTAGAAGAACATGCTGCTGGTGGCTGCAGCTGCTGGAAGTTTCTGCAGTACCTTGTCATTTTTCACTTGGCCATTTTGCCAGAATTCACCATTTTCTTGGATCAACTGCATTCCGTAATAAATCCACCAAGACATGTATCTCTCTGGTCACAACTTGGGAGTTGTGTTGCCTTTTTCCCTGCTGGAGAGGCTTGGTTTTTGTTGCTAATTTATTTTTACCAGCTGAAGTTTTGAAGTTTTGTCAGAAGTCAGTTCCCAGGATGTACACTGCTTGTATAGGATAGCATCTTCATCCCTTCAGCTATGGCCAAGGCTGTCTGTCTGACTTTAGTTGCACCCATTTCAATTGCAACTGAGGGCTCTAAATCCTCAGCTTGTTGCCTTCATTTGAACGTGATGAATTCCACATGCATGTGAATCTTATGTTTTGGAATAGCTTAATTCTTGGAGTTATAAAGTTGCCTTGTCTTTCCAATGGTGATTGCTGCTTAAAACAGAACTGGACACTCATTGGGCTGGGTACTTTTGCTTCTAATGCACAGGCTGTGATTTTGGTCAAAGTGCATGAATTCAGGCTTTTGAATCAGTTTTGCAGATGAGCAGGAGGCAGCTCTGTGAGTTACATGTTGACATTGCATTTAAATGAGGCATTTGCTAATTTTTCCCAATCGTAATGGTTGCTTTGGTTCTAAGTGTTTGTATTATTTTTTTCTTTGAAATTAGAGACTCTGTTTTATATATATATCTCTTTTAACTTGAGTAGGCATCTATGCCTGACTTTAGTTTATTTCTGCCTGAAAATTCTTATTTTAGAATGATAAAAGCATATAAGAAACAGTGATTATTTGTAATTGGTACAGAGTATCTCTCAGAATACCAGAAATATGGAGCTCTTGAGAGTTGAGAACTATCTTTATACCATAACCTTACTAATGTCTCATCCCTGCCCACTCTTTTAATGGAGGCAATCTGTTTTTAAAGTTTTAAAGATGTGTTTAAAGTTGCTATTTCAGTCTACATTTTCATATTTTCCTTTGCCTGAAGCAGCTAATATCCCCCTGAATCCTGAACAGGCTATTTATGTGAAGAAGCATTATGGCTCTGCCTGTGTAAACAGAATTTGAGTTGCTTCTGAATGCCCAAGCAGTGCCAGAGTTAGGTAAATAAACTAACTACATTAATTGCTCCTACATCCCTTGAGTGCTTCCACTTTGTAGGTTTTACAGTAATGTTAATGTATTGTAATCCATTATTACTTGCAAAATTAAAATTTTCTTTCTTTGCCTGCATCTGCCACTGTTAATTCAGAAGCTCTAATAAATGCATTAAAAGAGGGAAGTAATAAGCAAAAGAAAGCCCCTCTGGGAATGTATAATTTTGCTCTTTATGCTGTGTTGGAAGAAAGTAAGCAGTGTAAACACGCAAAGTTAGCATGGCGCTAAAGTAAGACTACAAAGGAAAGTCGTAAAACCCTTCTGTAGCTGTTGCACTTGCATTTATTATAGAAACAGGATGAGACTCAGTAAGTGCAGTGATGTGCTGAAAGCAGGTGTCAGACTTGCATCAAAGGTGGGCCTGTCTAGAAGCTGTGAGCAGTGTCATCCCATGCATTGGGATGGGAAGCTACTCAGTGGGGCACACTGGATATGTCATTTTTATCAGGGAAAATGATAAACCATCAGAAAGCTGAGATTCATAAAGGAAAGAGGGAAAATCACAGAAGGACCTGTATGTGGACATAGCATATCAGTAAGAGTGAAGGTGGCTGAGTGGGGAGATGAAGCTTGTCAGAATGAACTGCTTTGATTTGAAAACAATTGCCTTACTGCCTTTGGGAGCTGGCTGATACTAAACAAGCATTTCTCCTATTAATTTGAAGTGCCAGAGGGCAGTAGGAGATGTCAGATACACATGTTTTGTTCAGCCATTGTGTGACTTCAAAGGTGAGCATGAGATAGCCCCTGACAAGCTGAGCAACTGGGTAAGTCAGAGATTCACAGAGATCCAGGCAGACTCAAGGAAGAAATTAGGATTGGAGAAAGGTGGTGGAAAACAGGAAGAAAGTGGACAGGGAGTGGATGTTGAAGAAGTTTTTTGCAAGGCTGGGCTCAGGAAGAAATAGGAAAAGCTGAGCTGCCTGGAGGAAAAGAAACATTTGGAAGCAGCATGGCCACCCCGGAGGAGCCAGGAAGATAGCTACATATAGGGAATGTACATGGAGGTGTGTGGCAGAACAGGAAATATACTTAATTCATTTGTAGCATTGTACTGTATCCTGCAAGGGACTTCCATGGAGCTTCAGGGGAGATGCTGGGTTCAGTACCTCACTGCAGGTGACACACCTGATGGCTGTGACCTCCCCCACAGCCTGTCTTGCAGCAGGCAGGCCTCACAGGGGTTCTGCTGTCCCCTCTGCCCACGGAGCAGCTGCAGGAACACTTGCAGGTGGAAGTGCCAAGGCACAAGCTCTGTAGGGCAGCTAAATAGCAGCCCTGGGGATAGGAAGTGAGCCTTTCCCAGTGGGTAGGATGTGACAAATGTCCTGTTGTTTCAATGAGATAATCTCCCATTAGTCTAATCACTGTAATTAGTCAAGCTGTCCTCCTTGGTGATGTCCCCTGGGATGTGTGTTTCGAAATTTTCCTCCTGTTAGCGCTTGGAGGGTGCTGGATTTGGGAGTAAAGAAGAGCAGTGCAGTTGATATCCACCCTAAGAGGAGAAATCTGAGCAAAAGGGGCAGTTTCAGAGTATGACTTTGAACAACCACAATAAATGGATGTGATGTGATGATTTTTGGCAGAGTGTGGGTGAAAGTTAGGAAAGGAATAAGCTCATTGTGCTGAATGAAATACATATATTTGTACAGGGGCACGGTAGCCCCTGTTGGGATATCAGTCTTACGGTTTCTGCCCTAAGCATACATTCTGGTGGAAGACTGTCAGTCTACAGCTGTTATGGTACTTCCATTTCAGAAACAGACATGTTCAGTAATACAGTTTTTATGCAGGCATAAAGCAATTGCAGTAAAATAAAGGAGGTTCTTTAATTTCATGAGGCTTAAAAATGTGTATGGTCCACAAGGCCGTACAAATCCCTCTTGATTTTCTAATGTGCAGCAGCATTGGGCTTTGCAGAATAAATGGAGCTAATCATTTCTGGGAGCTGGTCTGATCCATTGCTTGAGAAGCTGTGAGCTTGGGCTTGTTCCCTTGAGTCATTTGTAACTCCTTTCTTTTGTCTTAAAATGTTAATACACAGAGCTGTGGAACTTCATGGCTTTTGTAAAGCTTTGTGAATTGCTGCAGTGAAAGATTGTCCTCCATAAAGTATACAGGATTATTCCTAGACTTCTGTGGGGTAGAGCAACCTTCTTTTGTGTGTATTGGACTGAAGGGCTGGATAGCAATTGTTGAAGCCTTGAATATTTGCAATGAATTGTGGAAGAAGAATGGAAGAATAGATAACTTTCCATTAATGTAGGTAAGAAACAGATATGCATATAAGTGAACATAAATGTGTATTTGCCAGGCTTTCAGGGAACATAAAAATTGCTATTAAAGTAGAACAAAACAGCTTTAACATTAAGTAGAGCTTCTGTGTAGGAATTGGATAAATATCAGCCTGTAAGTAACTGCCAAAGCCCCCCTGAAAAACAGGGCTATAGAAATACACACACGCCTTTCCACTCATGTCCCACGTTCATTAGAAAGCATCAAATGCTGTGAATCTGCTATCAGCAACATCTGTTTCCTGAGTTCTGTTCAGGACATGCTGATCTACATTTAGTTATATTATTGTCTCACATCCAGAAACATCACATTTCAGCTCCTTTGAAGAGTGTACCAGCAATGCTTTTGGTTCCAGAGAGGTACCTCATCAGTCTGTAACTTCTCTGCCCCTCCCACTGCCTTGTACATAATGATGCAAAGTGTTTTTTCCACGTTCAACAACTATGCTGGTTTATGTACAGACTGAAAATTTTAGTAGGCAGAGGAAGTGCTGTTAAACAGGAGCTCTGATTTTTAAAAGCAGCTGCAAAAATGCCTCCCAATGATTTCTTAGTTTAGCCAGGAAACAAGAAATATATTCTCATCCTTTTAGTATGTTATAAAAGTTTATACTAACATAATTCTAATGCAATCAGTAACAATGCAGAGCTGTAAAATAAGTATAAAATGATGGAAACAAGCATAATGGTCCTACTTACCAACCCAGAGCTAAACTTTGTGTGAGCATGAAGCTTGGTATTTTTGGTCCATCAATAACACTATTTTGTATTTAAAACTTTTAACGTTAGAGTACCGTAAAGTCACTGTGACTCCTTTGCATATCGTTAGCATTGTAGAGATCTACTGCTGGTGTCTGGCTGATGGATTAGACACTTCTAGATCATCATTACATCCATGCCATCGCTGGTGCTGTCTGTATCCGTAAGAGTAATTCTGGCAATAAGCATTAAGTGATATCATCACTCTTCCAGATAGTCTCTGGAGAAGCCAAGCAATGATGTCATGTCTAAGCAGTCCTGTAGTCCCAGATGTATCTTTTAATGTCCTAATTTACATGTGTTTCTGCAGTAGTGTGAGGAATCACATCCTACACTGAAGCTTAATGGGTTTTTTTTCCTTGGGCTGTCAGTTTTTCAAATTCAGCAGTAGAAGTCCATACTTTTCAAGAAAAACTATCTGTTTTTTAGATGGAACTCTATATAACCACTTACATATCATACATGGGTATGTTAGGATTAGATTTTATAATTTGGCTGATTGTTTCATACCCACATCCCAGTCCTAAAAGAAGCTTAGATGAGATGATGTCGGGAAGGTTTCTCGGACTGAGTTTTGTTGTGATTTGTTTGCTTGCTTGTTTATTAGAACTTTCCTATGCTAGTAGCAGCTTTAATTCAGTTGCATTTCAATTGCGGAAATGCTTTTGCTGAAATAAATGACTTCGTTTTTTAATTCAACACATTAATATAAATTATACCAACAAAAGACAATGTCATTGCTATAGGCTGTGCCTGTGATAGCATTAACTGCTTCAGTTGTGCCAAGATGGGTTGTGCTTGCATAATGATGCCAGCAAACCATTTCTGAAGTAGACCTTGCCTGAGGCACATGCTTAACTTTACATAATGCAAATAATGTCACTGATTTCAGAAATTATTTATAAGACAAAATCTTGGCCCCCTCAGTCCACAGACTTCAGTGGAGCTAGAAGCCACCCACGGGGCATAAAACATTTTCAAACTCTGGGCTAGAGCTGATAGAATCCCTGGGGCTTCAATAGATTTGATCTTTTGATATTGAAGAAGAGGTGAGACTTGTGGGTAAACTGTGGAAAACTTGAGAACTATAGATGTAACTTATTATTCATGTGAAAGAGAGAAGGGAATGAGCAGAGGCTTGCATAAAAGTAATAACATTGCCAAAGGGATGGTCTAGGAAAATGGCCTTTAAAGCAGTATTTTGGATAAATAACTGTGGAACAAGATTGAATCTGTCAAGAGCGTTTTATCTCTGCAGATGACAGGATGCTGTGGATGGCCTATTAGCGACACTATGTGGAAACCATCTGCCAGGCTAAGGTAGAGCTTAGACACAAGATTCAAGAATCAAGAGCAAGCTCCAAGATGAAGATGATATTCCAGTTATGGGCTGATGCAATAGGAAGGTGGTTGTTGTTCAGAAGTCATAAGGAAAGAACATAAAGGGCAGGAGAGTCTTTGGAAGAAAATTAAGATGTCTGCTTTAGTAATGATGAGTCTATGGTAATTGCTAAACACACACATAAAAATATGAGAAAAGAAGCTGAGATTTCCATCTGAACAGACGGTGTGGCATTTTGGAAGTCATCAGACAAGCTGAATTTGTGTTTGCAAATGACCTGCAATGTGGAAGGGAAAGAGAAGGAACAAAAAGGACAGGGGCTAGTGGAACTACAGAATGAAACTGAGAAGTGAAGCACGAGGAGAGTCCAGTAGAGGACACTCTGAGGTAGCACTCAGGGAACCAGGAGGAGGATGCAGGGAATGCTATCTCTGAACATGTGGAAAGAAACAGCGTAACAGCAGGAGCATGGCCAAAGCTACCAAAGGGCCTGACTAACAGGCTGTAGAGTTACTGTTAGAAGTATTTCCTGTTGACTGTAAGAGCATAAACTAAATGTTTATAGACTGGCTTTTTTGGAAAGGAATTCTAGACGATTGTGGTCATCTCAGAGTGGCTGATGTGTTTTGGCATGGGTTTTTCCAAGATGGGAGGGACCAAAGCAGGTTTGAAGTTTCTTTGTATCATGAAAGGAAGTGCCAGAAGGAGAAAAGGTTGGTTGCAAGGGAGATCTGAGATCAAGGAGATCATCCTCATAAACAGAGTTGGTGGCTCCAGGAGACCTTTTTCATGCAACCATCAATGAATGAACAAGAAAATTAATGACTTGAACTGTGAATGAGACAGTCACATTGGACCAGTCATGTAACACTGTGGTCTGCAATGTACATGTAACAAGAATTTGGCCCTTTAATTTTGACTACTTTTCGTGATCTGTTTGAGTCAATGAATGTTCAACTCTGAGTGAATCTGAAAGTTGTTTATTCTGGCATTTGGAAGGCATGATGAACGTGTACATGAAATCCTGAGGGCAAAAGCAGGGTGAGAGCAGCGTCTTCTTGATGTCATGCATCAAACATTGCATGGGACAGACTGAGCTGCTGCAAATGGCTCATGAAGCTCTTAACCATCCAGGAATTATTCCATGCTTTTCTGGTATCTGAGGCATGTGTTCGTGCCTCAGCTGAGAATGCTTGTCCTGTGCCCCAGGAGACACAGGCCCCTGATTTTCCTCAGCCAGTTTTGCAGTCCCTTCTGCAGTATCACTAGTACAAGTTAGTTTACTTATTTTGCTGCTATGGTCCTTTTTAAAGTATGTTTTGCATAGATTTAACTAAAATTTTCATCACCTTGTAATACAGTCAGCTTGCTGTGTTCAGATTGGCCAGCTGAGGCATTGCATTGATACGGACACAGGCAGAGGCTTGTTGAATGATGGTATAATGTGAGTGGTTTCAGCTAATTAGCACCTGTGTTTCTGTTCCTTTTTACTTTGTCCGAGTGAATGCTGTAATGGGCTGTCCCTGAGGATACGTAGATAGCAAGTGTTTCCTGTCCATAAACACCTCTGGAAATGCAGTGACTGTGTTCAGCTCTTGCTGAGCTGCTCAGCACCTGTGAGCAGGAGTGGGACTTACACTTGTGCTTCAAGTGCAGCGTACTCTGGGTAGCAGAAACCCTTATCTTGCATTTCCATATTGCTGCATGGAACAAAGGCCAGTGTAAAAACAAACCCACCCCATCCCTCCATGGGTATTTTGTCTTGCTTGTCTCTTCATGAGCATTAATTTGCAGTGAGACAACCCAAGGCTGACAAAAGAGAGCTTTGTTGCTTTCTGCTAGCTTAAAGAGAGACAAGGAGAGACTTCTGGACGCATTTGCCATCCCTGTCCAGACCTTTTCTAAGCTTTATCTTCTCCGGCTGCAGAGTTTGTGAGGTGCAGATCACCTCTCCTGAAAATGCCCTGTGCTTTCCATAGGATGAAATCACTCACTGGAGATTAGACTATGACTTCTGATTTACAAAAATGTCGCTGTGTTCAGGTGGCTTCAGACGACTCTGAATTCTAAAAGCTGTGACAAATACCAGTATGGGCAAAGAGGCCAACCTGAGCACTCACCTGCCCTACACTGGGCTTTGCTGCCCTCCCTGTTGTGTCAATGGGACTGTAAATGGGGCTGCACCATGAAACTAGAACATCAAAATGATGGAGAGTCAGAAACCTGGCAGAAAGTGAAAGGGATCTTTTGATCCCTGAGTGACCCAGTTCATGACACGGTCCCACAAAACCTTTGCATGTGCGTAGTTAAGGTCCTAAACTGCAGCACAGGGAAGTTAATGAAGGAGCAGGGACTTAGGGTGCCCTTAGACACAGCAGAACAACTGACAGATCAATTTCCTGTAGTGCTGTTTAATTCCTCTGGGGGGTTTCTGCCAGCGTCCGAAACCTTGTAAGCCACCTAATTCAGGAGTCAGGTTATTACAAATACTGAAGGATGCATTTAAAACCCTAATCCCTGCACCTCTCTTGTACTGTGGCTTGAAACCCAAGCTATTTTTGTAACATTATAAGGTATGAGTATCAGTAAATGAGATCTTTGAAAAAACCCCAACCACCCTACAAAATCCCCTGGGACTAAACTTCTGTATTGTGTGGGGGAAGCTGTAGAAGTTGACAATGTCTGTGTAAATTCATGGAGGGAATTGCTTTGGAGAAAGTCTCTTTTCCTTTATGAAGGGAAATCAATCCCCCAGAAACCATGCATTTGGTGTGGTTGTGATTCCTCTTTATTCTGAATGCTGACAATCTCTTGGGACTGAAGTGTACTGTTTGTTCACCCTTTTAGTATCAAGATGTGCATCACATTGATGGTGTTCAGAATGAGGGGAAAGATGGGGAAGGGAAAAAAAATGTTTTCCTTGTAGGCATCCGTATGGGAAAAAGCCATTATGTCTTTGTTCTTCCCTCGTACTTTGCACAGGCGAGTTGTTTACACAGTATTTCTCAAAACATTTCTAGGTCAAATCAATCTTTTTTGTACCAGGGTTGACCTCACTCTTATTTATTTATGTGACCAGCTGTTCTCAAGATAAGTGATACAAAAGAGTTAAGGAAAGGAGAGAAAGAGCAAAGGGAGGGAGCAACTACTTTTCTGTCTCCTCTGCCTCTGTGAAATACATATGCAGCAAATAACCCGAAGGATTGTTTTTATCTCTCCCATTAACTAAGCTGCTACCAGAGATGATGTTAGCTGACATGAATAGTCACTCATGACCACAACTAGCAATATTTATCTCCTTTGCATTGCAGGGACTGGAATGGTCCATTGCTGTGCAGGATCCTGAAGATGGTTTCTATGGGGGACAGCCATTATATTCTTGCAGCTGTACAAGCATGGGATTATCTTGATGCTCTTCAAATGTTCCTCACATCACATTGTCATCAGACACATATGTCATGCTTCCAGTTAAAGGAATGTTGGAGTGCATGGTCTCTAATCTATATTGCAGAACTATGTTCCTTCTCCCTCTTGTATCCTTGGGGAATGTATCTTGAAAGAAGGGTTCCGTTTCCTCCTAGAGAAGTTTAATGTAAGTTTGGTAGGGTTAGTAATGATGATAATTCTCAAGATTAGAGCCATCCACTTATGATGGTTGTCTTAGCAGGTAAGGAGAGTGAGCATCACTAGACATCCACGAAAGTCCAGGCACCTTCATAAAGTGTCAGTTACTCTTTGTGGATGGTGAAATTAACCTCCAGAGAACCGTGTGCTGCCCAAGATAATTTCTGGCATCCAAGATATCCTACCCTATTCACAAAGTGTAAGAAAAAGAAATAGGATTATCCTGACTTTACAGATTAGATTGGAAGCCGAGTAAGTGTCAGTGAAGTGTGTGAGAGCCAGGGTTTGAACCATAATCATCTGAATCTCAGACTGGTGCTTTAGCCTCTAAAAAGGAGTGTTCTGGAGAGGAAAAGCTTGCAGCAGTCAAAGTTGCAGCTTTGGGGAAGTGACTGGCCAGAAAAATTAGTGTTAGCCAAATGTTTTTCGTTTTTGTGTTTGTGTGAGAGAAGCTGTGCATGCTAATTTGGTAAAAATTCAACTTCCATCATTTAATTAGAAGTTGTTGTTATCTCAAAACTTTGCAGCACTCCCACATTTCTCCTGACAGCTTGGGCTGTGTGGCACAGACAAACTAGGATAGTTTAAATGTCAAAATATGCTTTACATTCTTGTGTGTATATATATCAATGCATTATTGAATAAAATAAAACTATGCAGTGTGACAGATTATGTTTCTCTAATTGTCATCATTCTTTAAATGAATTTGTGGCTGTCAAGAGAAATTTTCACTTCTAGAAGCATGGGAAACCTTGGAATCATCTAGGCTGAAAATAAGGCCAGGCCTTGCTCTGTGTAGCTTTTTCTTGAACATTGCTGGAGGTGGCTGAGCTGATTTGAATACATTTGGTGTTGAATGCTTTCCCTTGCATTGCTAATTACATACCAGGCTGTATTTCATGCAGAACTCTGACCATTTTTCTCTGTTTATCAACAATTTTTATTGTTTGTGGGAATAGAGAAGTGGGAAGCTTGTATCCTGAGGGAGCTGGTTCTTCACGTGTTCCTGCTGGATGGCCCCTCCTGCTGTGATGTTTGTGGAGCAAGAAGCTGGTGCACCCCCATGAGTCTGGGAAGGTTTGTGTTCCCTTTTTGGAGGTGGGTGTGAGGTAGCAGTAGGCTGGAACTGAGAATCTCTTAGCTAAATTTTGCTTAACCTGCAGAACCTGGACCAGCTTAGCAGAAGTTAAAGAAGCACTGGTTTCTCCTGGAGCATTATTGCTGGTGGACAAGAGGCTGACATGACCCAGCAATATGCACTTGCAACCCAGAAAGCCAACAGTGTTCTGGACTGCATCAAAAGAAGTGTGGCCAGCAGATCCAGAGAGGGGATTCTGCCCCTCTGCTCTTCTCTGCGGAGAGCCCACCCGGAGCACTGCATCCGGCTCTGGGCTCCAGCACAGGAAGGACATGGACCTGTTGGAATGAGTCCAGAGGGGGCCACCAAGATGATCAGAGGGAATGGAGCACCTCTCATACAAGGAAAGGTTGAGAGAATTGGGATTGTTCAGCCTGGAAAAGGGCTTTGGGGTGACCTAATTGTGGCCTTCCAGTACCTGAAGGGAGCCCACCGGACAGATGTAGAAGGACTATTTGCAAGAGCATGTAGTGACAGGACAAGGGAGAATGGCTTCAAACTAAAAGAGAGTGGGTTAAATTAGATAGGAGGAAGTTCTTCACTGTTTGAGTGAGGGTGGTGAGACACTGGATCAGGTTGCCCAGAGAAGTTGTGGATGCCCCATCCCTGTCAGTGTTCAAGGCCAGGCTGGATGGAGGTCTGAGCAACCTGGTCTAGTGAAAAGTGTCCCTGCCAGTGGCAGGGAGTTAGAACTAGGTGATCTTTAAAGTCTCTTCCAACCCAAACCATTCTATGATTCTATGAGTATTGCATTATGTGTGTGTTGGGCAGGCTGAAGAGGTGTGTGCCCATCACCCAGGGGTATACAATTACGAGGTTGCAATGAGGAGCCACTGAAGAAACATGAGAAAGGGAATGAAGTAATTAAGAGAGGCAGATTGATACAAAGATGACTCATCTGATGCCTTAACCATAAATGTCACCAATAATTTCTAGCTAGGCAGAAATCAACAACTGCTGTTCCAGCTGGCTTTCCTGTTTCCTCTAAAAATATTTAATTTTGAGTTTTGTTTACTATGCAGGAGAATCCTTTTGTGTGCTGCATAGATCTAAAGCCATATATTGTCACTTAAGGGGATAGTATCCCCAGCAGGGATACTGGAGGTGCTTTGGCACTAAACCTTGGCACTAAAGTGTCTGCTGTGATTAATAAGCTCAGACTGTGGAAACCTTAAAACTCTGTGTTCTGGTTCTCAGCTGGATTTTTGGGTTGAGAAACATGGTTCAGATGGCAATCGTGTGAAGGAAATGACAGACTGACAGCAACAGGGGCTTCGGCAGCACCTCAAGTTCCACGTAGACACATAGTCTTTTTTTTTGTAGCAAATGTGTCACATTAGTCAGGCATTGCTGCATTGGTTTACCCGGATTCATTTACCTGGTTAGATACTCTGTTGCTTTGAGAGAAAATCTGGAATTTAATGCTGGGGTAGACTGCCCTTTCCTTGTGCTGCTTTTCTGGGTGGAGAGGGATGCCCTCTGTACGCTCACAGCAGCAGCAGCAGCAGCAGCAGCAGCAGCAGCCAGCCAAAGTGGTGCATCACAGCACTTTCCTTCTGCCCAGAATAAAGGAGAGACTACTTCTGATTAAAATTCAGCCAGAGGCTCTAATACTGTAGTATTAATAGCGGTCCTGGCCTTGACAAAAATAGCTGTTAAATGAGGAGTAAAAAGCTTTCCATGTTTGCCAGAGTTGTAATGAAAATGGTGGGGCTGTCATAAATACGATGTTTGTAGTTAAAATGATTATGGCTTAACAATTTTCTGGTGCATTCCATTGGGTTATTCCCAGCATATTCAGATCTTATGGTGTAAAGGCTTAATAGAAAATCTTGACAGTGAGTCTTGATCTGTGCCAGAGGAAAAAGTAGGCAGTGTTTATGAAATCCACTCACATTCTTTACTCACCACCTTGACGTTGCTCCTGTGCTCATTTGTTGTCATCTTTATATGTGTCAAACTCTCCAGAAACACTTGAACCAGTTTATGGCTGTGGATTGGTAAATTCAGTTGCTGAATTTGTGATGCACACTAAATGAGCCTAACAATGCTCATGGCCTGTAAATGCACAGGCTGACTCCTCAGCTGGGGTAAATCCATGGTGTTCCACAGAAGTGGCTGGAGCTGGGCCAATCCACAATTCCTGAAGACTGAGCATAATACTGCATCATTGATGCAAATGACTGCTTTTAGGAAAAACTGGTGTTTAGAAGGAATCAAGTGTGCAGGGGTTAATGCTGAACTGTGAAGCGTGGCCAGAAGTTACATTTGACAGGTCTTTGTAGATGCCAAGGAACTCGGGGAAAAATTAAATACCAGCCTGTGTGATAATGCTAGAACAATAGTAGCTGAGAAAATGTACAGAAATATTTTATTCCAAGCGGTAAAGTGACTAAAGCTGTTCATTTATGATCCACACAGTAGGGAAGTGCATTTGCCTCTCTGTAGCTCCAGTTTCAGTTTGTAGCAGAAACTTGGCTCAGTAGCAGGAACTTGAACATTGGATGGCTCCAGCTTTCATTAATTGTCAATTCTGTTTCTTATTTCTCCAGAACAGAGGCTGAAGACTCCTAAATATGTTTTCACTGAGCCCTAGTGGGCTGTGTAAGTGGAAGGAGACACATGCATGTTTGGAAGTTCTTCTGCTGACCTGCAGGAATATTACGTTCTTCTCATTTTTGCATATTCTGAAGTCAAGGGAAAAGAACAAATAATTTATCCTGAAGCCAAGAAGTGCACAAACCCTAGGGTGGCATTATGATCTCTGTAACTGTAGAGAGCATGTAGCTGAGTGTGGAGGACATCCCAGAAATACTGGACTGCTCATGCTCGATTGAGGTTGCTTGCTTATCTCATACTAAAGAGACCAACTAGATGTAGAGGAGCATTCCCAATTGCAATTGGTCAGTGTACCAGGAAATACCCTGCAGTTTATCTCTAGGTATTTCAGCTGACAAAAGAACGCAGCACAGCTGTACCAGACAGCAATAGAGAGCTCCCTGAATTGTCACCTCTTCTTTTGCAGGGCTCTGTATGAGATAAGGCTATTGGGTTGCTTAGTTAAATATATCCTGAAGTGCCTTTCTGAATCCATAGCCTTCTGTGTAGATTACTTTTATGAAGAAATAATAATAATAATAGTCCTAATAAAATATTCTCTGCACTACTGTAAAAATAATGTATTTTTTGCAGAGAAGGTGTATGACTGCACAAGCTAAAGAAATTGGATGTGTATTTTATTGCCTGATAGTCAGTGGCTTTTCCAAAGCTTATAAGCAAGCTTGGTATATAATGCCTTTGGGATCCCTGTGTCGGTAATAGTGTTTGCTACTAACACCTTAGGCTTTGTGTTTTGGTAGCACTGGTGGTCTAAAGATTGACAGGGAGGGCTGTTATGTTTTACTAATCAACTGATACACCTACAGAGAATATCTGAGAACCAGTAAACTTGAGGGGGAAAAAAAAAAAGCAGTGGAAAGTAATTATGATATGAGCACTTTCAGAAATTGTCTCCTAAGAACACTTTGGTGCATTTGTTAAACACTTGGGAGACAATAACATGTACCTACATACATGTCAGAATAAAGAGCATTTAAGCTGCTGGTAGTTATAGTGTATATCTAGGTGAAGCTGTCATGCCCTGTAACTGGGGGGGATGTGGGCAGTGTCAACAACCTTCAAGTATTCCTTTCAATACCTGCCTCTTCTACCTGCTGCTCTTTTCCAGGGACCAGGTGGCAGCTGCCTGTCTGCTCAGCTAAACTGGCTGCTGTTGACTCTGTCTTGAATCCCACCTCCAGGTGATCAGACTCTTGCAGAGTCTGCTGGATGCTGGATATGCCTCTCAGATTTCTTTCTTGGGTAGTAAGGTTGCGTTGTGTGCTGCTGAGAAACTGGCAGGAGCCAGCCTCTTAGAGAGATGCCCTTTCCAGGTCTGATCTATCCCATAAAAGATAACCTGCTGTGATTAATCAAGGCTCGGCTGTCTCCTTTGATCAGAGCTTCAGTTATTGATCCCTGTGCCTACACTGTACATAAATCATTCAGCTTTCACAGAAAAGAACATCATGCACCATTCTGGTACCCTTTGGTCAGAGTGGAGGGTGTTAGCTGGCCTGGTTTTTAGAAGCATAGCTGAGAACCCCCAAAAAAGTGGCAGCTGTGAGCTAACACAGCAACAGCTGTCTTCAGTCTTCTAGCCTGCTCTGAAAAATATGGGGCTAACTGGGTGCTGCTGTTCTTGCTGTGCATGCTGGATATGGTTAGGACTCCCAGGTGTGTGGCAGCCTTGGGTAAATATGAAATATTCTACTGGATTTACCTGGGGAACAGTTGAAGCATGGAAATGCTGCACTGAATCAGTGGCTGATTCTCACAGATTCAAAAAATGGGTTGCTTTCTTAGTCTTCCTCTCTGGAAAGCCTGGAAGTACTGAAAAATATTTTTGCATAGCTATTACTTTTTATAAAAGACGACTTTATCGTAAGGAAGGCATCTGCTGCAAGTCACACAAGCTAAATAACATTTTAACATGCACTGTTCAAAATTGAATTACCTGAGGAGGAAGAGGGGTTTTTTAAATTCATTTTCTGTTGAATGATGTGTGTGTGATTCCATTTAGAAAAGTTTGAAAGCTGAACGTTTATGTTATTGTCTTGTTATGATTCTATTTGGTCCTCCATTTCCTCCCAGTTTGTGTTCTGAGGAGCTAGGAGCAGTTACATGAATGTGGTAACATAGGACATTATTATATTGTTCAATAGGTGCTATGACATTCCTTATTTGTATATGTATTTTTACAGAGTTTGCTGACATTTTAGCTCCTGATGTGGGAAAGTGAAATAAAAAGAGGGGATCAGAAAAGAAACGAAGAGGGGAAAAAACCAAGCTGTGATCTAAGAAAGAATTTAAAGAGACTATCTACAAGAATTTCTGTATTTGATGCATTTCACATTATCTGACAAATAGCATATTAAAAAAAAAAGAAGCCAAAATTGAAGGTAAATACGTGGGAGGTGGGCTGCAGTACTGAGTTTAAAACGTTGGCAATTTCTGTTGTTGATTTGACATTTGATTGTTGCAGGGGATTTGGTGTTTCTGTTGCAAGTAGAATTAAGCTTTCCTGTGAACAGCATACAGAACGCCACCACACGCCCTCCAACTTCATTGATGGACAATGTTTTGTACCCAAAATGAGTGCCTTTAATATTACAAGCACATTTAGTTTCAATAGTTGTGCCTCTTTTTGGCAGTACATTCAGATGTAGATTAAATAGCTGTGTTTTAAGGTCTTGAGTTCACGAAGGAAGGCAGTTGGGAGTCAGAGCAACACTAGCACAGCATCCTTTTTCAGCAGTAGCTCAGAGCAAATGCTTAGGAAATAGTAAAAGAAATAAGACATACAGGGATAATTGAGTGTTCTGACTGCTCGGAAGCCAACAAGCAAAACGACTATGTCAGTGCAAGCCCAAAGCAGAGGCTCAGAGATACTGCTTTCAGTTTTCCTCTTTGGAATAGGATTAAGTGCAAATATCACACTTTGAGCTTTTCCACATGAGCAGTCTGGATTTGCATCAGTGGAGGTGGTTCAGTTCTAGGCCTCTGCCTCCCAAGTGGGGCTGATTCTGTAAGCATCTCACCTGTGAAGGGGTAAGACTTCTGTTCCAGGCATGATGCTGCAGTGACATGAACACACATTAAGCCTGAAGGTAGGAATTATCCTGCGCTGTGATTGCAAACCTGGCTCATGGTGGCTGCACAGGTGTTTGTCCTTCTCATGCCTGTGCATTTTGGATGGAGAGTGATGATAACTATTTAGGGTTACGAGCTCTCAAGGCTGCTGAAGAAGAGGAAAGAAGTGAATGTTTGTGGGTGTCTTTCTGAATTTGGTTTCTGTCTGCATGCAAGTGCAAAAGGTTTGTCAGGCACTTAGCTTGGGATCTAAGCTAGAAATACATCTCCTCTTTAGGAGTCTCTTCCTTTCCCCTCCGTCTTCTGCAGTCGCACCAGAGCGGTGCTGCAAAGTGGCAGCAGCTATTTCAGCTGTCAGCTCATTCCTCTCACTTTCTGTTTAACCAGGATCCACAGCCTGGCTGTACTTCTTGAAGAGTAACAGAAAGACCTGAAGATGCCTCTGAGTTTCTGCATTATAACTGCTATTTATAATAATTTGATGTTCTCCCTGAAAATTGAAACTATAAAGTTGATGAATTGGTTTCAGATTCTTTTTTTTGGTTGGTCTTCAGTTGCATGGACTGTTTAACACCAGTGATGGATAGTTTCATTATAGTTCTTGTCCTATAAGCATATAGGATCTTTATGAAGAAGTGATTTAGGATTTCTTCATGATGCCTGAAAATGTCATAAAAGATGCCTTGCATGGTGCTAATCCTCAAAAGTGAGATGACTAGTATGGTTTTTCTGGAAGAACAAAAACTTGAAAACTTGTTGGAATTTGACACCCTAAATTGCTGCCTTTTTAATGTTTTTCCTCTCCATCCTCCTTTCTCATATATTAAAGCCTCTCTGCTAATTGTTGTGGAGACTGCTACACTACTCTTTGTGATTTCTTTTTTTGATACTGAAAACTTGTTTGTGTGCTTCATGTAGGCTTTTTTCCCTTTTTCTATTTGACCATTGACTCCGAGCCAGGCATGAAATTGAGTACAGAAGTGAAAAGATTGTCTTTCTAAGTGGCAAATATTTAAATAACTATTTTAAACTCTTCATTTAGAAACAAATCAGCAAATGTTGAGGCCCTCACAGATGGCCTCATATTGCTTCTCCCTGTATTAGACACTCCTCTGGCCATCCCTCAACATTGCTAGGTGAACCAGTGAGTTCAGCTGGGAGAATGGAGAATGATTTCCTGTCTGGTGTTAGCAGTCTCTGAAGCAGCCAGGTTAAAAATTCATGGAGGTTATCTTGGCTCTTCACCCTCTGGTTTTCAAAAAGCTTGAAGTTTGCTGAATAAGGTGTTAAAAGCAGAAGGTATTATCAGACAGCCTCAGGTTTGTACTAGTGTATGGTTTTTCTCTCCTTTTGAATTCTATTTGGTAGTGTGAAAGGAGAACTTTAAATATTCTTCTGAAAAGGAATGGGTTTTATACCAGTCTTTCACTTTCTCTTATTTGCGAGAGCAAATAACTCGAGGCACTGTCCTTGAACTGGTAATAATTTAACAGGTAGGAAATAGGTACTTCCTAATTCTTAGGTGAAAAGTGATAAAAACTGTGAAGTTACTTGCATAGGGGTTTTGTTAGCTAGACTTATTCTCTCCTGGCTTTTTGTACCTGATAGAGTTTCTGGTGCTCACTGCAAATGAAAGGGACTTCTGGAGAGTCAGCTCATTGCAGAAATAGCAGAAGGCTGTTCACTGAGAATAATCTCTCACAGAGACATTAATTCACAGCAACAGCATTTCTTCTGCTTTATTTCCCCTAGTGCTGTGTTAAAGTGGCTCAGCCTTCTGGATGTTACAAGCTTGTATTGCTCCTTTAACCTTCTCTGAGCTTTAGGTCACTGATGTCAGATCTGGCCCACTTTAAGGTATGTTCCATGTTCTTTCACACACTCTAATTGTAGCTTTCTTGTTCCCCAGGTGATGTCCTTCATTGCTGTTTTGCTTGCACTCTCCACCTACACTTTGTCAGTAGTCTCTCTGTGGGTATGAAGGAGCAAAGGGTGGATTCCCAGTACAAGGTCTTGCTTAAAAGGGACAGATCCTTCAGAGTTGTAGGATCAGTCTGGGTGATGCTAGAGGCAGTCAGTTGTGAGTGATGTGAAGTAATCATGTAATTATTCCATTACTTTTGCATAAATGGAATATCTCCAGAATGCCAACTGCCCCAGCTTTGGGTCAAGAAATTTGTCTTTAAATTACACAAAGTGTTAAGGTTACTCTGTGTGTGTATGCTATAGCTGCCATTGCAGCTGCCTTTTGAAGGGACCTTGCAGAGGGATTGCTGCCCCAAAACTCACTGGGAAGCTTGGTTAATTATGGCATTTGCTGCTTGTTGGTGACCATAACTGTCTTCCTATGAACTTGGCAGTCTCACCCTTTGCACACCTACTTTTTATATTGTTCTTGAAACTCCAGATGGCAGGGACCATTTTCTTTGATGTGATGTGATGCTGTTGATTCTTATCTCAACCTTCACATGTTTCCACAGGTTAAGAACTAATAAGTGACTGTAGTCAATAGGTCTGTCAGTTTTGCCTTGTTCCTCTTGTGTTTTAACCACGTATTTCTGAGAAATGCCTACAGTTATTTTTCATTGTCTAAAGCAAAATATGATCAAGTTAAATGAGTGAGTCTGCTGGTTCTCAGGTATTTGGACCTCTTATGTATGTCCAGCTATGCACCTGTGGACTGTTCTCTGCTAAAGTGATTATGTAATGTGTTGATAATAGTTGATTATGTTAAAAAACAATTAGTTGGTTTTTATTGTTATTTATACCGCCAGTATTTTTTATTTCTGAAGTACACTTGTAGAATCCTGTAGGTTCAAGACAGCAGAGTTGTAAAGTTTCAGGTGGTCAGTATTTTCTGTATAATCTTGAAAAGTTAGGTCAGGTGTCTACCTCTGGTTTATTGCTAATTATTTATTTAAAGAATTCTGTATTTCTGAATGTTCTATATAAAAAGCCATTTTTGTCTGTTTTGTGAATTTTTTGGGATTTCCTGACCTTGATATTTTTCTTAAAGCACATTGTGATTTTGTTCGACACATAGTGATTTTTGTATGTGTCTGCAGCCTTTCAGCTGAAGATGTGAGCACGTGTGTGTTAAATGCAGGCTGGGGTTGGTGCAGTACAAGACAAACCGTATAGACAGTCATTGCTCTGAGCTAATCTTATCTCCTGGAGCAAAGCATTTCTGAGGAATTTCTAATTTTGACAACTGGGATCAAATGTCTGACTTCTGAGGGCTGACAATAATGCCAGGGGCTGAGCTGCTTTGTCCTGTTGGTAGCAACTGCGCAGTTAAAAACCCCACTAAATGCCAAGGGAACCATGCATCTTAGCTGGTTAGGTTCAGGGTGGGTGTGTGTGCAGGGTAAGGCATCGGCTTCAGCGGTCTTTATGGGGCAGAAATGCTGTGGCTGCTCAGGGGTAAAAATAGTTCAGGGTTTTCAATGGCTGCATTCCATGGCTGGAGCCTGAAATCATGAATCAGGGCTCAGCTCTCGGTCTGTGCGAGACCAACTGCGAGAGCGGGGCAGACACCCAGGAGGGGAGCGGCTGGCTGACATGAGTCCGAGCCCAGCTCCACTGATACTCTGGGAAGGACCCGTGTTGCTTGTACACTCCCAGCAAGGTATCGTACATTCATATTTTGATTTCCAGTAGGACTGTAGCTACTTGAGTGTGAATAATTAAAAATCTACTGAGCCGTGCAAAATTTGCCACTCAACCAAAGGCAACTTTTCAGAAGTGCCTGTTCTGTGCGAGTTCAGCTTCACAGAGACTTGTAGCTTCACACCATACAAGCTTCCAGAGACCTGGGATGATATATTGTGATTGGAAGGGCGTGCTGCTCATTCCCACCTGAACACTGTTTTGTGCGAGTGTTTGTCCTTGATTATTGCATGACACTTTTTTTTTCAGAAATTTTCCAGCCTGGAAATTCCTGGGAATTTAGATACCTAAATAGTAGTCCTTTAAAACCCTTCTGCAAGAGTGCTTTTTAAAACTGTACATAAAACATGGCTGCTTAACTCAGATCTCTTTAAAGCTTCATGAGATCTACGCAGGTTTAAATTGCGTTTTTGGCAGAATTCAAATGATTGTTTTTAGTGGTTTAAAATGTGGCATAATTTCATGATTTTGTACTTACAGTCAGGATTTTGTGTAGAAAGCGTTACTTTAAAACTACCAAACTTTTTGTGACCAACTTTAGCTTTGAAAGGGATAAACAAAACCCTGGTTTGGTTTGTTGGTTTTTTTTTGTCCCTGAGACATTTCAAATATGTTTTGCTCCAGGCTATTGCTAGTAGGACCTTGAGAAATAGATGTTCCTGCAGATTTTGGCGTGCCCTGTGAGTTGAATAACCGTGTGATCCTCCTTCCAGAGCGAGTTGCTGGATTTCATGCTGCTGGAAGTAGCCATGCCAGCCGTGTGTGCAGATTGTCCGTTCCATTAGTGCCAGGGGCAAAACAATGCAAATCCACACATGGTAACCTCGCAGTTGGCCACAGCGCTCGAGTGCAATCATCTGTTCACTTTCTGGGCCCTGGGATGCAGCCACACAACACTTGTCTGACACACTGTGTATCTGCTCTTGCTGCCCCTGCGTGCCTGGAGCAGTGGCAGGCACCTGCCTTCTGCTTTGCTGGCACTTTCCTTGTGACACGGGCACCTGCAGCTGTGCGGGGCCCACAGGCTGCTGGGTGGGCTTCTGTTAGCTTAGCGTGGAGCTGGGGACGGGTGGTCTTGCTTTAGCAATCCAACTGCCGAAGTGAANGCTAAAAGGCCCTTAAGAATACATAAAAGCTATATAAAAGAGTATATAAAGGGGTATAGATGTAAAAGCAAAATTATCATGGCATCAGAAGCTATTGACGACTCATTTTTTTCCTTTCTAGTGTGGTGGCCCAGCTTATTTCCCTGAACGTTGCTGATATTCAGAGTAGAGGATACGGTTTTCTCATGCACTCCCACATTGTGAGGCTGATCTGTAACATAACCAAAGTGAATTTGGGAAATCTCACTTAGAATAACAGCTTTGTAAAGTGAGAAGCATATTGCTCTAAGATGAGGAGCAAAACTGAGTAAGTCAAAGTAGCTCCATGCTGTAAGCTAAGTTAGTGAGGTGTTAGGTTCAGTTGTAAGATGATTAGCAAACATAAGGAGTTTGAAAATCTATCTTGTTTTATTTTACTTGACACATCTTAGTGTGGAAAGCACTGGGCTCGGGTGCAGGACCTAGATCCTACTGCAGGCTTGCTGATGGAATTCAGTCACCTAATCTTCTTGCTTTTCAGTTCCCAGTCTGTATAATGAGGATGAATTTATACCAGAGGTATCATGGGAATAAAATCTATTTATCAGGAATGTAAATGCTAATGCCATCTTTGCCCCTTCAGAACTGCCCAAATGAACAGCCAGTGCACCACTCTTGGGAGGCCCATTCCACTTCTGAAACAGGAATTTTGTGTTCTTCTCAATAAAGCCCTTTTGAAGAGGGTGAATATGGACTGTGGATAGTTAAAAGTATATTCCAAGAGTGGTATGAAGTCTGAGGACAAGAACAATTGCTTTAGTCCTGGCTACCCATGTTCTGTGTGCTGGCCTCACTGTATGCTCCCCTTTTGGGAGGTTCAGTAAGAGTTAGAAATATATTGCAGGGCCTAGGTTAACCATCAGCACTGCACAAAAATAGTTGAATGGGTATTTTAAAGAAGTGACACAGCAAAACTGTCAGTATAATTGTACCAATAGCAGAGCTGCCTAAAATAACAAGAACATGAGAAAGTATTTTCTATCTGCAGCACTTTATTTAACGCTATTTTTGCCTACTGTGGATAAAGCAATGAGAGGTATCTCAAATATTCAGTCAGTGGTCCCAGATATTATGTGCTCTTTGTGTTAGGAATTACAACACTTCCAACTATTTGCCAGAGTTGTTAGATAAGGTGAACAACTGAAGATTTGGATGTTTGCCCAAGCTGTCTGGGTTTAATTATCCTGTGAAACCTCATTAGAGATGAGCTGCACCTGTGATATTAAGAAGGAACTATTTTGAAGGTAGTTCAGACCATGATTCATAGCTCAATTTAAAAAATACTCTTTAGAATTTGAAAGTTTTTTCACCCCCATGTATTTTGTTACAGCTACTGTTCAGTCCTGATCTGATTTTTTGAGGGGTCAAGAAAGAGTGAAGATGCATTTGGTAGCCAAAACGATGTTGACAAATGGGAGATACAGCCTGAAATAAATGGATAAATGCAATATATTTCACTTCAAAAATAATCAACTGCACAAATACAAACAGGTCTATAAAGAGAAGATCTGGGGTTTATTGTGGTTCACGAGGTGAATTTAAGTCCCAAATGCTATGTTGCTTCAAAAGGCAAAGCCATCTTGCAATGCAAAACCAAAACATTATCACTTGTGAGACCTGTGAAATGATCCATCTCCTTGGCTCTAAGTATAGTCTCAGCTGGGGTATAGTTCAGATTTTGGGAGCTACAGTTGAAAGATGGGGACCAACTGGACAATTTGATCTGAGTGCAGTGGGAATGATTGAGGTCAAGATAAAATCTAAGGTGAAGATTTCGTGAATTGGAGTTCTTTGGTTAAAAAGAGATGGCTAAGGATATTTAACAGCATTTTGCAAATGTGTAAATGGCTGCTGGAAAGAGGAAGGGAATAGCTCTTCTTTGTAGGTATAGGGTAAGAAGTAATAGGCTTCAGTCACAGAATAGAAGATTCAGGTTTTTTAAATGATGAAGTATTTGTCTGGGGTGACATAGATATGACCTGTTCTGCTGTCACCCGTGTGGTCTTTTCAAGTCTCTCCCAGTTCTGTGATTCTAAAATCCTGCATGATTATATGCTCTGAGTTGGAGACTAATGTCCTTAATCCTCTGCAGCAGACACTGAGCTCAGAGTCTCCCAGAGAACCTGTTCCTGCAACTGTGGCTGATGCTCTAGATAAGAGTAGCTGGGCAGAGGGAAGGGTTGGGTGGATGTGGAACCTTTTGGCAGTCACAGACAACATGGAGACGTGAGTCAGGAGCGTTTGGTTGCCTCAGTTTCTCGCAGTACAAAAGCTGTAGGACAACCACTCAAACTGCCAGGTGGTAAATGCAGAACAGGTAAGGACTTTTTCACACAGTGTTTGGTTAACCTGAAGAACTTACTGCTATTGGATGTGTTGGGTGCCAAAAGCAGTTAGATGATATTATGCCAGCAGATCTGTCAAAAGCATTTAAACATAAATATACCAGTTCTAGCTCGAGAATTTCCCAAGACACATGTTGCTGGAGGCTGGATACCATGAAGGCTGTTTCTAAGTTTGTGCCCTGTTCTTATACTCTTGTCACTTGTAAGTGGTGTCAGAGTTTGAAGGGAGAGCTGGGCCTAAAATTTATTGAAGGAGGGTTTTCTCTTTCTCCAGTCTGTAGTGCACAGCCTGTGGAGGCATCCACATGCCTGATAATCAGCACATTTAAAATAGCCTTTTGCCTGTCAGGATCTGAGAAGAGCCCTGACCGGGACGACTTCTGTTTCCATCTGAGAATTATTCTGTCAGCACTCCCACTTCAGTCCGAGAAGTGCAGTGGAACAGCTGAGATGGAATGGAAAGGGGCAGCAAAAATTCATTCCCACTCACTGGGCATTCTTATGTCTTTGCTGGGAATTTCAGGGCATTTGCTTCCTAGATTATTTCCAGCCAGAACTGTGCTGTGAAGTATCAAGTCTTTGCTTGTATGGATAACTTAGGAAGCCCCATCATGAGAGACATTTCTGAGTACAAAGCTTGGCATGGCTTACAGGAGGAACTGGAAATAGCCATGAGGCATGTGAGCAAGGTCAGATAAAAACTACCTAAGTGCTGTGTGTCAATTTTTTTCACTCACAAAATTGCCCTGTCTTTAGCAAGATGATACTATGAAGGATCCTTAAATAATTTCACAGAATCATTGGGGATGGAAGGGACCTCTGAAGATCATCCAGTCCAACCCCCTGCCAAGGCAGGGTCACCCAGAGCAGCTGATACAGGAACTTTTTAGGTGGGTTTTGAATATCTCTGGAGAGGGAGACTCTACAATCACCCTGGCCAGCCTGTTCCAGTGCTCTGCCACCCTCAGTGTAAAGATCTTCCTCTTGTTGACGTGAAACTTCTTGTGTCTTAGTCTGTGGCCATTGTTCCTCATCCTCTTGCTGGGCACCACCGAAAAGAGTCTGGCACCATCCTCTTGGGACCTACTTTGAGATATTTATATGCATTAGTGAGGTCTCCTCTCAATCTTACTTTCTCTAAACAGGCCCAGCTCCCTCAGTGTCTTTTCATAAGAGAGATGTTTCAGACCCCTGATTTCTGTAGCTGTTGTGCTACCGTTCTGTTAGGATTATGTGTTGTGAGGACATGGCTCTGTGGGATTGATATGCCAGGAGGTGGCATGCAAGCAGCAGACTCTTGGTGCTTCTCTGCCTATGAGCTTTCCTCTGTCAATACTAAAGCCACTGTGCTGACAGGAGTAAGCAATGAATTTTACCTGTGGGGCAAACAATTCAAAGTGTCGACTGAAGAGTATTGAGTACTATGGCAGAGGTTGTCTCATAAAGGACGCAAGGCCAGGAAAGGCCATAACGAGAGCTAAGCCCCTCTGGTCATGTTCAGCTTGTTACAGAATAGGGTCTGATGGGTCAACCTGCTGGAGTACACTGCTGGAGGGAGTATTCGTGACAGACAGTGTGCAGATTGATAACAAAATGGAAATCAGGCAGAATAATGTCCACATAAATAGTCCTTAGACCAACAAAATCCAAGCAATTTTGTACACAATAAAGCACACATCAATATGGAAGAGTGTTTTCTAGAGCGCAATGCCTTGATGAGTGAGCAAAAAAGACTGGTGTTGAGATTTGGAAAGGTGGTGTGCTACCTCAATCTTTTATTTGGAGGCTAAATATACCTTTACAGGTCTGGAACAAGGCTATAGGAGTCAAGAGTCCTTGGAAGGTTGGCTGCATTGTAGGGCAGTTGTGCTTGGCCTGGAGTAATGGTTGGAAATCATTATTTCAAGTCGAAAAATTGTATACTTGCCAAATCCTCAAAACACTGTCTATGCCAAGGTATCATCATGATCCTCTGCTCTTCTTTGCTAATGCCAAAGACAAAGCAAAAGCATCCCAAGCATCTCTTGTAGATACCCATAATCTACAGACTCTGAAAAAGATTCCTCAAATTAAGACTGAATAGAGAAAGGAGGACTTTAACATTTCTTCAGCCGATTTCACTGCAGCTGGGTCCCAAATAATTTTCTAAGTATTTTGAAATAAAAGGCTGTAACACTTTGAAAAGGGCTGTACTTTGTAAGTATGGCAAAAATCACCAAAGCATTGATCCAGCATATCTGGACATTGTCTAATACTGCGCGGAGTAGAAGCCCCTCATTTAGTGGTTCATTTCTTTCATACTGTAGAAATAAATTTTAAATGCTATTTAATATAAGCACGAATGTCCTTATGAGCCACACAGAAGTCCAGTCTTAGTGTGCATCCTGCAGAAGCCTTAGAAAGGAAGGCCCTTGGATGTGATCAGGTAGTGTAACTATAGCCAGAACTGCTGAAGCCAGAAGAGGAATTTTTGTCCTTTGCAGAACTTAGAGCAGCCTGTGAACTAATTTAAATTAATGCTTTTGGAATTAGTAACTTAATGGATCTCATCATAGAGTAATTGACTCAACATACCTGAACAGCACAACCTCCTGTACCTGACCTGGCTCTCCTTGTCCTATTCCTGCCTTTAGCAATATATATCCATTTTGGACCATCTATACCAGAATGATGATCCTGGAACAGAAAATGCCAGATGATGAAAAATCACTAATTTGTTTTGATGGCAGCTTTGCACTTCTTTTGTGTATTCTGAACAGCCAGAAAAGTCAGACGAGGAACTGAGTAACTGACCTTTTATGGTGTTCTCATGTGCCCACCTTAAAAAAAAGGTCACCCTGATGGTTAATAATGATAATAATAATAATAATAATAATAATAATGGCATTTTTGTGCAACCCATTTAAGTCCCTTGATAGTCCTTGTGGAAGTGATCAATATGGTCTCAGGGTTTGCAGTATAAATTGAGTGTTGCATCCACCTTATAATGAATATTGTAGTCTATTCTACTGTAATTATTTCTGAAGTCCAAAATGGAATGGGAGATTTTTCTGCTCGATCTCATACTTGGTGCACACTAATTCCTTCTGAATTTCGATCTGCTTTGCTGAAATGGAATTTCCCTGTAGAAGAATTTGCCTTCCTGATATTGAACTAATAACATGAATGTGTATGTATTTCCATTAGAAAAGGCTGGTAGCCACAGAGCAGAACTCACCTGTAAGGATACTCAAGTTCTCACTATGAACTACATGTCAGGTTGTTTGTTTTCTGTTTTCCTGGAGCTGTATTTAATGATGTTTTAAATACAGCAAAGTCCCACTCAAAATGAAGCACAGCTTCTGTCAGTGGAACATAAAGAAATTCTCCCTTATGTTCTTGTCTTACTACTAGGATTTCTGCAAAGTTTGTTTGAAGTTGTATGTCCCCCAAAGCTATTACACTGATGCCTTTGCCAAAGCTAAAATCATTGGTCAGATGAGAGGAAAAATACATATTTGTACAGTGACATATCTGCAGTGATATCATCTGCTTCCTGGAGAAATGCCTTTTAGTTCATCCTGTACATCTGTATCCTTAGCAGCAGGTGCCACTGCCAGACAATTCATCAAAGTTAATGTGATTGCTGGGAAATGGTAAAGCCTTTCTTCTTTATTGCTGTGGGAGGTGGTGTCAAGAACTGTGTTCTCTGTGGGAGGGAGAAGAGGCTATGCTGACAAACAAGCTGGAAAGGTGGACTTTTCAACTCTACTTTGTGGAGGATGAAGTGTAAGAAAACAGGAGTGTCCTCTCTGTGGCTTGTGATGGGGAGTGAATGTGGGACACCTTGTCTCAGCAGGAGATGGGAGCACAAGTTCAGCGTGAAGGGGGCCATCTGGCAGGTGATATGGAATACACTTTCAGGAAGGACAAGGTTGAGAAGCGAACAGGGATTTTTTCCAGTTGAAATGCTGCCAACTTAGTCATGCCATGAGCAGAGGCTGGACATTTGCATCCTTCCCTTGGCAGGCAGCTTTAAAAGCAGCGCACGCTGCTTCACAGATTGTGCTGGGCAGCTGTACCAGCCCACCCCGCCAAGTTTTTGGCTTTCCTACCTGTAGCTGCTGGTGCCTGCTACCTGGTGAGCAGCAAGATTTGCTGAGATTTGGCCTGTCTGAACTTCTGCCCCACGCTGACAAATTTCCACCAGTGGAAATCGTGAGTGTGTGTGTGTAGCTGGGTAGGAAGGAGCCAGGTTTGGGAGGAGGGAGCCTGGAGCTGTAGTAAACAAACTCCAGGAGCACATGTGCTAGTGCTAAAATCACAGATGACTAAGAAAGGATGCTCTATGACACAAGAGGATGGAAACATTAGCAGAGAGCTAATCTACAGGAAAAGAAAATGGTACAACACAGGCGATAATAAAATTAATGACAACAAATTGCTCGGAATAGATATGATCAGCAGGTGTGGAAATGAGGAATGACCAAGCATGTGTGAATGGAGGCATGCACATACACAGTCAGTCCCTTTGGTCAGACATGTACAATGCTCAAAACCAGGAGAGATCCTAATGCTAAGGAGGACACAAGTTTAGGAGCTGGGAGGCTGTATCCCGCCCACTCTCCATGCAGCCACACACCTAAGAAGCATCTGTGGGATGGAAAGGACAGCTGAGGTGCCTTTTCCTTACATCCACCCTTTATGCACAGAAGACAACAGCAATGAAACATCTGAGGAGCTGAGCACGAGCTAACACATGTAGTAGCAGAATAGCAATGCTTGGTAGCTTGGAGGATGCCAAGCAGAGAACATTTTGAACTGAATAATAGGACAAAAGTGACCATGGAATGGTGAGATCTCAAAAGCATTTCATGGGACAAAAAGCTCAGGTATGTTTGCAGTGATACAAGTAAGACCCCAGGACTTGCAGTATGATGGTATTAGTAAACCCCACAATTAATAGATTGGGCTTCACAGAAAATATGTAAGCAGTATCACCTTACAATTCTGCCACACTCTCTATGCAAGGCCGTAGCTGAGTTAGGAAACAAATTAGTCTCAGGGCATCAGGGATATTTAAATCCTGTAACCCATTTTAGTTGCTGTTCATAACCAAATTTTTTCTAAATTCTATGGTAATGCCAGTGCAATGTTCTTTTCTGTGTCCTTTGTATAACCTTTCCTGGTCCTATTTGAAATTGGGAAGTGTGTGTAATATCTATGGAAATTGTTTGGTTTATTGATTTTTCTTTTCATACCCTAAAGTGAAAGAGCTATCAACACAGTAACTTGGATTTATGAAACAAAGATTTGAATTCTGATTTGTTCAATATTTTAGGAAAGTTCTGTTCTCTTTTTTTGTGGCCAAGTCCTCACTGTGTTTGAAGCACAGAATCCCCTATAGAATAAACCTTGACTTCCTCATTTCTTTGTGATTTTAAGTAGATTGAGGTGGTTAATAGCCTTTGTTGTTTTGTGAGGTGTGTTGTTTTCTGAAATGGCCTAGAGCTGGGATTTTGGCCCCAGGAGTCCAAACTCAAAATTTTGTTTTACATAAAGGACATAAATGTGAGAACACCTTTTTTTTTTGCTAAGAACCAAGAAGTGACAAATCAACATTTGCTGAAAGTGGAGCATTATTTATGAGGGCTGCTTGGAGCTTCAAATGTTGGTCTTGTGTTGAGTAGCATTTGTTTGTGTGTGTATATACCATTTCTCCCTCAATTTCTGTTAATGACTGGGTTGAACTTAAAAAGGATCAATGTCTTAATATCTTTTCACGAGTATCAAATGTTAGGGATGTCTCATTAAGGCACGTAACAGCATTATTAATGGTAAATTCATCCACAAGGTAGGACAGCTTTTATCCATCCACTGGTAGAATCTGACCTTTAAAGAAGTTAGTCTTTTCAAGTGTTATATATGCCACAAATTATTGATGAGATTCTCAATGAGCTTCATTTTTTTTCCTACATTAGATTGCATGTGAATACTGACAGAGTTTGGAGAGCTTTCTTTTCTTCTAAATAGAATCTTATGGCGAAATAATGCAGCATAAACGATTTGGAATGCAGGAAGCAAAGTAGGGTTAGGAGATGTAAATTCAGTTCCCTGGCATGATTTAAATAAACAATTCAACCAACAGAAGCCCCATAATCTAGTTCACATGAGCATATGTTTGGCAGGATTCAGCCTGGTGGGTTTGCAGTCTCTGCTTATCACAGAACCAGGACTGTATGCATCACTGCCACATGCTTCTCTTTTCCCTTCATCCCAGGGAAACTCATCTTGTCAGGAAAAGAAAGTGGGAGGAGGAAATGTATCATTCCAACACAGGCTGGGTACAATTCCTTTGCTCCGTGTTAGCGGAGGCTGGGAGATGCCTTTTATCTTACAGACAGCCTATTGCAGATTGGAATTTCAGTGTCTGGTCTTACTTCTGGTGTTGATTTTTTTTTTAAATGTGTTTGAATTATAAAACTATTTTCTTCAACAGACTCGGAGACTAAAGAGTTTGGTTCTGCAGCATCTCTCGTTTGTGTGGCCTATATAAATGGCTCATTAACTGTCCTACTGTAATTTCATTCTATCATAAGTAAAGAACAAGAGAAACATGTTGGTGCAACAATTTTCCTATAAAATTTATTTTAAATTTACTTTAAGATGCCTAAAAGTACCATTAGCTTTGGAAGCATTTCTCTTTTCTTGCAAGGGGAGAAAATCTCCTTTTTATTAAAGTTCCAACCCTGGTGGGAATATGATGAATGTTAATATAAATAGGTTGTCAGTTGTCATATAGTAGTCTATCATGTTAACCTCCTTGGACTGAATGTTCAGTCTTTATTACCTGAACTGCAAAAAACCAGGAATTCACATGAAGTGTCACAGTAGCTTTTGATGCAGTTTTCCACTTAGGATAACCTACAGAGAGTCTGAGGTCTGAGCAACTCTGAGAATGGTGAGGTGCTCTAAATATAGGATGGACAAGCAGAATGAGTTTTAATTTCTGAAGAAAACTTATGTGGGTTTTTGTGCTGCTGCAGTTAGGGGCTGAGTAGCACAGAAATTGTGGGTAGGGAAATTAGCATAACTAAATACAGTGGGAGGTCTTCTGGAAGGGGAAAGTTGTATTTATTTCAAAAAAAAAATCAAAAAAGTTCATTTTACCTGCTGATGCTAATTTTGTTATAGATTTTGTTGATGTGCGTACACTTGTACAGGCAGAGCCATGTCCACAAGCTCTAGGAGAGGGGTTTTGGCAAGGATCAGTTGTATGTGATGCAGAGGACAAAGGATGCCAGATGTTAAGTTTCTGGGGTTCTTCCTGATGTAACAAGCATGTTTTTGTACAGATCTTTTGTGCCCTTTGGGATTCAGAGCTGTGCTTTCCTGCAGATCCTTGCTTACTTCATCTTCCATAAATCTTAGGCCAGGTTATCACCCATTACTTGTCTTCCTCGTGGGCTAAGGAAGATAGGAACAGTGGATGTGGCAGTGCCACAACCTTGGTGTGGTCTTCATTAGCAATACAGGCCCTTTTGAGCACTGTCCTTCTGTTCCTTCTGGTGCTTGCACCTGCACATGTCGGTTCAGACTGCATTTATGCCAGTATTCATATTTCTGTAACAAATCTTTCCAAGTGGAATTTTTAAGGGCACCCATTGTTGTTCAAACTCTTTTTACATCGAAGTTAGCAGTAAAATTTTTGTGGATGTCAAAGAGAGTAATTTGTGTCAGTGCTCAGTGCTTTGGAAAGTAAAGTCCTTAGAAATGCAGTTGTATAATACCACCTCTCCTCTAAGTGGGGAAGGCATCCCCAGTGTCAAGTTTGGACTAGATAGACTATTGTTATGACCCTGCTGTAGTTCTGAAAATGTATCTTGCATGAGCACAGAGAAGCAGTTGGGCTTTTGCCTGAAACTAAAAATATGTTTTTGTGTGACAGTTTCCATGTGGGACCTGCTTTAAGGTTTTTGTCATGTGAGAACAACTTCCTTTTTTTCTGCGCTTAGCAGAAAGATTTGGACCTTGAGAAAAGTGAACTTTTCTTTGTGGTTACTGTGCTGTCAAGGTCCAGCACCAAACTGCTTATTCATCCACACTGTTGTGCGTGGTTGCTGCCTCTTGGCCACCTGTAGCTTTTGTATCCCTTGGCTAACCCCAGGAGGTGACCTCACTTATCTGAGGATCCAGAGAATAGCTGTAAGAGAGACTACTTCTCAGGACAGCTATGCCAAGAAGAGCTACTCACATAACTCAAGGAGAAGTCTGTTTTTGCAAGAAACAATCCAGTGATTCTCTGATGCGTACAGAAAAGAGGCACCGACCTTGGGTTTCTGGGGGATTTTCTGTACCACCCCTCTCTTCCTCCCCAATTTAGTGTCTCTTGTGATGAATTAGCATTATGAATACTAAGTTTATCTGCACAGTATAGTTAGCAGTGTTCTGGGGAGAGTCCCTGGTGCTTGTATTGCATTACGACTCCGGCTTTGGCACAGCATATGTGAGTTTCATGCGCCGGTGGCTTTTGTCACAAGAGTGCCTGGTTGTGGAAGCTGTCGAATGAGTCTACCTGCAGTGATTTGAATGCTTGATTAAAACTTGATTTGATTCCCCCATCTGAACTATCAGCAAAGAGTCCAAAACACTCCAGTGGACTGAGACAAGTGGAAATGGGAAAGGAGAAGTGGGGGATGAGGGTAGGGCCAGAAAGCAGCTGCTGAAATGTTCTGCATCCACTTAGAAGTACAATTTAAAATTTAGTATAATTCCAAGCTAAAGACTCTCAACTTAAGCTACGTGCTGTGGGTGGGTATAAAGAATACTGCCTTTTAAAAGTTGGCAGTGGGGTTTGCCAGAGAAGAGGATATAGAAAGCAAGTTGGTTTTGCATGCAAACCCAGTGTTGATGAGATCTCTGTAGCACAACTACCATGGACAGGATTAAAGAAATATTAAGTGAGGTATCAACTTTGAGCTGGAGTGCTGCTCTAGACTACCTGATTTGGGGGAACACGTGTATGATTCCCTTTTCCCCACAAGCGGAAGGTGATGCCAAAGGCTGTGGAAAAACGAGTGGGAAATAAGCCGAAAATGTTACAAGTGTTAGAGGAAAACTTTCTGCTCTTTAGCACAATATCCTTGAATATATAACCCAGTCTGGAAAGAAATTTATTTGGTACTCAAATGTCAGCTGTCTGGGAAGCAGCAAGTTTCCTAACTAGTGAAGAACATTTTGGGCCTTAGCCCGTGGAAGCATGGGTGTGAGGACTCTGGCAAGCTGTAGTGTGTCATTCTACCATCAGAGCACACAGAGCAGGTATCAACGAGCTCTTGTGTGAAGTTTCACGCACAGTTTGTTATGTACTTGCAGCTGTCTGGCTTTTTCACCCTCCTGCATACTCTTCATATGTTTTTCTCAGTGCAGCACTAAAGGAAAACATCATTAGAATATCACACAGTGGTATTTGAATAAACCCCTTTGGGGTGGTGAACAGCACTGAAATCTTATGACATGGCTAATAGTGAGCTTGGAGCATAATGGCCCAGCCATTGTGCTGTCAGCTCTTGAGGAATCCTGGGAACAATCCTGGTAATTGTACTTCATCGGGTCTCCTATGGAATCTGACCCAACTTGGTCTGCCCTCTTTACATGAACTGGAAGATCACAGTTAGCAGTACCAAGGAGCTCTGGTTTCCTTGGGAACCCAATGCTGCCTTATTTACAGCACGGGATGGCTGCTTGGAGCAGCAGGGCAGGGAGAGCGTGTTATCAGGCCAACCAGTGCCTTGTATCTCGAAGCTGCCAGCACTTGGGAGTGCATCGCTGAGAGCTGATGGCAGAGACAAGCCAAAAAGCTATTTTCTTAACTCCTGCTGTGCCCCTCCTGCATCCTGCTCCATGTCCATCAAGTGGTGAAGGTAGCAGATGGGCTGCCCCAAGGTGACACATGCTTACCTGCTGGGAAGAGAGAGCAGCTCCCGTAGCATGTCCCCAGTGTAAGGGCTGCTGCTGGCAGGCAGGCAGCTCTGTTGCTTGGCAGCAGGCCTCAGAGAGAAGATTACTTTGTCCTTGTTCTTAGTCAAGTTTGCCAGGTTCCCTTCTGATTGCCAGGCTGGTAATGCATGGGGGAGATAACCCTGGTTCAGTGAGCAGCGATTCAGTCTGTCATCAAACAGAAAATACTTGGGCAGAATCAACAGAGCCACGTGCTAAGCTAATTTGGTATCAGCCTTGTGGGTGTGGTTCTTTGCTACAAGTATTTTTGTGTTTATTTTTCTGCAGAGAGGACTGAAATATCCCTCACAATCTCCCTCTGTCCCTCACAGGCCTGTTCATAACTTGCACCATCCCTCTTTATTCTCTTTACCTGCAAACTGAGCTGCTGCCTCTTGTCTCTCTCCAACAGCAGCGTGTTTGTTCCCTTTTCCCCAGCACTTCCATCACCAGTTCTGCAGACTGGGAGAACTTGTTTGTGCTCTCACTCTCTGTGGCTTACTGAATTTCCTGGACACTTCAGGTAGTCCTGCCAGTCTTGTCCTGTCCCTCCCAACCCCTGACCTTCCCCCGGCAGAAGAAAACACGTCTTTTTGTTTAAGAGAGCTTCCAAAGTTTTCTCTAGAGTTTCAATTTAATAAACGAGTTATCTGGTTTGATGTTATGGAGAAGTCACTCTGCCCTGGCTGTCTGCTGTAGGTATAAAGCAGCAGATGAAGGGATAAAACTGGATGTGGAGGAATGTGGAGAGGTTCTGATGGCTGCATGGGGCGTGATGGACAGCAGCAGGGTTCAACAGGGAGAGGGGTTTATAGCACCACAGCTGCTGGCTGCATCTTTCTGACACTCAGACCTGGGTGAAAATCTCTCCGTGCACTCTAAGGTCTGGCTGTTGCTGAACTTTGGGGAGGCATCATGTTCACAACCACTTTATTTACGGGCGCATACCAGGCATATAGAAGGCATGAAATTACTAATGGATCAGAGCAGATCTTGCTTCTGCATTTCTTCATGCTTTGGCAGCCTAATAGTTGCGGGTTTTTTTTGTTGCTGTTGTGTTTTTCTGTACCAGTTTGTGGCTGAGCTGTGATTTCCTTGCCTCTGTGGAAGAAGAATCCTCAGATGCACCAGGGCCAGGATTTTCACTCAAAAGTGTCACGTAGGAGACACTAACCCAAGCACAGAGCAATTCTCCCTGTTAAAATCTCCTCTGGCAAATAATTTTCTAATTTGTCACAAAACCAAATGTGTAAAACCAGCCAGAATTCTTTTATAAGGCACTGGGTCCATTTGGCATGTTTTAATAGGCAACAATAATGGTGGCTGCTCAGAGCTGTGCTGGCTGACCTGTGCAATGTGCTGTTCTGTTTCACTGCAGCAGGCACTGAGGTAGTTTTAATGCTGTCCATTGGTCAGCATCTGCCTAAAATATCCCAGACCATTGGGGTTCTTAGCACTGAAAAATCAGGCATTTTCACCTTTGTGAAAGAGAGTTTGCTTTCTTCTTTAGTAACTTGCTGCTGTCTGCTTTCTCATACAGCCACTGCTTACTTGCTGTCTCTGTTCAGCTCGTCCAGGGTGACATTGTCCAATTTTTTTGACAATAACCCTAATCTATTTGTGCAGTTCTAAGTAAAGGCTGTGTGGCCAGAGATGGAAATGCATGGACTTAGGCAGCTTGTAATGAAATACAGTCTTTTACTTCAGCTGTTTTGAAGCCACTGCAAATCAGTTGTTGGATTTGATGTGTCTTCGAGGATGTGCAATGAATTTAGTGCCTTCTAGCTGGTTGTAGTGAATCAGGTGTTCACCTCATGAAATGCTCCAATATAATCAGGCTTTGTGTGTGGCAGGTTTAGCAGGTATGCCAGTGGCTATATCAAACTGGATGTAGCTTGCTCCACCGACAGGGATTTTTATAAAGCAAGTTGTCGGCAATTTAACAGACACGTCATTGAGTAGGAGCTTCCTTCTGTGGTTGCCTGTACTTGTACTTGTTGTAGACACAGAGGATAGTAGGACTTTCAGTAAAGGGCACTGGGTGCCAAGTCAGGTGGCAGGATCCATAATTTCCTGTTAGCTGGTATCTCTTGGCACTGCTGGGTGGGGGAACTGCCTCTGTACATTGTTAAATCAAAGTCGGGGCTATCAATATAGTGCCTTTCAAGAGCAATAGGTTCAAAGCAGCTGCACAGAGGAGCAAGATAACAAGTTGCCTAAGAGAAACCAAACTGTTTCTGATGAATTTGAAAACACTTGACTTGTCCTTGCCAAGGAATGGGAGCATGTTGTCTGGCTGCAGCACCTTCCTAGTAAAATTTGTTCCCCCTGGGAGCACTGGCTTGGGGGAAATGGCTGCAAGCTCTCTCTTGAGGTCACTCACAGAAATGTCTGCTGTGAGGAAAGTGCTGGAACACATGGCCTATGTTATATGGATTTTTAGATCAATAGTGGCTCTAACATGTAGCCAGACGCATTATACTTTGGGACATGCTTTTGTGCAGATCCTAGGACTCTGATTGGCTTTTTGAATGGAAGTAGCTGTGCACCAAGTATTAACACCAGAAAGCTCTTGTCATAGGCAGCACATGCACAGTATTTCACCCTTGCCTGACAAACCTGCTTCTTTACTTAGTGGCAGAAGTCAGAAATAGCACCATACTCATTTCCTTTTGTCTTTTTGGGCATGAATTCTGTGTGACTCTGTAAACTACTATGTAGCTCAGCATCTATTTCCAGAAGTCATACATTTCCCTTGATTTACATTCTTTAATTGGTGAGGATGCAGTGGATGCATAGACTGTGAACATGAAGATCTTTATTGCAATCACTGCAAGTTCAGCTTTCAGTGCAATTATAAGTTTATAGGTATGTTAAAATGCCTCCTGCTTGTTACAGTGATAGTCTTTGCTTAGGCTATTTTCTGTTATTCTCTGCTCAGGAAAGCATTTCCTGCTGGTAATCCCTGCTAGTCACAAGAAACATAGCTGTATAAATTCCTCTCCTTCTCCTTCCATTGGGAGTCTAAGCCAAATGAAGAGGGATATTCAAGTTCTGTCTACAGATTAATGTGAATTGAACATCCTGTTGTGGAAGCGTTACACAAACCCCACTAAAAATAAGGAGTGTTTTTCTGCTCTGGAGCTTTTCAGTATCAGTGTAGAGGACCGAGCCCAGTCATATGGGAGATACCCGTATGCATTGGAAGAAATATAAATGCAACTTTAGCCAGCTGAAAAGGTAAGCTGGTGTTGAACTGTCTTCAGTCTGGGTCCTTTGTGGATCGAGACTAATAACAAAAATATGAACAATAAAATATGTGTTGACCTAATGAATAAGAAATGCTGCTGGGATCCAGGGACTCATTCCATTCATATCTTTCTCACTGCACTGCTGAGTAATCTTCCCTTATTTGTGCTTCAGTGCCTTTATCTGTCAGATGGCAATAACAATGATAAACTCTGTTTTAAAGCTTTTTGGCTATACCAGTGAAGGGCATACAGAGGATCTGGACACAGATTTTTTTCTTTTTCTTTTTTTTTTTCTTCACCACAGGTCAGGAATGAGGGAAGGGAAGGCATAGTTTCTATCTGAAAGATGAGCATCAAGGACTTTAAATGCCTTCTAAAGTATTTTAGAGCTGCCCTGTCCATGACACTTTCTGGAGGACTTGAGGTCAAAAAGTATGTCACTTTGTATTGTGCTGCTGTGATGTTTCTCCAGAAGATTTCAGTGCTTTGTAAGCATCTGTCATTGTGCTTTTGGGAACCCAGCCACTCGCATCTGATGGCCATTCCTTGTGTTTTGAATCACTTTATTCTCATCAGGTGGAAGAGACAAATATGTGATAAAATGTTCCCTTTCTTCCATTTCTTATGGTCATTGTGTCTCATCTTTTACAGATGCTTTGGGAGTGAAAATGACTGAAAAATCCTATGATATTAGTATGTTCTCCTCTACGACTTTCTCTGATCTATGGCATTATTACTTCTCTGCTGGTTTTAAGTTATACTTTTGCAGAGCTATCAGTGCACAATACTTCTTACTTTGTCAGTTTTGTACTTTATATACATGCCAGGTCAACTAAAGTACCTCCATTTGTAATCTGATCAATATCCTTTGGGCCTGGCCCCTCATCCTGCATTCTGTGTGTTTGGCTTTTCTACTATATATCTAACTTTTTAACATAACCATGTAAATAGCCTGTGCCTGTGTGGCCATACTTACACTCTCTATGTTCCTTCTGTGACAAGCCACTTCTAATTTGTAACAACGCTTCCAACAATTTTTGTAAAAAGTCTCTATATGCCTTTTCCCTACTGCTTAAGTCTGCCAAAGTATCCCTTGCTCTCTGTCAGGCAACTTGCTCTCAGTAGAAATATATTCCTGATTTAGTGTTTGGAATGCAGTCTGGGACACAGTAGGCCCATCTTCCATCTCTCAGGCAGTCTGTTGTCTTTTCACACTCTTCTTCCAAGACACTGTGATTCTTGTGGTGCTTTAACTCCCATTTTGCTCTCAATGTGCAGCTTGTTTGAGTTCTGTTACTGTGCTATACAGCCCTAACTTTCCTGTAGGTAGTGGAATTGGAGAAAAACTCATGTTGGAAAAGACATACAGAGGTCATCTGGTCTCATCCCTTGTGCTAAGCAGGGCCAGCTTTGAAATTATATTGGGTTGGTCACTCAGAGTCTTTCTAATCTTAAATTTTGTCTTCATCTCCAAAGATGGAGATTCCCCATATCTCAGAGACCCTGTTCCAATGTAGATCTACCTCCCAATGATTGGTCCTTTCCCCCTCTCCCTGATACCTAGTGAGAATTTTCATTATTACAAGTTATGGCCATCACCTCCCCATTACCGTGCAGCTCTGGAGAGACTCTTTATGTGGTTGAAGCCAGAAATGCCGTTCCTTAACCCTCTGTTAAGACTGCTCGAGCCCAATTCTCAGCCTTTCACTTATCACATGCTTCAGTTTCTTAATCATCCTGGTGCCCCCCTGTTAGTCTCACTCCAGGAGCCCTGAACTGATCCCACAAACTGCAGGCACGGTCCTGTAAGTGCTGAGTGGAGCATTTTAATCTCTTCCATTGATCTTCCGGCTTCCTTTCTTTTAATACAGCCCAGTACACAGCTGATCTGCACTCTTGAAGGCAACTGCTGAGTTATTTTTAATGTGGTAGCCACCAGAACCCCAGGTCCTTCTCCACAAAGCCATGGAAAATAATTTACTGTGGTAAATGATACAGAATTAAATAAGATGGTATTATATGTTCATTGTCTTAACTGTATTTTGGGGTTTTGAACTTTGTTTCCAAGGGATTAGTGTTAATCTTCCGTGTAATTTTTTTTCAGGTTTTTTTTACACCTTCATTTTTAACCCAAGGCTTAGTAAATACTTTTAATATCCGGAACAGTTGTTATTCTCTTATGAATTATTTTAGAGCCATTATTTTCCAGGCACTTGTAATCATCGTACAAAGCACAGTATCAGGACATACCTAACAAATGCTTCTCAATATTTGGAGTCCAATGTGAGACAACTTACCAGGGCCTGTTCAGAGTATGTAAAAATGTCCTGAAGGCACAGCATTGAGTTTTAGTGTCAGGTTTTATTGGAGTGTTTTTTCCCCCATTTTGTTATCACTGCAGAAAAAAAATGGAACTGAACGAGTCAGCTGCATTTTGTTATAACTTGTGCTTCATTTCTGTGTTTATTTCCTAAATTCTAATGTGCTATTTCTGTGCAAGTCCCTTGAAATCTGTTAGCGAGAAGGAAAGAACACAGCTGGAGTTTTGGGGCTCCCACAGTAAATTTACAGGCTTTGGGGAGTAAGATATTCTTTCTAGCAAATTGAGTCTGTTTGATTTGAAATTCCATGAAGAGCATCAGCAAGAGAATACCATGGAGCTGCTTTAGAAGTCTCTCCCTGTGTTGCTTGTAGAGATGTAAAACTTGGAAAGCTCCAGGTATCACCATGCTGGGAGGAAGGCAGCGGTGCAGCATCTTTGAGCAGAAAATGCTGTTTTCCAGGCTTTCTTAGAGGATGTTGTTATTCTGCTTTACCACTGGTGTATTTCCTGGAGTGTATTTTGTAAGTGTCAAAATGAAGGTAAGGCGCTGTTTGTATTTGAAGTGACAGCCCTTCCTCTCCTACCACCCCTTGCATCCTGGCACTTCTCATGTCAAAAACCAAATGTCTTTCTAGTATCGTGCTAATGATCATGGGTTCCACTTGACCAGAATGTGAAGATCAAGTTGATTTCCCCTCTAGAAGCAGGGCACCCTGCCGGTTTCTAGATCAAACAGGATTATTTCCCTACCCCATCCAAGAAGCAATTAAGTGTAAATATAGTACAGGATGACAGAATTAAAATCTGTCATCCATACAGGTGCTAAACTAGTGCAAAGTCTCTATTGCCAGGCCCATATTGTCAACAGCTATTTCTGTGAGTTCTGCCACGGAAACACAGGATCATCTCCTTTGGGAAGTCAGTGATCCCTCCAGGATGTGCATTCCCAATCTGTATTATTAATTGTTGGTGTGTTCTGATATGATGGCTTAGTTGTTAACACGGAATTGAAACACAACTTTGAAACACCATCAGACACAATCTGTATGACAATCTGTCACTTAAAGGTAATAAAGAATAGTAATTCACAGCCAGAATATTGGGGAACTGTAACGTGGCTTTTGTCTCTACCAGTTCATTAAAACTTTTTCAAATTCCTAGTGGATGGCTAAGGGGGATATTGGAAATAAGGTGGCCATTCCATCGTGCTTAGAAATCCACTGATTTGGGGGAAAATGGGTAAACTAACTCAAACCCCACCTGTCACTTTGTTCGTGCTGTTACAGCTGTAGCCCTGTAGTGTGCCCAGTGCTGGGGTGGATGTGGGAAGGGGCTGGGTGATGCCTGTGGTGCTCCCTGTGACAGCGGTGCTGGGTTTTGTGAGCCAGCACATTCAGAGGTGAGGACGTGGCTGCTGGATCCCCTGGCAGGAGCATGGCGGGGTTCTGCAGCCTGTTAATGATGTCTTCAAATGATAACCCTTCAGAATTAGATTTGTCGTTTAGGAACGGGGTGGAAGTGTTAGTAATACTGACAGGTGCCAGCAGAGGGCATTTGGAAACTTGGCTTTTCTGCTCATTTATCTTCCGACAGATTAGGGCCCCTGTGCAATTTCTGTATGAGGCTGATGGTGCCTTCTGTGTTGGTACAGAGCTATGGTGAAGGCAAAACTTCGGGGTTTACTGTTTGTTTTGGTTTGGGTTTAGTTAACATACAGAATATCAGCAATAAAATAGGTATTTCAGAATAATTTCCACGTTAGAAGTAAGTATTGAACCAGAAAGCCAAGAAGCTCCCACTTTTGTCAGAAGGGAGTATTTGGGTGTGAGGTAGATAAAAGGCCAAGAGAAGGGAAGTGAAGAAACAGCTTATTTTCTGTTTTTCCCCCCAGTGTTTGTTATTTGTAAATTAGCAATCTAAACTGGAACCTCCTTGCTTGATATCAATTATCACATTTAGATAGTAATTACAGCTCCTCTGCCCTAATATTACAGACAGAAGGCTCTCAGCAGCCACTATTTTAGACCAATACTCTGTCTTGAGTACCAAGAAAAATGCATGTGCAGGCATGATAAAAAAAGACCAAATAGTGACTCTTTGTGTTCATGACCAAAAATCCAGTTGCATTTCTATTGATTAGGGCTTTTGTTACTTGCAGTGGGGTATGTGACATGGTGCAGTACACAAAAGGTCTCTCACCAGCAATACATTTGGAGAGAGCTGTTGTTAAAGCCCAGATCAATGAGTAAATGTACAAAGGCATTAAAGCATAAGACCATTTATATAAACATGCTTTTCTGTTCTCATGCTTTGATCAAGTAATTCCTATCCATCAGCTTTGATTCAGGCTCTGGCAGCATCTTTCTTGAAGAGACGTTTACTGGACTTTTTAAAAAGACAGTCTTATGTGGGGGGTGCTGGTGAAACCAACTGAAGTGCATTTCTCACCTTTGCAATATGATAAAAGGCTCTAGGACTGTGAGGCTATGAAGGCTTTCACCTTTTTTATCTCTTTGGAAAAAATTTAATAAAAATGGGGGGAAAGTATTTTTTAAGCCGTGTAAAGATACATTATGTGGAGTTGTTTGTGGTTCCTTTGTTTGCTACTGTGCATGCTAAAATATTACAGGTGTGAATTTTATTACAAGGGATGGCTTTATTCCATATACTAAGCAACTACCTTTGGGGATTATTTCCTCTAAATAGAATTTGTTGTAAGGTATGATTTATGCTGCAAATAGGATTTATGAAGCTTACCTTGAAAAAGTGGATGGAACAAGATCTTTCTGTGAGCCAAAAAGATACTGTTTTATAATATAAGTGTCAGTAGCAAAGACAGAGTAAAAACAAGGAGCAGCTGGAGGGTGCATTTATTGATATATATTTCATATATACTTTACTTGCTATAACATCCACTGCCAAAATCCACCTGACACGTCCTTGTATTTTGTTGTATCCCTGTGGCAGAGCTGTCTTTTGGCCTTTGGAAAATGCTAACTTGTTAGTGAATGTTTGTAGTGCAGTACCTATCTCCATTGCACTGTGCTTCCACATGCACACATTATAAAAGAATTCTTGGACTTCATCTGAAATAACATGCCGAGCCCCTAAACTTGGTTATTAACGTTTGGGTGGTTGGTTTCAAAGGTGTTTGTTTGCACCTTTTCAACATACATATCTATCAGCTGTAAAAAGTGAACTCTGCCTTTGTGGAGACTTGTCATTGGGGCTGAACAACTTGTTCCCTTCTTGCAAACATGCTTGAATATCTCAGGAGAGGGGCTGTCGAGAGAGGAAAGGCAGAGCAGGGCTTGGGGTAGACTCTCTGCAATTGACTGAGGCCTTGGACAAGTGGGTCCGGTGCTGTGGATTTTCATTGGCGTGACGGGAATGCAGTAGCTGCCACTCTGGAAAAGCTGTATGTTTTGGAAATATGAAGCTGTTCTGTATTTTTTGTCCAAATCCAATGAAATTCTTGGATTTGACTGTGTGGCTAGCAGCTCCTTTTGGTATGTGGGTTTTTTTAAGCAAAGTTAAAATACTCCGTATGTGATGACAGCATGTCTCCCTCCTTTTCACTATCACAACCTGTCCATACTGTGTTTCCCCATTTCTGTGGTGTTTTCTCTCACTTCTACTGAGTGCTATCTGTTAGTGAACAGCTTCAGGACAATGCCAAGATAATAGAAATGTGGGAGACCTCCATTTCCATTTTCAGACCTGTCTCAGGGGAGTCAAACCAACACATGGCTTGTAATACTTGTTCTGGTTAAAGTGAGTTTTCATCCAGACAGTGTAAAGACTGAGCACAAAGTAAGTAACACTTAATGGAATGACTAACTGTATGTAATTGCTTTTCTAGTAAAAGCAGAAAACACTTTAGTGAAGACTAGTAGTTGTTATAATGGTAATTAACAGTAAAGTTAGAAAAGCTCTTTCTTGGTACCCGCTAACACCATTAAAAAGCATCTTAGCGTGCATTATGTGTTAACAAGTTTGTGTTCATGTCCTTGTGCTCATGACCATATGTCAGGTGTGTGCTGACCTCCTCCTTGTCATTATCATAATGCTGTGCTCGCTATGTCATAGAGCTTGTCCATCTGTAGAAGTGTTGCACTGCTACCTAGAAACCTCAAGAAGCTGGTGAGAGATAATATAAAAACCAGAGGGCTGGAGAGCAGATCTGAGGCACAGGGATTGATTGATGTACCCAGCAGTGAAGGATTGTGTAAGAAGTGGAACGGCTGAAATGGCTTCAGTCTGAAAGCCTATGTAATTTTTAGGGACAAAGTCTTAGTCTGTTTTGTTGTTTCATGTGCAAAGTAGACTGACCCCCATCTTTCTCTCGCTTCTTTTCTCGAAAGGTCTGATCTGATCCTCTCATTCAGCACATCAGGGGGCACATCAAGTTTTTTGAACACTAGAGGCTCAGTATAGAAGGGCAGATGTCAGTAAAGTAGCTGCAGGTGTCTGATATTTAGCTCTTTCACATCTACAGGGAGATGACTTTGTTATTCTCTAAATGAAAAAGTTTCTCTAAAGTTTGCCTGTGTGCTCTTCAGTCTCATAGGTGGACCTCCAGCTGACTTCATTGTGTGCTCGACTGGCCCACACAGGGAGAAGGAAAAGAACTTTTGAATTTTGGAATAAGCACTAGCTGAGCTGATAAATCCCAATAGCTTTCTCATTGCCATGGCTGTGTTGGTCCTTACCCCAGGGAGCCATTCTTCCTCCTCTTCTTCTCTTACCTGCTTTAGGGAAATATCCATGCAATATTGCACTGCCCAGTGTCCTGGGCAGTCTTCATTCAGACCTTGTGTCTTCCAAAACACGTTGAAAAACATAAAACAGTGCTGTGATGAACAGCCTGATACAGAATAAACTATGGCATTCAGCAGCAATGGGAGGCTGTAACAAAACATACACTTGGCAGCAGTGTCGTGCCACCCCTTTGCCTGGAAGGAGAATTAAATCTAAAAGACAGATTCTCATATGAAGCTGGCTCTGGTACGTGGATTGGCAGGTAGCAAATAACAGTGTGAAGTGACTTCTGGCCACTCCTGGCTGCTCCCCTTGAGAGGGAAGGGGGACGGCTGTGCTCCCAGATGGAGGAGCAAGAGGGAGTCCAACACTGTGACATGTGAGGGTCCCCCACAGATGCTGACGCCAGGCTGGCAGCTGATTCTCCAGTGAGGGTGATGACAGCTTGGGGGAAGGGCATCTCACCTGTGCCCCAGCAATATAACTATGTGAGTTGAACCTTGGCACGCAGAGATCAACTGAAATGGGTAAACAGAGCCCCTACTCAAAGAAAGGGAGAATTCTAAGCAAATCCCACGGCATGGTTCAGAAATGCTGCTGCAGGTATTTCTTACTCCATCAACAGGAATGAAAAAGGCAGCGTATCCATGGGGGAGAAATACTTCAGCGGTGCTGCTTACCTGAGTGGAAGCCTCTGCAATTTTAAGACGGTTGGCTGGGTTCTAAATTGGTGTAAACATCCAGTGCTTTTGATTTACTTGTAGTTAAGTTGTTTTGCAGTGTCTGAGAATCTTGCTTACACATCTGAATCATGACTGAGGAGCTTGAGCTGCTGAGGGATTCGTATCGAACCTCAAAGGTTAATTAGCATATGGTGTTAAAAGCAGATGTAGTTGAAGTGAACAGTGCTTCAATGCTCTTATCTAGAGAGATGTTTGATCCTTGATTCTAAAGAAGAAAAATGAGCTGGCAAGTTGCTGCTCAACTCTGACAAAGTCCAACCCCAGAATAAGAAGTTTTAAAATAAATATAAAAATCATTAAATTATCCATTTCTCAGGGGCATCAGTGAAGTTCTTAAGAATCTAGCTTTTTGTGAAAGTGTATACACGGACACATGCTTATTAACATACATTCATTTTAAGTGTACATCCAGAAACCTGAAACCAACCTGAAACCTGGAGTAATCTAGTCAGGGAAAAGGAACTGCCAACCAATGTGTCATAGAAGAACAGCAAATTGTGAAGCAAATATTTGAAACAATGTTTTCTGTGACTAAAATATGTTTCTACTAGACTTGTGAGAAACAGATTTTCACATGTATGGAATGAAAACAGGCTTCCACTGAAACACATCTTCCCTATTTATTTAATACCTTCCCCGATTATTTTTTCATAAAAATGATAAATTGATAAAACCGAGTCATCTCATAGATAATCTGTAAATGGTAGCATAAGACTTTTAGTCACCACAGCATGTACAGTAATTGGCTGCACTGAAAGTCTGCCTTGTAAATACAAGATTGTAGTTTATTTGTTGTGTAATGAATTGTTTCCTCGCCTGCAATGTCAGAAGCTGTTGCCATGAACACTACAAAGTGATGATTTGCTTGCTGTCAAGTCACTTTGGGTATTTACTATCCTGAAATCCTTGCCTCTCTGTCCCTTTCCTTTGCACACAAAGTGAGAAATCTGAGAAGTGGGAGCGTTGTTTTCTTACCCCAAAGAGGTGAGAGCTGTGTGAGTGAACACATTTCTTCGAGCAGCCATCAGATGAATGTGCACAAATGGGGCGTGGCAGCAAAAGCCCTTTTCCAAACCTCTTCAGTGAGGAGGTGGAGGAGCAGCAATCTTCAGGGTTGTTTGGAGTGGAAACTTGGGGGATTTTGGAGGCAGGGCAGTTTCGGATCTAGCTGGTGTCAAAAGTGCTAGGCTGGCTGACCTCTGTATGGGGACTGACCTGCCTGTGACCTCTGATGTGGTTTGACAGAGAACGCCTCTTACAGCTCCAGTGACAGCAGGTGCTGGTGCTGGTTTCGTGCTGCTTCGTGGGAGCCACCTGGAGTCTGGAGCAGACCCAAATCCTCCTATGTTCCTGCCCTCTTGGAAGGGGATGATGTCCCGATGATGGGACAGGTGTCCCGATGTGAGGTACAGGTGCAGTTAAATAGGTCCTTTTCCCCCAGGGTCTTTTCTTTCCTTTGCAGTCACGGTTGTGAAGCCTGTAGGTTGTCTTGTTGGTCCTGTGGTTTCACGACAGCTCAGAATGTTATGACCGTAGCAATGCCTGTTCCAGAGTTTCCCCCTTGAAAGATCCTTATTTAAAATCCTAGCCATCAAGCCGTCTACTTAGCTAATTGTCAGAGCTTGTCATGCCATGTAATTAAGTTTTGGACAGCATTCAGATGCCTCTTCAGGAGTGTGTAAGGGTATGTGTGGAACTGCGTCTCTTACCACAAACAATGAATCACACTTCTGGCTGGCTCAGACAGAGCTGCAGACATCATCGCAGTAGGCTGGGTGGAGGAGTTAAGATTAGGAGTTTCTGTAACCTGATCCCACAGAAAAACCCTATCCAGCCTTGCTGCTAGTGCAGGGATTTGTTCACAACTGGCTGGGGATGACCAAGGGGATTCTTTTAATCTCATCATCCTGCTGTTAGGAGCTTGCTTATTATAGCCTAGTAACTCTGTGCTGGAAGCACAGGCAGCCCTCAAATTAAGATCTCTGTGTTCGGTAGGAAGGATAAGGCTTCAGCATCATGGATTTGAGAGAGCCTTGCTGTTCACTGCTTCTGATGCACACACACAAAATTCAGGTAACCAAACTCCTTCTCAAGTCTTCATGCACTGCACAGACCAGCCTGTGTCTGCCTCTGGCTGACTGAGATGGGAATAAACCCCAGAGCTCCATTGATCTTGCAAAAAAAATAAGAAGTGTGTGTATACACAGGTATATATTTTTTTTCCTGGGAAAAATGCCAACATGCTGCTTCAAATTTTGAGGCATTGCCATCCTGGGTACACTCTATTGAATTTTGGGGTTGTTTTGTTTTTAAAGCCATGTTATAGAAATTAATGTCAACATGAAAAGTGTTTCTGTTTTTTGTTTAGACCGTAATAACAAAAAATAATCTTTGAGGTCCCCTGAATGCTCAAACATTATTGCAGCATCTGTGCTGTCCTGATTCGTCCTAAGATTTTCAATAGCATCTTAGTGGAAGTAGAATAAAGCATGGCCCTCACTAGAACCTCTCTTCTGTCAGAACTCAGCATGGTCAAAAAAATAAACTTAAATCATGGGAAGCTGTTGAAGCTAATTCCTTTGTGCTGCTGTCAGACTGGGAGGAAACAGTCCTATAAGATACACAAAAAATCTTCATCTGCTTTTATGGTACTTCAAGAAGTGTAGACAAGCAGGGATCCGGGATCGAAATGTTCCTGTTAGAGGGATGCAGGCTTCATCAACAGAGCCCTTGTGGGGATGATTAAAATGAGATTAAAGCATGCCAGCAGTGGGTTCCCAGCCCAGCCATTTCTGTTTGTTGTGCTCATCTCTTACTTACTAAATAGTGTCTCTGTTCCCATAACTGTGTGCCTTTCTCTGCAGCCCCTTTCAGGACTGGGGAGGCCCAGGTGAGATGACTGCTGGGTTACATACTCTGCTCATCATTTCTGGGAACAAGAGCTGCTTGTCTTGGAATTTCATTGTCTTTGTCTGTAGGAAGTGACCTCCTTTCTCTTGATTACTCTCCAGCAACCTCTGATTGACCACATTTCAGATATATCCAAGGACTCTTGAAGTTGCCTCTTTTGCTTTTGATTTAAGAGAGCACCTGTGAGTGCAGTTCATCTTTCTAGGTGGTAAGTAAAAAGGGGATGGAAACAGGCTGTGCCCTGAAAAGTGGAAAATCTCGATAGGAAGGGCAGAGGAAAAAAATGCTCTTCTCATTGCTAAAAGCTGGGGCCATGGAGAGATTTACAGCTATGCTCTGTAGTTCCAGGTGGAGTCAGGCAGAGGGCTGGCTGAATTTCTACAGTAGCTCCCACTGATCTGAGGCTCCAGGTCTGTCTACCAGCAACAGCCCGTTCTTGTTCCCAACACGCAATGCTCTACCCCTTCCTCACTGCTTAGTGGCTTTCAGTGGCTCCAGCCACACGTAGATCACTTTCCAGCCAGATTTCCCTGCCATTTGTGCTTCTCTGATATTTCTTAGGAGCTTGGGACGTCATGGCCTCACATGCTATTTTAGCTGTCAGTCGGTAAGAACTGAAACATGCTGTAAGCTTGGATGCAAAATAGCACGTGGGCTCTGCGCATTGATAGGTGGGGCCAGATGATTTTGACATAATCCCTTTGACAGGGTGGGTAAATCCCACCTGGTGTTTGGCAGGAGCAGAGGAAAGCCTGCAGCTTGGTATTTCCCTGCTGGGGAAAGCAGCCATAAGGGAACATTGCCAGCCTGCGCTCAAAGCAGTTATCTTATTATTGAGAACCACTGGGAGTCCAGGAAGAAAAGAGGATGCTTTTGAAGTCAAGTCTGTCTGTTTATGAGTTTCAGTAAGCAGCAGAGACCAGACTGTCCCGAGGGCCACGGAAAGGGGAACCTCTTGTGTAATTCCTCTGATCTCTAGGTTTTGTTATGTGGATTTTGTGATCTGTATTTTAGGATTAAAAAGACCAAAGACCTTTTAAGAATGGATTTCATTCTACTGGTTGTGTCATCGTCCACAGATGTGGAGCCAGCCAGAGTGTATCAGACCCTTCATCAACTAATTAACTTGAGTTGACAAGCTGCAATCAGTGAGCTGCTCTCATACTAAAATAATAATGATAAATTCCTCTCATCTGAAGCTGTCAGCTTCCAGCTGCAAGAGGCATGAGTTTGCAGGATCTGTAACGTACTCCATGAAGGAAAATCAGATTTGCACCTCTGTCTTGCCAAAGCCAACTTTGGCTTGGTTCCCTTTCAAGCAGAGTTTGCTGTTGGAGCAGCAGCTAAGGCCAGGCCAGGATTGTGCTGGGCTCATAGCAGGACCGAAGCTGCCATCAGATTGCCAGATGCAGCACTGTGAGTCTTACTCATTTCAAAGGGACGTTTTTCTAGTTTCAATTGCTTATTGAGGAGCTGATTTGGTTTCTTTTTGGGTTGCATTTTTAAAAATTTATCTGTAAGGGGTGTGTTTCTGTTGAAATTCTTCCCGTGGTTGTTTTGTTAGGCAAGAAAGGTGCTACACATTTCACTGTAGGACAGTGTCTAAGACCTGTCTGAAGGAGAAGGTGTCCAGAATGCCTTTGGGACTGCTTGTCTGCCCCACAGAGCTGGCAGGCCAGCAGGGAGCCCTCGCAGGCTCTGGTGGGGATGTCAGCCTTTCTTTCCTCCCAATTTTTGGAGTTTTAATGCCCTGTCACATCTGCCCTGTCACACTTGTCACACCTATCCTGTCTTAAACAGATCAATAAAGAAATCCCATTCCACGGTGGTAAAGGGAGTCCTGGACTCAATTCTCCTGCCTCTATCTTGCATAAAAAAATGAATCCCATCTCCTGTGAATATGACCATTCATAGCAGTTCTGCTCACCTCAATATCCAGGCATCAGTGGGGCAGAAGCTTCCTCCAAGATTTGTCTGGGCTAAAGCAGTCAGACTTTTGAGGTGTTGAGATTGGAAGGACACCTTGTGACGATTTCAGTGTGTTTTGGCTCAGGCCCCAAACACAATGTGCTGTTTGAGATATCTTTTGGATATTTTCAGGTTTTGCTCTTGCAAAGACATGAAACATCTTGTTGCTTGGCTTGATTCAGAAGCATGGTATTAGCTTTATAGTGGTTGACCCCTATAAAAATTATTATTTTTTTTTTTAGTGGTTGACTGCATAGGAATTCCAAGCAAAATGGAAGCAAACAAAAATTACTTGTTTGCTTTATCCAGATGGACTTTGACCATGCAATTTGTGTAGCTTTCTAAGAAATAATAACTAGCATTTACTGTAATGAATCTCTTTGCACAGTGTAAACATCACAAATAGAAATTAAAAGTACAGTTTACCCTACAGCATGGGTTTGGGTGACACTTATAAAAGGCTATAAAGCATCTTAATTAAAGTTTTATAGGCTCATTATCATGTGTTATTTGAGATAAATATCATTAGCAATACCAGAGCTATGCAGAAGCTTAATATGGTCTTTAGATATCTGAAAATACTTGTAAAATAAATATATTTCCAAGGAGCTCTTCTTTCCCCATCAAATAAGAAATCCTGTTTAAAGGCAGAAATACAGAATAGAGAAATCAGGAGGCCTGGTTTTCCTTTGTGCATTCTCTGTCATTTCTGAAAACCATCACGGAACAGATATCCTTTTTCTGTGGAAAAGCTCCTTCTCAGATGGCTTCTTGGTGATTTGATGCAGAATAATTTTTTAGTGTATAAATCTGCCTTCATAAGCATCCTCATAAATATAACACAGCAAACAAACTGCTTGGAGGTCAGACTGCAGAAGAGGTTGACCTTGCATTTTTAGCAGTTTAGTGTATGTTAGAGCTTAGATTTAGCAGGATTAAATTTTGCAAAGGTCCTGTGGAAGTGTTTCTTACAGAGTGGGAATGTCTGAAAGCCTACTACAGACTAATAGGAAATGCTGAGCACAAATGCTCAGGTGCAATTTAGGCACAAATTTGGTGTTGATTAAATTCAGAATCTTAGCCGGTGTGCAAAACAGGTGATGACTTCAAAGACTGAACAGATACTTTGGCAGTACCTTTGCAATGAGCATCTTAATTCAGGCACTGATTATCTTTCATTCTTTATCATTAAAGCTCTAAGTTATATGCTTATTTCTGTCCAAACAAAGCCTCCATGATTAAAGTTAAATAGCATTAAGCACCTTAATGAATAGGGATGAGTTTCTCATTTTTTTTAGGTGTCTTGAATTTGCTGAACTAGAGCGTCTGTATTATGTTTTGGTAACTGAATTTAGGTACGTTTTGCAAAAAGGATGTCACACCTGTGCTGCCTTAAAATACAGGTGCCTCTTCTTTGTGTGCAGATGTACCCTTAGGAACATGAGTTTACTTACAGATTTTGACAGTAACATATAAAAAGAGCTGGATTGTGGTGATGTGAACAAGTAAATACAAATTTATGGTTTAAAGTGCAGGTGATACTTTTTATTCCAAAAGAACAATTTTATTTCAAGCATTACCACTATTGTGCTCACTAATATGTCTATTAGGAGTGTAAATCCTAGGCTGTTGTTTTAAATTGTTTACCTGTGTTATCTGTTCAAATAAGTATTTAAATATGTGTCTGCTGCTACCAGTCCTTAAGTTATTTTTGACTGTTCACTGTTAGGAATGCTCAGAATAGCAAATTGGAAAGCCAAAGCTTGTGCTCCTGCCCAGAATTATTTAAATTTTTTACTTTTTTAATAACAGAAACTCCTTTATTTTTGCTTGAATGGTTACAGAGGTGTCAAGGATAAGAGATCCACTGCTGTTTACTTTTACTATGTGGGGTGATGCAACTCCCATGATTCCATACAATATTAAGGAAAGGAACAATAGATGATAATCTAATATATAAGAAAATATATGGCCACTTGCATTTACTTTGTACAAGCATTTTCATATAGATATTTAATCATCACATAGTGGTTTTGTTTATGATTCCCTTTCAAATACTCTTTTAATTTGTTGGAGGCTCTTTTATATTCCAATTTTAATTTTAAGCTCTCTCCAACACACCTTGCATTGCAAGAAATGCATCGTGTTGGTGTGACATAACTTCCATATCATAAAAAATAATGCCATTTTGCTTATTCCAAGAGGTTATCTTTCAAGATGAAAAGAAGTACATCTATTGCTCCCTTACAGAGGTTATTTTCAGTCCCTTTTTTTTTAAAGTAAGTGCATGTATATTTAAGCTAGGATCTTGGAAGGGGAGCCTAAGGGAGCTGTGAGCAAATTGAGGACTTTTGGCTATGAAGGGAAAGATGCAGACCCAGCAGTGCAGCAGCAGAGATCACTTCTCTGGCCAGCCCTGGGGTCGTGGCGTGCTCGCTCACATCTGCTGACTGAGCTGTTGGTGGGAGAGCTCCTCACCTCATTTCAAACCCTGTTCTTTTGGCTGAAGGCACCTCCCAGCCAGCAGATCTGAGGATCAGCAGCCTCAAAGGTGTGTGCTCAGGAAGGAATTCCATCCACTATGGCAGCATGTGCAGAGTCCAGCTTGATCTGAAGACTTTGAAACACTGCATTTCTCCTGCTTATGTACAATCCCACTCATGAAAGCATTTAAATGTGTGCTTACTGTTTTAGTACATGAATATCTCAAAGCAGTGAAAACTGTGGTTGAGTTCTCAGTTGAAATGGGCTCTCTGTGACCTGATTCTCAAATGTGCCGAGCGCTCGCTCGGGTGCCTGTGAGGTCAGTGAGCGCTTCTGGGCCTTCATTGCTTTGGAAATGGAGCTGAAATATGGTTATATGAACTTTGCTTCGTGCTCATATGCGTGCAAAACCTTAGTCCTGTTTTTAAGGCTGCAAGACAAGTAGAGAATCCATTTTGAATCTCCAAGGAAAAAATCCATAAAGATGTTAAAAGGCAGACACTAGTTAGGGAACATTATTGAATCCTTGAATTTTTTTTAAGTCAGTGTTTTGTTTTGTCTGCTTCTGCTTTCACAATAACTTTCTCCTTTCATCGGAACTGTGCAGTTTAAAGATTTTCATGTCTGATTACTTTATACTTGACAGAAAGATCCTGAGTACCACATGAGTGTTTGAAGTGGTATTTCTTTGAACGTCAGCTGATCTCTCAGGTTAGAGAAAGTAACCTGATTTTAAGAAAACTAGCACATAAATTGCATCTGTGCTGCTAAGACCTGCTGACACCGCAGAGATGGGTCTTGACAAAAGTTTTATTTGGGCTACAACTCTTCTCGTACAGGGTGTCAGATGGGTTCTTTATTTCTGCTCTTTCATTCTTTATTACAGAAGACATTAGTAGGGAAACAGGGCTTCTACTTCTTCAGGAGTTCACAGTCTGGCGCTGCTTGTGTTTCATCTGCAGCAATAATCCTCTCTGTGCAGGGCTCAAATGTGCAGAATTTGCTGGGGAAACAAGGAATCTCCTTACTCCAAAATTTTTGCTATTGGACAAAAGAAATCATTAGCAAAGAACAGGGTGACAAAAGCCCAGAAAGCACAAATGGCAAGGGAACTCTGTGGTGCACAGGGTTTTGGGGGCCAATACAAGGTAATTTTTAAAGAGGTTTTATTTGTTTAATCTGACGTGGCACCAGCTATTGTGCGTGTGTGTACACTCTCAGTGCTGTTTGAACACACAGAGGCTCCAGTATGGGTGAAGGAAATGCCCTTTGTGTGAGTCATGCATGTAGGAAAAGCAGTGAGTTTGAATGCACAGGCAGAGGTGATGGCAGCAGTTATGCAGATGAGAGCACGTAAAAAGGAATGAGGTTTCTGCAAAGTTACTTGTGCACAGGCTTAAATAAAGAGCACTGCAAATCATACCTAGAATATTTTCTCTGTGTCTATGATTATGTTATTTCCATAGCAACTAATTATGCCATAAACCAAAGATCATGACTTCAGGTGACATGTGAGTAGAAGGAGATGAGCTATTAAGTATTGAAGATTTTTTTTTTAATGCAAATTTCCTTATTTATAAAGAAAAAAAAAAAGAAAGAAAATGAAAAAAACCAAAACAAACAACAAACCAACCAACCCTGAAGTCTGCTATATAAGTGAAATTGCTTGTGACTGGAATGTGTTTTCAAAGTTTTGTTGGAGGCATCAGTAAATATTTCAAGTAGTTTGTGTTGGCTGAGGAAATCTCTAGAATGTCTGACTGTCTTCTCCTGTCCATGCAATCCAGGGCTCAACCTCTTTCCAGCAACTATAACCTTTTACAGATAGTGAAATTGCTAATGGATGAGCAAGGACCCTGGAAATAAAAGGGAAGGTCTGGGATCTTAAGTGTGTGTTAAGTTTGAGGTTGCAGTGAAGCATACTATCTTCTGCTTCACTTATTAAAAAACATTCCTATTTCTTTCTAAAACAAAAGATTCTCGAGATGTCCTCAGCTTAAAGCCTCATGGTAATACTCTTTGAGCTGGAGGACCTGCAGCCCAGAGTAGAACTGATATTGCTTGACTTACCTGTTTCTTAGGGGGCTGCTTTAACATTTGGTTTGGGAACTGGCTTTATTGTTCCCCTCTTGACCCACTTGTGCCTCTCCTAAAGTCTTTGGCAACAGGTGCAGGCTCATTGCATCAAGTGAATTTTTAGGAGAGAGCAGGATTTGGGGAGGAAACTTGCTGACTGCTGCTTGAATTGACCTTGAATGTTTCCAGGGATGGGGCATCTAAAACCTCTTTGGGCAACTTCCTCCAGTATTTCATCTCCTCGTTGTAAAAAATGTTTTCCCTATATGTAGTCTGAATCTACCATCTTTTAGTTTAAAAACATTACCCCTTATCCTATTGCTACAGGTCCTACTAAAAAGTCTGTCCCCATGTTTCTTTAATCCCCATTTGAACTGAACTTTTTCAGCCTTTCCCGTTAGGGAAGGTGTTCCAGCCCTCTGACTGCTTTTGTGGCCCTCCTCCTGATCCACTCCCAACAGGTCTGTCTTCCTTGAACTGAGAACTCCAGAGCTGGGTGTACTATTCCACATGGGCTCTCATCAGAGCAGAGAGGCAGAATCACACCCCTCAACCTCCTGGCCATGCTGGCCAGTACCCCCAAGTCCATCTGGGCAGGGCTGCTCTCAATCCCCTTATCCCCCAGCCTGTGCTGATACTGGAGGTTGCCCCAATCCAGGTGCAGCACCTTGCACTTGGCCTCGTTGAACCTCTGAGGTTGCCATGGGCCCACTTCTCAAGCTTGTCCAGATCCCTATGGATGGCATCCCATCCCTCAGGTGTGTCACTGCACCACTCAGCTTGGTGGCATCTGCAAACTTGGTGAGGGTGTGCTGGATCCCACTGTCTGTGTATGTCACTGAAGAAGACACTGAACAGTCCTGGCCAGGGCTGAGCAGAGACTGAAAACCTGTGGCAGTGTGAGGCTGTCAGGTTAAAAATCATATTCTCACTCTCTTTACTTTGCTGTTTCAGTCATTTATATTCATGCAAAATGAATATACAAAAGCAAACAAATCAAAGACTCCATCACAAGGCTTTTTTTCCTCCTAGCTGAAACAGCCAGCCTGGCCCTGAACTTTGGTTCACCCTCCAGTCAGAAGAGATAATGTCTCTCTTAGTCTTTTAGAAGAGGTACAATTTTTACAAAACCTGCATCACTGAGTCAAAGATAACCAAACAGTAGCTGCAGAGAGTGCACTGGGTGAGGGAACAAGGGATTTCTCTCCAGGCACGTTGCTGAAGGAAAGGACAGGCAGGGCCAAACAGGTTTGAGATCTGGTGATCTCTATATGTACATGAAATTAAAAAGTTGAGCATTTGGAGTGTATTCATCAATTGATCACCCTTAGCTGATTTCAGTGCCGTGGTGTGAAGCAAAGCTAGTAACTCACAAAGATCCCACTCTTGTAATAATGTTTGATCTTAGTCATTTTGTTCACTGAAACTACTGGGAACGACTGTCACCTGTCACGTGCATGCCTTTGCACACCCCTCTGCTGCAGAACACGAGCAGTTGTCACATATATACCCTGTTTTATTTAGCAAATTTCAGTAATAGCTTCTAACAGGATTCTTTAAAATTTCTTTTATTTTGTGGATCACTTCTTAACAAAGTCTACTGAGGTTAATGCAAAGAGGGTTGTTTCATTAGGAAGATGGAGCAGGTATGCAACATTTTGAAGACAGTGGCGAGGCATTAGTAGAGGGAAAATCAGTGCAACCATTAAAGGACTTATGAGACAAAAATAATGAGGAGGTGAATTAGTGGCTGCATTTTGTGTGAGCTGAAGGGGCCGCTGCCTTGTGGTTGTGAGTGGTAAATCATGGAGGAGGAAGAGAAAGTGGTACTCAAAGTAATTGAAAACAAAAGGAAGGCCTGATCCAACATGACATTGAAATACTGTTGGCTTCAGTTGATGAGTCCTTTTGGTCCAGAGGCATCACACACAGTGAGGTGTGAGGAGGGGAAGGCCTGAATGTGGAACAGGCAAAGAAGCAGCTGGGTATAGAAAAACACAGTGCACTAAAAGAGGAGCCAAAGGCAAGTAGGAGGCTGAAGAGGGCCAGAAAGCAGCTCTCACCAAAACCATGGGGACAGGCAAGTTCTCTTGGGATCCCTGGTAGAAAGTTTTCATGTATTAACCATCACTTGGGCTCAGAGCACACACAAAGCCCGCTCCAGCCTCAGCAGCAGCAATGTCCCTGCCCTGGGGGTCAGTGTCCAGCAGCACTCCTCAGCTGCAGCCCAGGCTGGGACTCGGGACTGCTGCTCGTGCTCTCACGTGTATCTATTGCAGGTGTATTGCACATACCCCTTCCCGACTGGACCCCTTTAAACAGGAGTGTTGCTGTGACCAGTGGAGGTGATGCAGGGGCTGGCAGCAGCAGCAAGAACAACTGAGGAAACCAAGAGTAGAGTCAGCTAAGGGAGGTGGGAGCGTGGTGTGGGGACTGTGGTGGCCACAGCTCAGGGTGAGGTGGGAAGTGTGCGCTGAACAAGCTGTGTGTCTTCAGGTGAAAGCTGAAGCCTTGGCTGAGGCTGCTCAGAGAAAGGGTGTGAGAGAGGGATAACACAGTTAAGAGATCTGCCCCTGATGCCCAAACCTTTCACAGTTTATTGCCTGGAGCTCACCTGATGTCATTAGAGTGAGACTACTGCCTCTTCTCTTTCAGGGCCAGGGTTTTGGCTGGAGACAGTGAAGGGTTACCAGCCCTCCACTCAAAGTGGCAGGGACAGAGTTGTTATAACCTAAATGGTAGCGTGCCACCAGAATCAATACAAATTGAATCTCTGCTGGCAAGACTGCACAGTGCTTGCTTTCTTGTGGAGAGGAATCAATATGAATTGGCCACAGGATGGGAATATAGAGATGCAGCTGGGGAGAGAAAAAAATAGTTGTTAAGCAGAGGTGAGCAGAGGTCACTAGGTCCAGGCTGTGATTTTAGGCTCAGTGATTAACAAAAAGTTTTGTGAAAGCTCTAATTCACCTGCCCTTTGTGTCACCCTTCAGACACAATGGCCCAGTGATGCAATGCTTCCAAGGTTTATTCTTCTTTATTCTTATACTTCATTGTTAAACAGCTTAAATGTCAGTACTGGTCCCAGCATGCCCCTTCCACCCTCTTTGTACCAGGGATGGGCAAGAGTAGAGTACACCAGCCCTTCTCCTTTTGTTGCTTTACCCCAATTCCCATGCAGGACATCCCTCCATCATGTAAGCATGTCATCCAAGCTGCAGCTAGCCTGTTGGTGCAGCATTGCTGTCTCAAGGATTTCCCATTTAGGTTAGTGATTCTGACTGGGTTTCCTAGTGTGGAAGATTTAATAAGAGAGTGATTGTAATGTCTGTATCCCAAATGACTCTGTTTCTAATTAGCTGTTGGTATTGTCATGAGAAAGAACAGCAATGACTTGAGAACTAAATTTTACATTAAAGTGCCTTTAAAAAGTTGTCATTTCCTTGAGGTGTGCTATGGGATGATGGGGAAAAGAGCCTGGAGAAAAAGTACCCTTTATTGTAAGGGTTATGCAGGACCTCAGCCTTCCTAAAGCATTTTCTGCATCTGTCTGAAATACATCCACCACGTCTGGATGTTTATTACTTTTTATTTAGAAGAAACATTTAGAAACTCTCCCTTCTACCTCAGATCTTGACTTTATAAATTATTCCACCCATATTAAGGACTTAATTCTCTTAAGAATTGATGATTTCTTGCCTTCAGGAAAGGTGAAAGCAAGTGATTTCTAACCCTTTTCTTATCCAGATAGCAGTGAGCTGCCTTTGGGGCTTCAGTTGCCTAGTTTACGGTAAATAAGCCAAATTCTCCTCTGTTAAATGCAGTACCATGGGCACCCTTGTTAAATAACAGTTATCTGACTTGTCACTGTTTCAGCATCATTTGTGTGCTGAGCTATACCCAGTTTTTCTTTCACCATTTAATGTGAAGCTCTGTGCACAGGCATTTTTGTATACTGACAGAGGACGTAGAAAATATTTGAATCATCTTTGGGTTTCTATTGCCAAACTGGTCTAGTTGTAATACAGGTGTGGAGAAAGGTTGGAGACAGAACTGTTTGGTACCACAGGAAAAATCAGTAGTATACTGGAAACTCTGACCGAGAACAGATCTGCTTCCACGGGACCATCTTTATGTGCTAGGGAAGGAGAACTCCTTTGAGGGGACAGAGTTCATATCGTGCAGGAAAGGGAGGGAAGAAGAGTAGAGAATTGACCTTCATCATGGCTACGAAGTGTCTCTAATTTTAGAGGTAGGGAAATCAAAAAGTGGAAAAGTTGTAAGTCATCAAAGTTACTGAAACAGATGGTGCAGATGGAGTTACTACCCGTGTGTTTTGTGCTCGGGTTCTTTCTCTCTAAAGCTTGCACCAGGTACAGTCAGTGTATTTATAGTTTGGGGAGGAAATGAAGAGAAGTAATTAGACTCTAGGTTTGCAGTTTGTAAATTAACAGAATTAGAGGGTGGTTTGCAGGGGCAAACTGCTCAGGCTATGTGCAAAACCAGCTGATTTTACTTTTACCAATTTGTTCTTTAATTAATTGGTGCCCATGTCTCTTAATTTATGCTGAGACTGGCAACATGCTTCACGAAGGAAACCTGTTTTCATCTTGATTAATTCTCTGCTGGGCAAGCCTTTTAGAAAAAATGTTAGCCAGCCATCTTTTGACTCGGCTTCAGTAGGTTATAGTCAAAATCAAAGGGCAGACGGAGGAGGAGAGGAGGAAGGCAGAGAGGAGGTGGCACATACGGAGACAAGTGAGTTACTCGCACAGGGAACTGGGGGCAAAGATGGTAAATGAGTCTTGCTTTCCTGAGTGTTAATACTGTAATTGCCACAGTTTCAGTAAGATTTTTCCTTCCCGAAAAAGTTGCGTGTGTGGCACATTTTCAACTCTTTATTGCCTGTGGGAGCTGTCAGATTTTAGGGAAGTGCTCCCCAGCGTACGGAGCTTGATGCCGATCAGTGCCTTCTGACAGAGGGACAAATGAGCCGGCCGCGCGTTGTGCTGAGTGATGATTCCGTGGGACTGAGCGAATTAGGAACATCCCGGTGATGGATCTGCAGCGGAACAAACGAGCCTTCCGGCAAGGGGAGCACGGCCTGTCCTGACCCCGCTCCCCCCGGAGCATCCCCAGCGCTTTTGCGTACGAAACCTTCACAGCACTTACTTATTCCCGTTCCTTTCGGCAGCGCCGCCTGTGTATCCGAGCAGCCCCTCAAAAGCCACCTGCACCCAGGTTCGGGCTCCGCGCGGTTTCCCCGTGCTCAGAGTTTCGGGGCGGGGGGGACCCGCGGAGCCG
>VZTH01008181.1:0-26334 GCA_013397815.1 Aleadryas rufinucha | reverse complement strand
AAAAAAAAAAAAAAAAAGAAGGAATAATTATCAGACTATTATTATGGTTTTCATAACTACATAGTAGTAATGATACCAGTTTGTCCAGGAGTAGCCAAATAATTGTGTTGACATAATCTATACATATTTTTTTTTTTTACTTGGTAAAGTAAATGCCTACCACTTCATATACTGTGTGCTGTCAGAAACACTGCAATGCCAAAGAAAAGAGAGAGGAAAGAGACTGGTTTGATTCAGGGAAAGGATACAAGTTGAAGGAACCTTGTTTAAGTATCATAATGGACATTGTTAGGGACAACATACAAATAGTGTTTAGAGGCAGCCAACCAGCTCTAGTACGGAGGAACATAGAATGACAAACAGCTTTTGTTCATAGCACAAAAAATGTGAGTATTGGCTAAGAAGTAGTGTTTATGGTAATTGAGCCTTACAAGGAAGTAAAACTTCGTGGGGAACACAGGGGGGAGCATTTTCAGTGAAGTAGGCAATGAGGAGAGCTGTGTAGGCATTTCCTGATTAGCATCTGCTGTTTCAACAGCCAAGGAACATGACTCGCATGTAAATGCTTGTGCTAGGCTTTAACAGGCATTCCCTCTAGCATGCCACCCTGCCTTCTGGTTTTATTTTGAGTCTCCTTGAGCCCTGCTGTGACTTGAAATCAGTGGAGGAGAAAGGAGAGTAACACAAACAACAGATGTCTTAAAGTTTCGAACTGAGAGAGAAAAAGGCCCATGGCAAAGGAGAAGGTGCAGTTAAGGTGTTTTCCTGTCATTAGTATTCAGTGTGTCTAGTACAGACTCTGTTTGCATTTTTACATGTATATATATGCATATCTATATATATGCAGTTGTACACATAGGGGGTAAAGAAGTGCAAAATGATGCCCATTGCACAATTCAGAGTATTTTTTTGCATCCTGTAAGAGTGTGACCTATAGACACTAAATGTACTGGCTGACACAGCCAAAGCAACCTATTTTAGTGCAGGTTCACAAATTATTTCCCAGCTGCTCCCTGCTTTTAGTCTCTTGCTGCATAAAATACATTAATTATTTTTAATCTGAAGTTCAAAGATTGAGAATGCTAATAGTGTGCCTGATGTTCATCAAGACAGCTTTGCTTACAGGTGGTAGCTTAAGCCATGGCAAGACAAATACCACGTACCCCATCACATTAGGAGAACTAGGTTGTGCACCGAGTGAAATTCAGTGCACATTCAGAAAAGTCTTTAATCTGTGCTTTCTGGTATGGGGAACTGTGTCATTAAGGACTTTGATTTCCAGAAAATAAATCTGTGGCAGAAACAGCTGTGAAATTCTTACAATATATAGGCAGCTGGGGATGGCATAGAGACCCTGAAAATACATTGCCTGCTGGGTGTTAACTCAGTACTGCATGGGGCCAGGAACAAAAAGAAATGAGAAAAAAAGTACTGTGAATGGAGAAGTGAAAAAATATGATGTTTCCAGATTTTTTCACTTCTAGGGAAAGATAGCTAAAAGAAATATAAAAAGAGTATTCAGGGCTGAGCACTTTGAGCTCTGAAATCTTAGCAAGCTACTTCCCCTTTTCCCACATCTACCTCCTCCTTTTATGTCTTATTTCTTCTACAGGCTTCAGCAGATGGGTCCACAGATGGAAAATCACATTCACACAGAATCCTATTTTCTTGTGATATTTTAAATGTATATTTATTTGCTTATTAACTTGCTGGTTTTTTTCAAAGAATTTTGGTAATCTCTATCTCTATGTGTGTTTATTTTGTTAGTTACTTGTGTGGTTTATATATATATATATATATATATATGTATACATATAAAAATTATTATTTGGCTCCTGGACTACAGAAGTTTATGCTTAGATTAACCTATATAGAGTTTAGGACAACTGCTGTTACTGAATGTGACTTCTGAAAAAAAATTCCAGTTTTGGAATGAATGCTGAGGATGCCAGTCAGAATTACTTTTCTTTGTCCAGATATTTGTACATCAGAATAGTACTTCCCTGTGGTATATTTTCCTGGACTACAGGGAATGCTATGTATTTCAATATGTTGGTAGCAGCACTTTAAGCATCAAATACTAGTTGTTAACCAGAGGGAGTCTGCTGCATTCAGTTAAAACAGAACAACTTTTATCTCATTAATACTATTTTAGCACAGACTTTCTTAATCTTTATAAGGATATCCTATCAGAAAAATAAGCATAATAACAATAATTATGCCTGTACTTTAAATAGTGTTTTTATGCCTGTGTGGCTCTCTTCCCACTTTAAAAATATACTATCTCTGCTGCACAGAGGGGTAAACTAAGGCATGCATGGGAAGTGAAATAAGTTCACTGGAGGTCTTCCCAAGAAAGACGGTATTCCAGGTTTTAAAGTAGAACCTTATCATAAGTCATATATAAAACTTATTTTTAATTTACAAATACCTTACGAGGTATTTGTAAATTAAAAAACCAACTCCTGCACTTTGGAGATACCATTTAACATTTATTTTTCTTCCCACAGGAACTTTTTACACCAGAGTGCAAATTCAAGGAGTCTGTTTTTGAAAATTATTATGTAATCTACTCATCCATGCTCTACAGACAACAGGAGTCCGGGAGGGCCTGGTTCTTGGGGCTGAACAAAGAAGGGCAGGTCATGAAAGGAAACAGAGTGAAGAAAACAAAACCAGCAGCTCATTTTCTACCCAAGCCATTGGAAGGTGAGGCTCAGTCCATCCCTGGCACACCGTCCTGTAGATCTCACAAGAAGAGGGAATGGTTTCCAAAATGCGCTTCGTAAATGTGCATGCACCACACAGGGGCCAATCCCAATGCCATTCCCAAAGTTTTGTGGAGCAGTTTTGTGCTTCTGTGTAGTGATGCTACAAAAGGCATGCGTAAAAACATTTTTCTAGGGACTACGAGGTCATTCTACAAGAAAATAAATCTTTTGTGGAAGAGCATTGTGCTGCTTTTAAAATATTTTGCTGTTAGGGACAAAAACTGCTGTGAGTCTTGCAGTGAGAAAACAGTCCTTTCATTAGGCAGAATGAAATAATGGATGTTGTAGGATAATTGGGAGTTATAAAGGGAATGGATGAAATGTCAGCATTTCAAAGTAAAAGCCTTCTAATACAAAACACAAAGGTCTCTATAAAATAAGTCATGATGTATTACTTTGCCAACTGGTGTAATGTACACAACTCGTGTAAGTTGGCCTTCAAACCAAGATAGGAGCAAATAACAGACACAGTAACCTTATACACCAAAATGATGTCACATTCTCTGAAAAATCCACTTATATCTTGGAACTTTTGTGTTATCCTATGTATTCTGCAGGCCTTTATAAACCTATGCTGCTTTTTGCTTCTTGTCCTGATGTCATTACTCATTGTTCTAATTGCTACACATAGCCTCAGTCATTCTGAAAATTATCTCATCACTTACCATCTGAAAACACACACCTGAGTAATGCTTTGGTTAGCAGTCCAATTTCTTTTGATACTTTAACTTAAAATTCTTGATTGGAGGATCAGTTTGTTAAGTACTTTAGTTTCATCATAAGGAAAGAATCAGAATAATCTTATGTGTATTTGAAGTCAGGTTGATGCATTTGTGGCTTGCCTTGTCTTGTGAAAACTTACAGTTGTTTCATAAGCTCTCAACAATATTAATACTTTATATCTCGATCCCTGTATATTAAATTAAGAATTATAGGAAAGGAAAGCCAGTACATTTTTAAAAGCAAGGCAAATTCATATGGATTAGGAAAGAAGTTACTTTTTTTCCAATAATGTTTGGATGATCAGACTCCATCAAAATAGCTTAGACAATGCTTAGAAATATCTTGATTTACATTGCCTACAAGAATCATCAAATATGACAGCTCTGCTATATAATTCCTTACTTTATAGTTCCGTTTCATGTTGTTCAACGTAATAATTTTGTAGGTCACAGTGTTATTTCACCAAGCTCTTTTAATTAATCAGCAAAGTGCCCTAAACACATTTATGGGCTGCTCTGAAGATATAGATCATAACCAGCCTTATGTACTCTAGAGAAGACATTTAATTTCAGTCTTTCAGAAGCTATAAAAGGATTTAGATTATGCCACTGGAAATGTTAGAACAAGTATTTGATTAGTTAATGATGCTATAGGGCCCTTTACATTTATTATGAAACTTCACACCATTGAAGATCAAGGTCAGTACTCTGATGCTCCAGCCTCCTACTCTAATTAGCCAAGGGATGAAGGAATTGTGCACTCTATGGCAGCACACACCCAGTCTGGAAATCAGTGTGATGATTAATTCCTTTGACTGCTGTGACACCTCTTTTACATTGCTCTGATATAAATAAATGCTACTGAAGTTAGGTATAAGTGGAAATATTACCTGATTCAGTGACATGGAAAATGAAATTGAATTATCCAAGAGCATTAATCATTAAGGCAGCTTAATGCTGGAGCTGTGTAATTGAATACATGTATTGCCCTCAAAGGATTTGAAGTGGTTAGACAGGGACTGAACCCCAGGGACAAACTTCCAGTTCCTCTAAGAATTCAGTTAATAGCTTAATTTGGAGTTTTCTGCACTTCCATATTCAGTGGAGATCAGTGGCTACTGCATATGTTTTTGGAAATGAGGAAGGAAAACACCCAGATCTCTTTTGTACTCTCCACATCTCCTGGACATTTCTTCAGGACACACCTGAAGAAGAGACCATGGCCAAATTCCTCAGATTTGGGAGACTGATGTACACGTAACTTTGTGGAACTGGACCCTAGCCTAGTCTTGCAATGTATGACTAAGAAAGAACACTTAAGTCTAGACAACTGTACTGTATGATCCCATTTTTAAATTACAATCTGTCTTATCACATTTTACTTCTCAAAGCTTGCATGTTTATTTAATGTTTATTTAAGGGTTGTATATACATATATATGTGTATATACATGTATATTTTTGTGTGCCTTATGCAAAGACAGAATACTAATTTTTAATTTCCAAGAACCTATAGTATCAATTAAACAAGCAAGAATGCAGTTTCCCACTGCATTTTTAAGTCAGATACAGAAGAAGTGTGAGAATTTTGGAAGGTCAAGCAATTCTATCAGTGGTGCAAAACCAGTGTCTGTCAAAATAAATAGTTTCCCTGGTATGCAAGAGAAACATAGAAAATTAATCCTATTTGAGATGAACTCCTACACGTGATACATTGTTAAAAATGCCTCTCCATTTCCCTTCTTTCTCCTCAGTTGCCATGTATCGAGAACCATCTTTGCATGATATTGGAGAAACAGTGCCAAAGGCTGGGGTAACTCCAAGTAAAAGCACAAGTGCGTCTGCAATAATGAATGGCGGCAAACCAGTGAACAAGAGCAAGACGACATAGCCAGATCCTCACAGGTGTTGTGACTTTACTGAGTCCCGAGTACAGTTGAGCGATTTATCCTTGCCAGACTTCCCCAAGGCCGTGTCTGTGGATCAGCTGGAGGCAAGTCACCAACTTGCCCATTGCTGTTTCTGAACTGAATTGTTGCAAGTGGATAAATCTCAACATGTAGCTCCACCCACAACAAGAAGACACCTGGATGAACCAGCTAAACTCAGACCATGGAATGCCCTACCAGATATTGGAATGCCTTTTTAATATCTTTTCTGTGACTGTGACACTTCATGTGAATGACATACTTCACAAGTACACTTGATACCTTGCCTGCTGACAATTGCCCATAATCCCTTTTTGAGTCCAGTTTCAGCAAAATCCATGTGTTTAAGTTCTATTTTGTAGCACACAAATAATCAAGTAATTTCTAGTTAGATGCTGTAAACCTGTGCTATGATGGATTTCTCTTCTTCCCTTTTTTATAAGGCTGCTCGCTCCACTGTTTGTGACCTTTTGCAGGGATTGTGTTTCTCTATAACTTAAGTGTTGCCGGTGGCTTAGTTTTGAAAGCAATCAGGGAATCAGGAAGCCTTCAAAAATCTATTATTACAAATTATATCTATAAAGAATAGGATCGTTGTCTCTGGCTTAAAATATTGATTAAATGTGAATACTCTTTAGTAACAGATACTGTGCTTCTGAGGTTGGCACTGAAGTGGAGGGAAGAGTGTCAAACACAACCAACGGGGAGTTTTCTGAAATGTGTGTTTGGCATCCCCCTATAGTTTCTTTTTGTGTGTGTGTTTTATACATATCACAGGCTTACTGGTAATGGTAACATTTGCCTTGCCCAGCGAGCAAGACCCACTCATTTTTGGAAAAGTGGGTCCAAAGAATTTTGTAGGCCTTGTAGGCCTGAATTAAGGCTCATTTTTCATCTATTAAATCTTCATTGTTTGAAAAACAACCACCACCAAAAAAAAAGAAAAAAAGTAAGACTAATCAGAATTACGCTACCTAAATCCATTTCAAATATAATCCTTTCCTGTTTTTAAGGAACTGAACTTAATGCCATCGTTATTTTTGGCTGAATCCCACACCTCCTTAGCAAAGCATGGGCAAGGATGTTGTTGTGTTCTTTTTTGCAGCACCAATGCAAAGGATAGTTACAAATTATAGTTTAATATTTCTTGTGTTTTAAAAAAAGACGTTTTAAAACTGGACATATTACAAAACTTTATTTTTATTTTTAGCTAAGCATGCAAAGGTCCAGTCCTATGTATTTCACTGATAACCCAGTATGTACCTCCACCCAGCTTCCTAGGATAACACGCCCACCAAATTGCTAGATTGAAGGTGCCTTGCCTTGATCTCTATATACTGTACTTTCTCCTACATGAACCTAGAAGAAATCAAAAACATCATAAAATTGAAGCCTTGGGTCATATTACCAGAAACAACATCAACCCTTTGAGTTTGTCACTTGTGAACAATTAAGCCAGTGTGGGGGATGAAGGACAGGAGGGCAGGGGGAAGATTTAGAGAATGCCGCAGAGATGCCACTGAAGCTTTTGCACGCTTAGTCACAGGCTTTCAGAAGACTAAAAATGTGGGCACTCTCTGTATGCTTAAGAAGGAATTTGTTTCTTAGAAATGGTAGCAAAGATCAAACTGTATCTCAGTCTGGAAAACTGTGTGGCAACGCTCTCTTGGCCTCTTGCTGTTACCTTGATATTTAAAGACAAAAAAGAGGAAACCATCCATTCCTTTTTTAGCACTGTATTTCTGGCAATTTGTTTTATCACATCTTTGTGCTGAATTCCCTAACAGAGACTGCTGATTATTTCGAACTCCCTGTCTGCTCAGCTGAACAACTGATTCAGTCTGAATGAACTCTTCATACTAGTTTTCAAATGTGTTCTGTTTTTATAAGCAACATTTAGTGCACTCTTCAAGGAGGCTACTGTAAAGCTGCTAAATTCTAGATAAACTTTTTCTTTTTTTCTGTAGGTCAGACTTCTTTTTGTATATGTGATATGAGAACAGCAAGATAATGCTTGATGTTGGGTCTTTCTAGGGAGGGAATGAGTTAAGCATGAAGCCCTCTATCCATGTAGAGAAAAAAAATACAAACCTAATCTAAAACTGTGATAAAAATGCAAAGAAACTTTGACTTAAGACTGTGCCCTTGCCTGCTAGCACTAAATCTGTGTGCGTGGGGAAAACAACACTTTATTAAAAACTTTGGTGTGCCCTTCTCATCCCATCTGGTCCAGTGGGATTTGTGCACCATCCCTGAGAAAACAAAATCAAACCAAAGCAACTCAGATGGTGAGCTGGGGGCTTGCTCTGCACTGCAGGCCCCATGAGAGGCAGCAGCCTTGATGCTGTACTGTCTGCCGGGTCCTGCCGTGGCCCCAGGCCTTCCTACAATTATAAGAGGAGAACTTGACAATATTTCAAGTAAGATAAAACAGCTGAAGGCTACATTCTCTCTCACCTGATTCATGAGGAGGGAATACATGAGGTCATGTCCCACTCAGCTGTCTTTTTACTCATCCAGTGTGAGAGCCTGAGGAGAGACAGGGCTGGAGACCTGGCTGAGCCATGCAAGGAGGATCTGGTTCATTGCCTGATCCTATATAAGCATTGTTTTCAACATTAACCTTATGGTCCTGAGTAACTATGATCTGTGAACCAGTTTGGGAGGCTATAATTAAGGCCAGATTTAATTTCTTTATGCAGTTAGTACATACTGGAAATACAGCTTTTTATTTTAAATTATTGGTTTCTGGTTTTGTTTCTGTGGGCTAAATTCATATGAGTGTTTAATCCAATGAATCAATGTCCTATTTTTTTTCCCTACAATCTGTTTAAACATAATGAAAGTATCTTTGTGCTTTGTTTCCTCCCTTTAATTTTTGTCTTGTCTCATCTGTTGCATGGGAAGAGTACGGCAAGGATGAACTAACTGCATGTTGTAGGTTGTGTCTGTCAAAGAACTGTTGGTCAGTGTTACAAATTTACATACATATATGCAAAGAGTTTGTCTGCATTGTACAGTTTGTGTTTATTCTTATTTGTTGTATACACAGATTCAACATGATGAATAAAACATTTATATGAAGGCATACTGGAAACCAACAAAAAAGTTTATGTAAGAAGTAGACTGTGGGAAGCATCATTGCACTGGCCACAGGATGGTGAAACTTCATGTAAATAGGTTGGCAAACTCAGTTCTCCCCCTTTACCATGCCAAAGAAAATTTCAGCTCCTAATATAATACCTCTCTTGCTGTTCTCCAGGATGAGACTTCACCATTTTCTTCCCTCTAAAATTAATTTTGCTGTTAAGTGAAAGCTGTTTTCAACTGTCTGTTACTACTAAAGTACTGTATAGTAAACCTGATGGAATCAATTTGTATTTACAGATTGGGGTTTTTGTACTTACATGTGCAGCTGTCTGTGAATCTGCAGCGTTCCAGGTCTTTTGCATGCTTGCTTTGTATTTTGTTCCTCTGGGTTTTCTCTAATCTCCGAGAGACTGTTCACACTGCAATCTAACCTCATCTTACCATTTTATATGTTAACACTGCACAAAGTCATTCTCTCCTTTTCTCTTTTTAAATCTGTATTTCAGCTACAGTTCTATTTGGCAAAATCAGTCACACCTGCACAGTTTTAGAGATCCAGTTTTGAGGAGATATGAACTACTTCAACAAAGCACCATTTTGCTGTACTTCAAAAATTTTATAAATACACAAGAATCCTTATGAGATTGCTCACATGATAGAGCCTATAGAAGGGCCTCTAGCTCCTTTTAAGTGCTTTGTAGTTCACATAACAGAGCTTTTGCTTCATATTCTGGGGGTTTTAGCCATTCTCAATTGATTTTTTAATATATTGTCATTTTCATTAATGTTATACATAAATAAACCCCTCCCAGCCCCTCCCATCCACTAGATATAAAGTAAAGCAATTCACTGTAACTATGGTATATGAAACAATATACCTGAAACAATAATAAGAACCCTGGCATACATATACATATATATGGGGAAACTTTTTGTCTTGGTTTAAAACTAGTTTAAGCAATGAGGTATGAAAGCAGGCAGTTTGGTCCATGCAGTAAAAGTGTATCATGATGATCCATCTGTTTATTGGTATAAAGAAGACATTATTCAGCTACATTCAAATGGGAAGGGAAGCAAAATTAGACTAAATAAGAAGGTTCTCTTTCTTTTAAATGGCCCTTTAGATAAATTCATATTTTGTGCAATGCATTCTAAAATGTTTAATAACGGGTTTTTTTTCTGTGATGACTAATGCAAATGCTATGTCTTATTTTTAAAGATGTAATAAAATTTTTGTTCAATTACTTAATCACAGAAATACTCAACTTAGCTTTCTTCATCCCAGTATCATTTAGCTGTATAATTTAGCTACAAAGTGAGATGTCATTCTGCAAAGAAGCAAGGGCAATGCATCAGAAAAGTGAGAGCAAGTACATGATTACATGCATCTATGTGTTTCTAAGAGTATAGCCAGGGGTAAAAAAAAAGATCACAAGCAGGTTAATAATTTATAGAAGCAAATCAATCAACAGGTTTTTTTATAGGTGATATTACAGATATGTAATACACAATAGGCGTTATCCTCAAAGTCTGTTATAGAAGCATTGGCACACTTCTGGATTATGTTCTTTCTCACATAAGAAGAAAACAAGGCTACAGCACCTTTTTGTTTATCAGGTTTATCAATCTAATCAGTAAAAAGTCCTCATTTATCCAGTTTGGTTTTGCCTTTTGCCACAGGCCTGGAAGCAGGTTTTTACAGTCACCAGCTATGAAGAATCAAGCAGTAAGCTTCACTTCCTTATGCCTCTTCCTGTATTTACAGTTTATGTATCTGGAATGAGGTGCAAGACAACAATTTATTAATACAGCTATTATATTCACATATGTGGAATAATTATCTTATTCCTTCTGATTTCATTTTTCTGGAGAGGAAATGAGCCACAAAACAGATATGCTGGGTGTCACATCACCAGTTACCTCAGCAGGAAGAGCAGGGGAAATGTTCAAGCAACATTATAGGAAACAGAAAAAAAAATGGAAAAGAATTAATGTGTACATTACATTTTTAGTAGTCTTAGTTAATACTTTAAGGTTTATAGTAATAGCACCATTTTGTTTGATAATTGCATTTTAATGAACCACCGAGAGTAGCTGTCTTAGATATTCTGATTTTTTTCCGTATGTAAGTTAACAAACAACTCGGATAACACTTTTTGAAATGCTATGGCTACATAATCCATCCAGCAGTCAAAAGGTTGGAGTTGATTGGTTCTTTAAAAAAAAAAAAAATCAAAGTGGAAATAAAAATTACTTCATGCTCTTTAAGTATATAAATTTAAAATTAAAGCAAATGACAAAGTAAAATGCATCAAATACAACACTGCAACCACCTAAAGAATTGTTCTTTTATATATGAATGAGTACCTGAAATACCACAGCTGATCTATAGTATAAATCTGTTATGATACCACGAAACAAGTCAAAAGCATCTACTGACACCAGACAAGAGTTTTGATTATCTAGTATATTCTTAATACAGTACTAAGTACAAATGGAAGGAAAGCAAGGAGAAATTTGTATCCTTCATTGTTTACACTCTGATTCAGCAGATGAATGTATATGCAAAAAACCCAGCGATTATAAGATGATTCAGGTCAGTGGTATTCCTTATTCATAAATATAAATAAAAGCAACAATTTGTGCTCTCCAGACACTAAGGTTGGCAAAATGCATATACGCTAAAACTTAAGAAAATATTCCTGCTGAGCTCCATGGAGTTTAAGGGTCTTAAGTATAAAATATAAAATAAATTTCAAGATGAATTTTACTTTGAATATTCTTTATACTTTATGAATATAGTTTAGAACTCTGCCTGATGTTCTGGTTATCTGATAAGAGAGTAGCTAGCAGCTTTGGGATGTATGTCTAGTTATTTATCTGCATAGCTTATATATAAGTTGGATGTTTAGTAATTATATTCCCTGAGAACATGGGCTTCACAAGCTTCATTTTTGGAAGGAAAGAATCCAGGTTAAGGGGAAAAAAATGTGGTAGTTAAAGAGCAAGCTATATGGGATGGGGGAATAATAAAGCAGTTAAATTAATTTGAAACTTTGCATTCTATTACATGTTCTGTACCATTGTATTTTCCTATTTCAAAATGGTCCTTTCTAAAAGAAAACTAATTTCTAGATTAATAATGGAAATACATTTTTTTTTGTTAATACATAATTCCATTATTTCTGAGTCATGTACCTCTTCAAAAATCAGGACCTTGGCAACTAAACCACAGTGTTAAAGTTTGGCATCTAAAAGAAGTATTTTTGAGCCATTTGATCAATTTCTTGCTCAATCATGGTTTCACAAAATGTAAACACTTTTGAAACTAAAATGTATATTTCTTTTTTTTGCTCTAAAGAATTCAAGGGCTGCCAAATCTACATGTACAAAAAAATAAGAGACTCATATGTAAATAAGTTAGGGAAGTCCCAATAGTTGTGCATCGTTCATAACTCAATGTGAATTTCACACTGAGCAGCATTTCACCATTGGAAAATAAAAATAAAATTTTTGTTCATACCACTGCTTTGTTTGTATTTACTGTATTAAAACTTTAATTACTTTGTTGACATTGTCCAAACATCTTTGGCTGAGACCAAGCTACTGCATAGCACAGATGATTTTTCAAATCAGTTGATGTTCAGGTTCCCCACTTCTATAAAAGCAGTTAAATTCAGTGAATTCCATGTGTGACAGGGCAATCTGTCCCAAACAGTGATTCCCAAGAGTAGACAGAATTTTCATCCTAAAAGTTACTAATATAAAAAATTTTCATTTGCTTTACATGTAGGAGGCAACTGTAGATACATAGAACAGTACAACAGAAGTACATGTGAGCTGCAGAATACATATGCAGAATAGGCAATCACACTTTTATATCTTTATTCGTTTCATTCCTTATGTTTCTATAGGTTATATATTTGAAAGTATCGTAATATGTAGACTAGATAACCAACTTACTGACATATCAACCACAGAAACTAAAAGTTCTCCTGTAGAAAAGGTTCCATTCAAACATTTTGGGTCTTCAGTCTATAGGTGTCACGTAATTGGACCTCAGTTACACAATTATTTGACCAAATAAAAAATCATTAATATTTTTATAGGCTTCTTTACAGTTTCTCTCAATTTATGAGCTGGTGCATAATCAGGATTATTGGAAAGAAAAAAAAAGGGCCAAATAATGTATTTTTTAAACACCATAAAACAAATCAAACTAATTATTTGACAAATAGTCAACTAGTGCTACTCTCCTACAAGTGTATTGTTGCATACTGATAAGGATATGTGACAACCAAGTAAATAATGTTTAAAAAAGGGTTTTCTTATACCTTTGCCTAAGGTTGCTCAAAGAAATAGTCATTATAGGTATAGTATTGGTTCCACTGAATTTACAAAAAAACTCTGGAGAAGTTCCATAAGGCCAATATTTTATGACTTCATTCTCTAGAGCTTGGGCTGTCCTGCTTGCTTGTTTAGTTTTCTGATGCATTTCTTTAAAGAGGAGATCCTCAAATGTGTTCTAAGATATTTACAACCATGTATATGCACATTCATGCACACCCACACCCAGACACTTCTGAAATTAAATGTCCTAGCAGCCTAAAGAAAAACAAACAAGAAAAACCTCTTCAATCTTTGACATCCTTCATTAAGGGTATTCTCTCCCCAGCCAGATTTCACAAGCATTTCCATTCCATCCTTCCCAGCACTCACAGTTTCCACAGCTACAAACACCGTTACCTAGAATAGAATGAATAAAGGGCAATTATCATAATTGAAATGTACTACATTAAAATATGTTTTATGGGAAGTAAAAAGCTATGCTAAAGTAGTTGCATTGTTCCTTTATTGTTCCCCTACCCCTTTTTCCTTTGGAAGGAAGCAATTACTGTACCATTGCATTAAGAAGCCACTCCACACCTATACTTACAAGGCATTAATAGCATGTTCTCAATAATCCATCAGCAGTATTGCAAATATTGTAACTGTGTATGGTGTAGTGTAATTGTGTACATCAGTGTTCGTACCCCGCTGGTGAGGCTTATGTATTCACACTGTGCCTCCAAGTACAAAGAAAAACAAGATCACTTTTAACTATTATTCATAAAGAAAAAGTCATTAAAAGCTACCAACAGAATAGCAATAAAACCATGACTTTGAACATGAAAAACTTTAAACCTAAAATCTCAGAAGTGCTATACAAATAAATCCTACCTCAAACTCTTTATTAAGTGAAAAATGTCTTGGCCCTATTTTGAAGCAGGGAAACATTTAGTACTGAGACCCCTATATTAATTTTATTTAAATATTTTTTATGACTCTCGGATGCTCAGCTTGAGACCTCTATAGCCTTTGTATCTATGTAAACTCCTCTTCCTTCTTACTTTATGAAGATCTGTGATTAGCCATTAGAGCTGCAGATAAGGCTCCTGTTGCTGCTATACTGGCTGCTTGCCTCCAGAAAATGACCTTTGCTAACAGGGCTAGCTGGAAGACACGATTTACTAGTGTCAGCCTTCCCACTCTCACTCTAATCGGCTTGCAGAGTTCTTCCACATCTAATAATTGCTCAGCAAAGATTTTCTAAAATTAAGATTTGTAACAGGAAGCAGCCAGCGAGTTAATTTAGCAATTCCCATGCTGTTTCTCGTCGCTATGTTTGTCATGAGGGTTTGTTGGCAGCCTGCCCATTTCTATCGACATCTGCCACCTGCATATTCAGACATTGTTAAGGTGAAGCTGATTGAATCATTTACCATCACTTCATAAGAAAAGCTACCAGGTATTCCAGCCTCCCACCGACAATTGTCTGATTGCTAGGAAGCTCTGTTAACTCACACATCTATGCCTCTAACCCACCAGGGATCATCAGACAAGGGAATTTTGTCTATGACTTAAATGCATTACACACATGGAATGTCCAGTAAAAGAACAAAGGCTAAGGAAACCTAATGATCGTAATGCTGACACTGTGTCCTTTGCCAAAAACCAGTAACTTGTAGTTTATTAGAGTGAGAATTGCTGATGAGTTCCATAGCTGGCTTACTTATTTAAATTCATACTCAGGCTTTTAACTGTTGTTTTGAAACCTTAAGTTGATCATCGTGCTGCATGAAGAAACAATTATAGCAGGTTTGAATAACCAGCAAATGCGCTTCCTCCGTCAGTGGGGAAAGAAGAAGCTGGGCTTTGTCTAACGTAATTCCCATCAACTCAGTTTGTTTCCTGAAGCAATTAAGTGTTAGCCTGTACTGCACCTGTGCAAATGAGACCATCATGTTTGTCACAGTCTCTGTCATCGCATTCACAGAAATCACCCGAAATGTACCATTCCTGGGGTGAACAGATGCACTTTCCACAGTGGCAGAAACCTGAAATCACAAAAATTATTACTCACAGTCAAAGAGTACTGGCACATTCAGGCTAGAAAATAACAACCCAAGTCACACATGGGCACACATACGCACGTGTGCATGTGCACAAAATTGCTGTCTAAGAGGCTGTTGCATGAAAGAAAATAATCAAGCTAAAAGCCTTTTGAATGAAAGGATTCTTTTGGCATGAGCTAGAGTATGGTGGGATGTTACTACTAATGCTTTGATCCTGCTATTTCACTTAATCAGGACTCACATTTTGAAGCTTTCTTTTGGTTTCAGAGACTTACAATCCGGGCTTCTCTTCCCAGTGACTTCATTTTTTTTCACTAGCAAAGCTCAAATTGTCCCTGACCCACTATTACTGAAGGCAATAAAATCACACCCAGGAAGAAAGTAGTCCTCCTCATCTAAAGCTTTTAGGGGTGAGTTCACAGAAGACCAGCAGTGTCCAAGACAAACATCTGCAGGCCCCCAAAATCCTCGTCACCACAAATGAAGCTTCTCCATATCAGATGGAATTACTAAATACTTGCTCTAGGTCAGAAAGAGTTTGTTCACATAATGGCGGCTCAGCAATTGGCTCATTCCTGCAGTGCCCTAATGCCCCTTGTTGGGATATGCTGCTCTCCTTCTCCTCAAGGATGTCAGGCCACACGCTCACAGGCAAACAAGGGACTCTATGGTCAAATTCAGGTGATGCCACAACCCATGGAGCACCAGAAACCTCCCTTTAAGGCTCTGAGATATCCTTACCCTCAGGAGAAGGTTCATGGCTCTGAATCCTGGAAAGTGACAAGTGCCCCCAGACAATCATGTGTCAGGAAGCCTGTAGCCTGAGAAGTGCCTGAGAGAGGCTTTTCTGCAACTAGAAATGCCACAAGGAGATGGTAATTCCTCCTGAGTGATTCCAACACTCGGCTTAAGAGACTTGGCTTTTACGGATCCCATCTTCAGCAGCCTGGCCCTATACAGACTTCAGACATGTAAACACTGAGGTGGGGATCTTAGTAACTGCTAAGCAAAAATCCTTTGTGGACCAAGCCCTAAGAAGGGGTTAAAGCAGAAATCAATGTTAAAAAAATAAAATAAACCCCAAATAAATTATAGCAAAGAATACATGCAAAATTTTCAACTATGAGAGGCTGAGTTAAAGAAAAAATGTCACCAAAGAACCAGTTGACCTTTTACAGAAGATGCTTATAAATGAGTTAAATGCACTTGAAAATCCTAGCCTCCTGCAATATTTCCAGAATGATTCCATTAAAAAGTCACCAATGTGTTTAATGCATTATTAGAGAAAAAATATATAGAAGGAAGCTTGGTTATGTCAGAATATAACCTATACGGAATTCATGGGTTACTTAACAGGGCCTAAGCCAAAGCCTATAAAATTACGCTTTTTCATCTTTCCAGTTCTTTCAATGACCTCTGAATAAAATCCACAGTAATAATCCTAATACTCTTAAAGAAAAAAGTTGCATTTGTTGATATCAACCGATTTTCCATTGCTTTTCCATAAATACTGAAGCTGAATTCTTGAAAACTTCAGAACAGCATCAGCAGAGTATCTAATTTTTAATTAAATATGTAATTTAATGCTTATTTTAAATTAACAAAAATTAACTCATTGCCTAATTTTAGGGAAATGTTTTAACTTGTAATATATGGAACATGTAAATATATTCAGGAAGAGCTAGTGATTAGCACATTTGAGGATGGAAGTACTTGATTAAGCATCTACTTTTTCTGTGAGTTCTGAGTATTGCTTACTGGGCCACTGGCACAGAAAATATTGACATTCCCTACAAGGATCAAAAATGCCGTTGTTTAAAGAGGCAGTGGAGGATAGCATACATATCACAAGGCTGCTCTGTAAGAGATACACTAAGACATACTTGAGGGTAATTTAAACCAAATACCTCTGTTTATACAAACTGCAAGGAACTGACATCTGAAAATAATGAGGAATGGTAGGAGCATTTTAGTGAAATTAAAGCAGTTATTAAGAGTATTACAGTGTAAGAAGCCTGAAGTGATTCTGCATAAGCAAGCACTGATGCTGCTACTGAGGGATGCCCACGATGTTTAAAACTGTTTTGCAGAAGATACAGCAAATTTAACACCCAGTCAACCAAGGAAGATAAGGCTCCAAAATACAAAATCTGTTAGGGAAATGAATGTATCGAGTCTTTTCCCTGAACAGGGCATGCTGCTCTGGGAGGCTCCTCAGTTTAATTGAGTCTAATGAGTTCCAGGGTGTTTCCTGGGATCCCAGCCAGATCCTCTCAGATGGGATTTGGCTCAGTACTGTGCCCACATCCTGCACCGTTACAGTCGCCATGTACAGCCCTATCTTTACTGCCAGGGAGGCAGCAGCGTGGTGGGTGTTGCTGCTTTCCTTGGGAAGAGCTTTTGCTACAGGTGGCACAGTCAGCGAGCCAAGATTCTGAAAACAGCCTAGGAATGTGGATGGCCAACTTTGCTTATATTAGCAGAGTGCAATTTTCTGATAGTGTTTAGCAGTTATCTGCTGAAAACCAGGACTCCTCTCAGTCTATCAAAACCTACATACAGAAACTCAAGATATCCTCAGTCCATTATAGCACTTGCATATCCTGGCTGGGTTTCCAACAAAAATGGAATAAACACCATTAGTGCACAGGTTTGAAATTCCCTTTAATTTGACCAGTAGTCATTACTTTCTTCTCACTGTAATGAATCAGAAAGAACAATTTGCCATTTTGGTTCTTGGGTAGTGCTTCACCAGCTATGAACAGTGTTTTAAAGTATGAGTATTCAGTAAGACATGATTTCCAGATACATATCTTACAATCAAGAATAGAGTTGCCAAAAAAACCCCAAACCTACCATCAAAAAAAACAACAACAAAAAAAAGAGCACAACAACAAAAGTTATAAGCAATAAGACTAATTAGACTGTCTTTGCCTGTGATCCTCAACCTGCTCAGTGAAGAGCAGGAGATACTAGCCTTGGATGTTTACTGACCACACACTACTGAAGATGTCTTATGGAGGTAATTTCTCTGCTGGGACAGGCACTTACATGTGAATTGCTGTTCCTACAATAAAGCTGCTATTGCATCTAATTTGACACAGTTTTTTTACATTGACTGTCCTCAGGGCAACCTTCCATGACAGCGGAAGGTAACATGTGTTCAGGGGCCAAAGAAACTTCACAAAAACCCCCAAAAAGCAACAACAACAAAAAAACCAAACAAACAAAACAAAAAAAAAAACGACCAAACCAACAACAACAACAACAAAAAAACAGACAAAAAAACCCCAAAAAACCACACAACCAAAAAAAACAAAAAAAACCAAGACAAAACAAAACAAAACAAAAAACCACTCCTGTTGCTGAATATGGATTTAGGGTCACAGAATCACAGAATGGATAAGGTTGGAAAGGACAACAGGGACAACAGTGGGGTCATCTGATCCTACATCCCTGCTGAAGCAGGGCACATCAAGCAGGATTGCCTCCAGAGAGTTCTTGAATATCTCTAGTGAGGGAGACCCCACAATCTCTCTGGTCAGTCTGTTCCAGTGCTCAGTCCTTCCTCATATTCAGGTGGAACTTCCTGTGCATCATCTTCTGCCTGTTGCCTCTCATTTTACTGCTTGGCACCACTGAGAAGAGCCTGTCATAGGAAGTAATTCCCATAGGAGTAAAGGCTGTTCAAAAGAGCTGCTACCTAGAAAATCTGGGCCTTTGGAACCTCCATTCATGCAGTCATGTTTAAAAGCACTACTTGCCTGTTGCTGATTACAATCCAGAGCACCTTTCAGGCTGCTACAGATTACATCAGTGACCAGATGCCAAACCATGCCCTGGTGGCACAGCCAACAGAGGGAAAAATCCTTGGTATCTCTGCAAATTCCTGATGGATTACCTGCTCCCAAAGCCTCAAAGTAAATTGTACCCTTGATACACATATTCAAAGCTAATTATTCTCACAGTAAGACCCACAGGCTGGAATAAATAGCTCTCAGCCATCCTTAGAAAAAGGTAGAAGATAATATGAATATTTGAAAAAATGTAATTATTCATGTTTATATTTAAATAGAATCTCACATAGTGCATTTTATTGATACCAAGCATATTCCCTCACCTTCATGGTTTATATAAAAAATCTCAGTGAGGCACACATTAAGAGAAAAAAAGTTAGCTTCTGCAGTAAAACAGAGTAATTTCCATTTCTCCAGTAACTCACCATTCTCTTACACACATACTAATTTAAAGATAGTCCCATCTGGAAAAAATAGAGAAACAGTGCAACTTTCTAATTTTTTATGACATTGCATCAACTGAGGGGAAAAAAACCCCTAATAAAATGAAATGGTGCAGTATGGGAGAATTCTGATAAGTGATAATACAGATGGATGAAGGCTGGGCTAGAAACCCCATTTAAATTTCCTTTGCACTGAAATAAAAGTTACCAAAGGGAAAACTGGAAATCTGCCTGATGTAGAAGGTTCCTAACTATTTTTTCCAGCTGGCAGATTTCTTTCCTGTCTATGCAAGGGACATAGAAATATAGGAAATGGCACATAGAGTCTGGATTGAGTGCATTCTAGCCTCCAACCAGTCTCTTTTTTGTCTATTCTCTTTCAGACATATTATATACAAAAATAGGTAATTTGCACTATGGGGGAGCTATAAAGCCCTCTTTCCATTAATGCAATTTCCTAGCCTGAAAGACTGCAAGGTAAGAACCTCAGAGAATAATTTCAGATAATTATCAAGATTTTCTAACTTTTATTCTTCCCTGTGGCAATTTTTTAGAGCTGAACTGAAGCTGATGAAACCATCTGAATGAAAATTAGTAAATGAGAAAGTTTTTAGGATTCATTTGTGGGGGTTGCAGACATCTACTTTTCCTTTGCAGCTGTGCTGGGGAGCAGAGTGATTAAGGATACCAAATGTTGCTTTTAAACACTCTCCTCCACTTACTGTTGTCCAATATATAACATTTGCCATCTTCCCCACTAGAGTGTTACTGTGGGTAGTGCCCTTTTCCCCCAGAATGGAAGGAGCACTAACAGTTTGTTTATAATGTACAGCTGTTCCACACAGACCATCAGCTAAACACATACAAGAAATTATATGCTACTAACAAATTGCACAGGAGAGCAGCGCTGCTGAACGTGCATGGCTGGGGTGGGTGTCTGACAAAATGGATGTAAGTGCATTACAGAGCCAAATATAACATCCTTTTAATAATGAGTACCTTTGAAAGAAAGGGTTACTGAACAACAACCCCCTGCCATGCACATTAGTCTTCCAGAATGTGATTATTTTCCTCTGGCAGGCACTGACATAGGGTAGCTCAGCTGCCAGATCTTACCCTTCCCAGAGCACAATATGCCATCCGCTGACTCGCAGAGACTTCTGCTCTCCTCCTCCGTCATGTTGCACTTCCTTGAGTGCTGGCACAGCTTTCCAAACCACCCATCCTGGCAAATGCATCGGCCACATGAGCAGATACCATGGCCTGTAACGACACCAAGGTTGGTCATGAGCAAGACAAGCAGAAACCAGTGGCTGTGGTCACAGCTTCAGACCTCTTCAGTATGAAGTGTGTGCTGCAGGACAGACAGACAGATGGGTGGACAGCATAGCTTCCCAGCAGGACAGCCTTCTCCAGTTCTCTCATTCTTGTGTTTAACAGATGCCCTAGTGGTGTGCAGAAAGACACACTGGGAAAGGTCAAAGAAACCCTAGAACATGGGTAAAAAATAGACTCTAGAAGCCACAATTCACACTTTAAAGAAGGAAGGGGGGGGAAGATAAAATAGAATTTTTTGAGAATTATTTGTACAAAGATTAATAAAAGAATTAAAATACGTTGAATAGTAAACTGAGTAGAAAAGTTGGCCAGAAGAAGGGAAAAGTGACAACAAATATAGCCAAGAATATAGGAATGGAGAATAGAAAGAAAAAGAAAAGAAGTAAGAAACGTCTCCCAGCCAGAATTACATTTTTCAGCTTTGAATAATATTTCTGCATCAGAGACAATAATTCCTTAGCTAATCTGGGAAGCAAATTATACATACCAGTGACTTTTGTTCTATCCTACCTGCTAAGTAGGGCAAGGGACTAGAAATGAAGAGACTGATAATTTGGGAGCACGGGCTGGGAAGAAGGGAACAAGCAGTAGGAGTATCTGGGAAAGCACTGAGCCATAGGATGCAGGGAAACAAACCAGCAATTTTAATTTTCTAATTAGTGGACTTCCTATGAGTCTCCAGTGTGACTTGATATCGTAAACGGAGAGGCAGCACTGGTAGAAGCCCAGAGGAGAGACAAACCTGGTAGTTTGCTGTAAGTGGAATTCATTCAGGTTTACTGATAGTCAAATACTTTACAAATTCTAATTACAAGAATACTGGGGGCTCCAAAGTCTTGGAGCTTTCATTTCCAGCATCTAAAAGTTCAACATAACTTTTGTATCCCAGACTCTGTATTCATCTTTGGGGTTTTTTATCATACTATCTATACACCTTTAAGGGCCCGGTAACAATGACACAGTCTTATTATGACAGTATTTCTACCCACTTCTAAAAATTGATAACTAGCAACAACAGAAGCTTGATGCTACTTGAATTTCTGTGTTAAACTGGGAAACAAGAACAACTCTATGACAATCCAAAATACAAGAGGTAAAAAGCAAGCATAAATACTTTCCCATATGCTGCTCCCAGATAGATGTCATGAAATTGTCTACATTAACTAACCAAAATTAAGTGCTCTGCCAGAGCATTTTTATCTACCTTATTAATTTTTAATTAATAACATAGAGATTAGAATTCAGATTAGCTCAACCTATTAAGAGCAAAATATACGAATGGATGTCACTGCTGGAAAATTATTTGTGAAGATATAAACCCTTGTACTCATTTTAGCAGTGAATAGTAAGAAATCCATGGCAATTTCTCTGAGAACATAATTTTAAGGCATTTTTCTTGTAGTCATTATGTGTTATGAATAAAGAGACTGATCATGTCTGTAAAGCCTTTACACAAGTTAAATAAAAAGGTAATGAATAATCTATAAATTTGCAGCAAACAGAGCTTGCAGTTTACCACATAAAATTTGACTTGCATTTTTTTGTAATGACCATTTCTCTCCTCCTTTATGTCATGTAAATCCTCAAAACATAAAGGATTCTTTTGTCTCAAATAATCCATTTTACAAAAATAATATTTGTTTCTAGCTGACACCAGCTTGGGCATCTGCAGCTTTTTGGATGCCTCATCTATTGGGGTGGCAAGCGTACAAATGTTCAGCCCAGTGCTTGTTAACTCTAAGCTATCTCATATATGTGTGGTAGCCTGAGAAAAACTGCTTTACATAGTCTAGTTGTGAATATCCTCCTTTCAAATCACAGAACAAAGGGGCAATCTGAATAGTTAAATGAGTATTTCATCATATTAAGCAATTCATTTCAGATGGACTTCTTCAATTAGAGATTTTTCTTTACCCCTGAATATTCAGATTAAGCAGATTTACTGGGAAGTGTTGGTCTAGCAGCATTTCAGACCTAACATAAAACAGTTAAAATCACAAACAAATTGCATTGAAAAAGCTCATTCATGAAAATCTATGTTAACGAACTTTTTAATAATCAACGTTTTAAAAATTAATTCTCAAGGAATTAAGACTTTGATGGGGAGAGGTAAAGGACAGAATATACAGTCAAATACACTATCATTTTATTTAGAATTATAACTCAAATAACCACAACATCTAAATGTGAAATATGAATTCAGCAAAAAAGCAAACTGTGACAGATTACTAGCAGGGGCCCATTATAACCCAAATCAACCTGAACCAAACTGGACATCAGGATGAATTATTTCTTGCCATGCCTGGAATTGAAATTGTGTTGTTGTGGGAAATTTCAGTTTAGGACTACTCATGCAGCTGTTGTCGGTGTTCCCCAAAATCCTGCATGATCATTTTGTAATACAAAAGGCACCACTACATGGGAGCACCAGCACAATGAAAAAAGTGAAGTAATCATTACAGAGGAAGCTGGTTCTTATTTACAGACCATTACAACCAGATAATGTTCCTGAAGGGTAAATTGAGGCCAGACTCAAGCAAAATTTGGCACCTCAGGAACAGAAGTTTCTCAAATTAATATAATATAATGTATTTTAATTGGATTAAAAAAAAAAAAAGTCTTAAAAGTGTACTAAGAATCTGAAAAATTGCAGCATAACACAGGATCCTTGATATAGAACACCACAGAAAATGAAACAAATATTTCTCTCTGTATTTAAAAAGAAACAGAATTTCCATTTTTATTTTTTCTTTTAAATCGCAGGACTTTCCATTATATTATTAACAGAAGAGAATATTAAACCACATATATCTGGGAGAAATATTTCTAATCGAGCAGGCTTCATTACCTTGCCCAAATATGCTAAACAAGTTGCTAAAAACATTATTAGAACACTGATTTATATTTTTTAGTTTTTCTTGAATACCAGAAGACGGGGACAGTTGTGACAACTGCAGTTGGAGAAGCCTGATATGGTGAAGCAAAATACTGACTGTCTATTATATTTTCCAAGTAGGTCAGTTAGTCTTGTCTAAGTCTAATAAAAGTGGACTGTGGCTCCAGTTTGAGCAACACAACAGTCAGGCAGTTCAGTAACACCTTCAAGTGAAACTCTGCAGCAAAAAGAGCCAGTGTCATCCTCACATCTGCCTACCCGGAGAAAAGTGAATAGGAACAAAATTGGAGCATTGGTGAGATGGTGTTAAACTCCTGCAATTCTTCGATATCCATGTTTGAAGAGATTTTTACAATACTTGGAAGGGTACTAAAAATTTCCAAGGAATTCAAAGGGTATCAGAAAGTATTCTCAAACCACCAGAGAAAGATGAAGCAAGAGAGAAAACCTATTACAGAAAAAATCGTTTAAGAAATGAACCAGCATTTCAAACAAGGGTGATGACTATTGGAACAAACTTTCAAGTGATGTTGGCGTGGGCTACACAGGTCTTAGGGGTTGTGAGAGCATGGCCTGATCAGAGACACAGCGCACAGACTTCAACGGAGGGGAAGCATGGGAATAATGTAATGGCTATTTATAGCCTAATAGAAGAGGTCCAACAGAAAAGCCCCTTTTGGATGCACAAAATTAATATCTATTAATCAACTTAAATGTTAATGTACTAGCAATTCCTTTACTGCTCATTTGAGCAGAAAGACTAAATTAAAATGCTTTTTGCAAACCTGAATCATGTTTTACGCTATCTAAAAAGCTAAACAAACTAAGTTCTCTGTGTATCTATGTAAAGTGTTGACTTTCCAGACACCTACACAAATGTCTGAGTGAGCAGGACAGAAATCTCTAGTGCATTTAAGAGAAACATTAGAAAAAATAAAATAAATTTAATTTAATGCAGGCTATGCAATGCCATTAATACCTGTACTAGCTAAAGTAGTCACTCTTGTATCTAATACCTACTGATCCTTTCAAATTTATCTGTTGCTGCCCCAGATGTGCCTCAGAGCTAGGATGAAGCAGTTAAACACAAGGACACAGGGCCTCAACCATTAACTCTCCTCTTAGTATTGTCAAAATAAAACCCTAATTCACATTAGTTTTATTCTAGTTAGACTAGGAGTTCTCTGCTATTTAATAACATCATTTTCACTTTTGTTAGCACCAGTTTTACTCAGTAAACATATGTCTGAACTGTTGGTTTGGTTTTCTGTTTGTTTTGGGGTTTTTTCCCCCCAGGAGAATAAACTGTATTTTTCAATAACAAACACCATCATAAAAATTCTCTGTTAAATAATATATATAGAGAGAGTATATCTATCTAGTAGGTTCACTATCTATGAATAGTATATATACTGAATTCTCTAACAATTATATGTCTTCAGATTCCACAGTCAAAAGAATATGGTCCCTCCTCTAAAGGCTTTTCGATACAACAGATGAAAGACCTGTTGGGTAGGATATAAACTCTTATTTTAACATGGTAGGAACCTCAGAGAAATGAGAAGTTCAATTCAGATGCCCAGTGCCACTGGACAAGCCCTAAGGCATCAAGGCCATCTTCACGACGGCAGCAGCCAGGCAGGCACCCCTGTGTCCTTGTGGAGTCAAGCTGGGGTCAGGCAAAGGCAGTCTTGGGAATCACACATGATAAAAGGTGCTTTAATTTAGGTGGCTGAAGACTTTGAAATTATGTGCCGTATAGTTGGAGAAACCGATCAGGAATCATATTTCTGAATTCTCAGACCAGTCAGTGCCAAAACCTGTCTTTGTTTGGGAGATAGACAGGTATTATTTTTCTTTCCTAATTTGGTTTCTACACATATTAGAGAGTTCCTCAAATGTCTTATATACTTCTCTTTCTGTGGATCAACATTAGTACAAGAAATGAAGAAATAGTCTGACAGCAACTGTACCATATTTAGCTTTGCTTAATGAAGCATATAATTAATCACAGCTCTCTTATTTCTATGGTTATGGTCTTACTGGTCCTCATAAGAACATGCTATCTGAAAATACCATGCTTCGGCTTCACTGAACAGATGACAAAAATAAATGTCATTCATGATTTCTGCAGTATGGACCTAGAACTTTCATTAAAAAAGAAAGATTTTACATTTTTTGTCATATATCTTATATTCCAAAAAAAGAAAAAAAGGCAGTACTTCCTCTGAATCAAATTATTTAGCCTGGCTGGATAGTAATGAAAATTTTATATTCAAAGAACATGGCAATTAGGGGCAACTTACACCAGACTTTTGAGAGGGAGCTTTACCATTGTACATCCTGGTGATGACTCGGCAATCCTAGAATCTATCACTAATTATAAGAATGTGATATGGAAGTTTCTGTCTCAGTTTTAAAAGTTTAAATCACTGGAAAGCTGGGAATTATGGCTTAAGGTATATGTATGCCTTATAAACCAGATTTTGCCTTGTTGTCTGGCGACTCATAGAGACTAACATTGGAAATGTTAATACTGGTGTGAATGATATATGGATGGGAATGTGTAAGTAAGCACCAGAAGAAACACCAGAATGAGGTCAAATTCATGACCTACATTGATAACCAACAACACATTCACAGGAGTAAACTAAGGAATGTATTATTTTATCAAAATCAGAAGGTCTGCACTGTCATACAATTATTGTATGATGAATGTCATGATGACTTGTTGGCAGAAGACTGTGTGCTCAACAACAAAAGATGCCAGTGCAGACGCAGCACATAACTTGTGTCATTCCTTTCCTCATAATTCCAACAAGAACAGCACTGTCCTAAGAATGTCAAAAATCAGGAAGCATAGACAACAGGCACCAGACTCGCCTGAAGTTTACAGAGATAAAAGTAAGCAAAACTGTGAGTCAAAAGGACTACCCTGTGGCGGTGGCCCAACCC
>VZTH01008180.1:83660-97434 GCA_013397815.1 Aleadryas rufinucha | reverse complement strand
GAGGCTGAGCCCTCACAAAGCTCTCAGCGGGCACCCCCGAGGTGAACACACAGAAAACTCTGCTGCATTTGTCCTGTGCCAGGAGGGAGCAGGGCAGCCTCTCCTCCCGCTTGCTCTGCTCTCCCCACAAGCTTCTGCAGCCCTCTGAAGCGTGAGATTCATTGTAGGTAAACCACAGAAGCTCTTCAAAGTGCTCCGTGCCTTGTTCCTTTGTTAGCACAAGGAGCAGGCACTCCTGATGCGTGAATTATTCCCCTTGCCAGACTCTGGAGAGACCCTGCCTGGTTCCCTTGCCAAATCCCAGGCTCCCTCCTTTCCCTTCCTCCCTCCCTCCTTCCCCATCACTTTTCTCTAGTATTTTCCTGCACTCAGAATAATGGCTGGTGCCTGCAGTGAAATCAAGTTGGACTGCAGTGAAATCAGATTGGATTGCAGTGAAATCCAGTTGGATTGCAGTGAGATAAGGTTGGATTGCAGTGAAATCCAGTTGGATTGCAGTGACATCAGGTTGGATTGCAGTGAAATCAGGTTGGATTGCAGTGAGATCCAGTTGGATTGCAGTGAGATCAGGTTGGATTGCAGCGAGATCAGGCTGGATTGCAGTGAAATCAGATTGGATTGCAGTGAAATCCAGTTGGATTGCAGTGAGATCAGGTTGGATTGCAGTGAGATCCAGTTGGATTGCAGTGAGATCAGGTTGGATTGCAGCGAGATCAGGTTGGATTGCAGTGAGATCAGGTTGGATTGCAGCGAAATCAATTTGGATTGCAGCGATTTGGAGGTGAAGGGCTCCTGGATGCCTGCTCCGGTTCTTTTGTTTGTGAGCAGGGAACAAACGCCGCTGTTCCAGCACGGTGCAGTGGAGACAGAGGTGGGAGCGAGGGCAGGGCTCCATGGAAGCAGCCCTGGGAAGCAATCCATCGCACTGGATCCCGGGGCTTTCTGCAGTAATGGGCAGAGCCGGAGCTGTGACTCACTGGACCACCACCGCTGGTGTCTAAAAATACCTCAGGAGAACATTTCAGATGGATGTCACACGTGAGTCACTCTTCCCAAGAAAAGAGCCTAAGGAAAAGTTGGTGTGCTGATGGAAATGACTCTCATCTCCGGGGCAGAGGGTTTTTAGGGAGCACGCAGGCCTTGGCCATCCCGCTGTGTCCATCCCAGCTGCTCCAGGCTGGCTGTCACCCCGGGGCCTCTGTCCTGGGAGGATGAGAACCTAAATAACACGGAAGGCGAAGGGACCAGTAACCAACAGGAAAGCAAACAGTAAGAGAACTGTGACTTGGGACTGATGAACATCAAGCCAATGAATTTCTCTGTGTTTTGACTGTGTCAGTATGGGAAAGATCTAGTAAAAAAATCGTGTGTGATGGAATGGTTTTCTCTGCACACCCCGGGCAAGGTGTGGATGAAACGATTTCTGTCGCACATCCTGGCCAGAATAAAGTAATGCCTTGATTCTCTAGCTCTCAAAAACGTTGTTGGAGAGTTCTTGTTTTTCCCAGAGTTTCGGTGACATCCTCGGAGCAGGGCCACAAACAAACCCGGACCAGCAGAGGGATGTTCCTCGCAGTCCCAGCCTCTCCCACGGGCTTTTTCCTGAGGGGTTTCCAGCACAGCTGATGCCTCTCTGTGTGGGCAGCTTGGAGATCCCACTGCTCTCCAAGCAGGGAAGCTCCTGGGACAGACAGTCCCAGATTTTGAGCCCTAGGAGCTCATCTTGCTGCCCAGCAGTGTGGCCACCTCCAGGGGCAAACAGGGGTTTAAAGGGGGAGGTTTCAACCCTGCTTGTACTCATAAAAAACCAGAGTGTCCAGTGATCCCAAGGGAGACTCCTGCCCAGTGCCAGAGGGGCTGTGGATAAGCTGCTCCATATCCTAAAGCTCTCCTGCAGATTGTGGGGAGCAGCTTTGGAGGGAGGCAGGGAAATGCCTGCAGAATCCAGGCAGCCCCATTTCCTCCTGTTCCATCGGCTGCCTCCCACCCAGGAGCCCACTGCCTGAAAATCTGCTCTTGGAGTGCTAAATTCTGCTGTTGGAATGCCAAAATCTGCTCTTGGAGCACTAAATTCTGCTCTTGGAGTGCTAAATTCTGCTCTTGGAGTGTTAGCACAGCTTTGGAAAGGGCAGTTTTACTGTGCCACTGCTCTCAGGGAGGGACTTGTTTGAGCCCGGTGCTCAGCCTGGGCAGTTCAGGAGCTCTGACCTCAATTTATCGTGTTATTTGGTCACTTTCTGGCATTACTCTGTCCCTTGGAGATTACATTCCTCTTCAAAATAGCCCCAAAATGAAACACTGCTGTTTTCTATGAGTTTTTATTGTGGGTAGGAAAAGAATGGGATGGGTTGGGATCTCGCCTGAGGCAGTTTGTTAAGCACAAGGAGAAGGCTTATAAACAAAAGGACAGTGAGGGGCTGGAATAAGGCTTGGGGCAGATTTAAGAGCAAACTCAGTAATTTTTTCCAAACATTAGGAGACCTTCTCAATCTCTGCAGCTACTTGAAAGGAGGCTGTGAGCCCAGGTGGGGCTCAGCCTCTTCTCCTGGGTAACAAGTGGCAGGAAAAGAGGAAATGGCCTCAAGTTGCGTCAGGGGAGGTTTGGGGTAGATACTAGGGAAAACTTTTTCACTGAGAGTGTTGTCGAGCCCTGGAACAGACTTTTTCCTGGAGGAATTTAAAGGATGTGTAGATCCAAAGCGACCCTGCCTTTCCCAGGGGTCTCGGTTCCCCTGCCAAAGCTTTGGGGTTACTGCACCTGCACAAGGCTGCAGCCCAAGAGTCCTGCCTCGAGGATGTGGTGGGGAAGGTGGCCTGGACAGGGTCAGGAGGTGGCTGCTCTCTGGGTGACCCTGACCCCTGCTCTGCTCCCTCCCCTCTCTGGGTGACCCTGACCCCTGCTCTGCTCCCTCCCCTCTGCCCTGGAGCCGGGGGATGAGACCAAGGGGCACCTCCACATCACAGCCCTCGGGCACTGCCTGGAGAGACCACGAGGGGTACAATGAGGGGCTGGCACACACAGATGGGGCAGCTGTGCAGAAGTCCCCTCGTGTGGCTGGCCGGCCTGGAGCAGAGCTAGCACGCGCATCCCTCTACTTATTTGGGCTGCTCCCCGTGCCTCCCAAGCAGTGGAAATGTTGTTTGTTCCTCGTGGCAGGGTACAAACATTCATCCTCTGCTCCCTGACCCCATCACTTTGATCCACGTGCTTTTCCAGCCGTGCCTACTGGCCATGGAAAAACACATGAGCGGATCTGTTTTTCCTTTACAAACACGTGCATCCAGTCTTGGGAAGTGGGACAGGCAGGAGGGGTCCTGGAGCTGCAGGGCAAAACCAGTGCATCCCTGATGAGGCTATTGGAGGCAGCGCAGAGTTCGGGTCACGGCACTTTTGCTTCTCAGGAAGATTTGCTGCCTCTTCTTTGGTGCCAAACGGGTTTTGCCGTGAGGAAAACAAACCCAAAGGTGTGTAATGACTCTGCCCTTTCTGGGGGCTGTTTCACTTGAGCAGAGGAGATTGATGGGTATGGGGAAATTTAGGAAATTTTATCAGCATTGTTCCTGGGGCCAGGCTGTGAGTGAGCAGGGATCAGGTGCTCCTTTTCTGGATCCATTCTATCGCTTTTGAGTGGTTACATTGCTGTCTCACCAGATCCTCGGTTTTTTTCCATTTTTGCTTTTTATTTTCCACCATGTGTAGTGCTGGAACCTGCCCTGAGGCGAGCAAAGTGCTCTGCCATTCCCTTCACCTAGGAGGGTCTGAGTTCACCTCTGTTGTAGCAGGCCAAGCAGAGGATGGGGTCCAGTCAGAGAATCCTACTGTCCTACAGAGTCGCTCCCAGAATCCATCCATCCCATTCGGACAGAAAACCCCTGGAGCCAGCGGCCCACAGGGAAACCAGGCCAGCAAAGCCTGGTCCCTGCTGGTAGCAGTGTGCTGGTGTCCCAGCTGAACCTGCTGCTCCATGTTTGGGGCTGTTTCCCCTCGTCCCCCTCAGCAGAAGATGCGCTCTCAGGTCCCAGCTCTGTGCAGTCAGGGGATGTGGAGCCTGCTGAAAGTGTCTGCCTTCGCTACTGCAGCCGGCATTGTGTGGGCACACCAGACCGAGGAGCTGGCAAAACCAAAAGGGTGAGAAGAGCCACAGGTATGACCAGAACCCCGGTGGGCAGCTCAGCCGCCTCTCTGTGAGCGACATCTGCAGGTGTGCAGGACAAGCAGCTCCGGTGCTTCCCGAGGCAGCCCCGCTCCCGCTGCCGAGCGCTGCTGGGGGAGCGGGCGTGGGATGCAGCCCTGCCCTGCCCTGCTGCCTGCCCTGCCCGAGCAAGGAGGGGGTGCTGTGGCTGAGGCTCCCTGATTCCCCCCGGCTGCCCCGCTACAGAGCTTCCCAGCGGCTGTGGCTCTGCCGGCTGCCAGAGCCTCGGTGCCCTCTGTGGGACACTGCGCTGGCACACACTGCTCTCGGTGCCTAAAAGCCTTTAAAACCTAAAGGTGTGAGTTCTTCAAGCCCCTGGCCTCGGGTAGAGCCAGTCCTTACGGGGAGGTGGTGCCTGCTGCTGCCACTCTGCCCACCCTGTCATGCCCACATCCTGGGGGACACCGAGCGGGGACAGCACCGGCTGCACCGCAGCCTTTGCGTTCCCTGAGCAGCCAGAGATGCCGTGAAATCCCCAGTAACCCCAGCCAGGAGCTGAGGGCTGAGGGGCTGAGCACAATGTTCTCCTGCCTTTTCAATGAGGGATTTCCTCTGGGGGCCTGCAGAGAGGTTTTGGAGCTGCAGCGCTTATCCCCGTCCCTTCCCTCCGCTGGAGCTCGCGGAACACGAGGAATGAGCCCTGGTTTGTGAATCTCGCAGCCCTCAAGGCAGCCCCGGGATCTGGGGGGCTTGACTCATAATTTCTGCATAGCTGGGGCTGGCAGCTCAGCGTTTAGTAGCTGTGTGCCTGGAGGACTGGCTATAAAAAGTCATGTTTAGATTTCTGCAGCATTCATCACTTATTTGAGAAAATACAGCAGCAAGCGTGCAGGCAGACCCAAATATGGCAATTGCTCCATCATCCCTGTCCCAGACAAAGGAACCATCCGGGCCCCAACGCCTTCTTCTCACCCTGACCCACACCTGACACCAGAGGCGCATCTGTTAAGGCTGTTTAAGAGCCACCATCAGCTACTGAACTCATGGAAAAGCAGGCCTAGCAATTAGCAGTTTAATGCCAGGAGCTCGGGAATATTTTCTTGTTTCGTTGTTGGTTTGTTTTTCTGGTCTGTGCGAGTGGGTTGCTTAAACTGAATTTAACACGCACGGGGTCAGTCCTCTCCGATTGAAAGCTGCGTTGATACCGTTTCAGTTTGGAAATGACCGGAGGTAAATCAAATTTAGGTCATTTTGCTTCTGAATAAGAACTTGCATTGAAGGATTGAATGCATTTTAACTAATCCACTTAAAGTCAAGCAGTGACTCAATTTAGATTATTTTTCCTGAGCAAGTCCGTCTAGGTAAGACCTTGCACTGCTTTCCAACCCACCCTGCTTCGCTCGGGCAGAGCGCTGTGGCACCAGCAGAATTAAATCCATGTACACAGAGCAGGGTGCTGGGTTCCAAAGTGTGAAATTAAACACAAAATATGTGTTTGGGAGAATGAAGTCACGGCCTGGATGAGGTTTTATTTCTCTCCTTTCTAAACAGCCAGTGGAAATACAGCACATATCTACTTGGGGAAAAATACGGTGCACAGGACAAGAATTTGAAGCAAGTCCAGAGACTGTCTTTGCTGTCCCTGAGGCAGTGCAGCAGCTGGGTAAGGGTCTCAGGTGATTTTATGGTCCCACCTGCCTTCAAAATACTTCTTTATCTGTTTTTTACAAAATACAGTGTCCTGATGAGTGTCAATTTCTCGTACGTGGTGTTTGCATGGCAGGCTGCTACAGGCCACCCAGAAGAACTGGGGCTAACTTGTCACTGAAACAGAAAAGAACACAGGTGAGTGATGTGGCTGCCTTCCTCCTTGCTGGGGTTGCTCACGCAGGAGATGGTGAAAGTGCTGTCCCTCAGGTAAGCAGAAGTTGTGTTTATTAGTGCAAGCAAGTGGATGCTTGATTAGGAGTTCGGTTCACCACAGATTAACCCATTTCTCCCTCTTTGAAGGAGGGATTGACTGTGCTGCTTTTCCAGCACCACTTCTTTACACAGAGTCACCTGGGTAGGAGCAGCCCTCTAAGACCATCGAGTCCAACCATTCCCCCAGGGCTGCCAAGGCCGCCACTGACCCGAGTCCCCAAGTGCCACATCCGCACGGCTTTTAAATCCCGCCAGGAATGGGACTCTGACACTGCCCGGGGCAGCTGTGCCAGGGCTGGACAGCCCTTCCCATGAGGATGTTTTTCCTAATATCCAACCTAAGCTCCCCCTGGTTTAGAAGGGGTTCTTGAAGCCATTCCCTCTTTGTCAGGGTTTTCCTGGCAAGTGCCATCCCTGGGCACTTTGGTGCCACGACTCTTAGGAGGGAACGGACCAGCCTGGGAGGGGTGTTACACGAAGCAGGGCTTGAGGAATAAGCCCAGGGCTCGTGTACTTCCCTGGCTGGCAGCAGGCCTTGTTGTTTGGGCTGGGTGTGCTGGCTGCTTCCTGCTGGCCGTGATAACGTGTCAGGAATTGGGAACGGCGGCGTTTGCCGGCCGGGAGCCAGCCTGGGATTATCAGCTCCTCGCAGGGCCGCTGCCCTCTTCCCTCTGGCTGAAAGTGCCAGAGGCTTGTGCTGCCTGCTGAAAACGTGCTGGTAACAGGCACTCCTGAAAACAGAGCAGAACTTTTGTACCTGGATATTAATTTCTGAGAGACTCTGAAAATATAACTTAATTTTGCAATAAAGATTTAAAATAAATTTGGATAAATTACAGATGCATTTTTGCCTGAAAATTGGTGTCAATCTAGTTAAAGCAGTAATGTATGTCAGAGTGTGGGGTTTCTGTAGTTGTTTTGCGTCGGTCAGGCCGTGCCAGTTCGGAAAGTGACAAAGTGTTGCTCCAAACTGTCACCTGCTGACATCTGAAGCACATTGTGTGTCAGAACCTGGGCAAATATTTTGGCTAAATTAGGTATTATTGAGGAGGCAGCAAGGAGCTTCTTTCTTTCTTTCTTTCTTTCTTTCTTTCTTTCTTTCTTTCTTTCTTTCTTTCCTTCTTTCCTTCTTTCCTTCTTTCCTTCTTTCCTTCTTTCCTTCTTTCCTTCTTTCCTTCTTTCCTTCTTTCCTTCTTTCTTTCCTTCTTTCCTTCTTTCCTCCATGACGTGCACAAACACTGGCTGTGAGACCCCGATATTTGCTGTGTCTGAAGTGCTGAAGGACCCAGGGACCACAAGCAATGGAGCTGTTTCACCAGCACTGTACAAGAGCTCTCCCACAGCAGCTCTCTCTCTCTCCTCAGGGATGTTTTTGGGTGGCTGGGCTGGTTTGCATTACGCTGACGCCTCACTAGATGTCTCCAGGAGCAACCTGTGTGCTCCGAGATGCATCGCCTGATAAATCCGGGGCTGGAACGGGGCTGCAGCTGAGTCCGACCAGGAGCTGGCCTGTTTGCATGCTGTCACTGCCTCTTCTGGAAATGAGAGCCAATCTCTGCAGCACGAGTGGTCCTCTAACCTAATTGGGCTGTGCTGCTGAGAACTGGTGACAAATTCTCTCATGTAACACATTTATAGGCAGAGAAGTGACGGCTACTCTGGGCGGGGGGAAACATCCCACTGAGCTCTCTCCTGGTCTGCTGTCAACCCAGGCACGTTTCACTCACAGTTTAGGTTGCCAGTGAAGCCTCCTACATAAACTCCTCCTCCATCTCCTCCTATATCTGGCAATGGGGAAAAAAAATGGTGAGCAATAAACTGTATCTCTGCTCACAGGAAGGATGATCACAGCTTCCTTCCAGTGACTTTAATTAAGCTGCTTCAGCCGGGCCAGTAAGTTCAGCTCCCTCAGCCAAGCAGCAACATTTCTTCTCCTGGTAATTGTGAATTACCTCGTGGAGCTGCAGCAGCGCACTCCGATTGCATCAGCTCGTGTGTGAAGTGCTGATGAGCTGGTTTCAGGTACCACAGGGCCCACAGACTGTCCCAGGGATCTCTGCCACGTACAGGTCCTTCCAGTGCGGAGGGAACAAACAGCCCCTGGCGCTGGAGGCTCTTGCACCTCTCCTGCAGCCCATGGGCTCCTCTCCTGCTGGCAGTCGCCCTCTCCAGCCTTCTCTAACTCCAGGCACACTGCTGAGAAGGTGGAGGGGAGGGAGGAGAGGCAGATTTATCTGCTGTCAGAAGGGAAGTCTCACAGAGCAGCCTGGGAGAGGCCACTGGAATCACCCCAGGGCAGCCACCTCTGCAGAGCTGAGGCGATGGAGACCCTGGAGGGAAGCGCTGCTCACTCACTGGTGCCGCTCAGTCCTTGTGAGGGACCTGGGGACGGCCAAGCGTGCCCCTGGCAAGCCCAAGGACAGACTGGGGGGCAGGAAGGTGGCAGGGCTGCCATTCAGGGGACCAGGAGGAGCAGCAGGCCGGCAGGAACGCAGTGCTGCCGTGCAGGATGGGGTCCCCCTGTGCGGGCGGGCACAGCCTCTCCCGTGTGCTCGCCACGGCACCCTCCGGAGCACCCAGCCTGCTGAGCCAGGGCTGCGGGGACACAATTCCCAGGGCAGGTCCTCGCCTGCCTCCGGCCGCATCCGCATGCCACGGGGGCTGCTGCATCAGCAGGACCCGGGGGATGCATCCCGGGCCAGCCCCGGAGCGCCGCGGTGCCGCTGCCCGGCGCGGCTCTGCCACCACCGGCGGTGGCAGCGCTGCCACAGCAGCTGCAGGCAGAGGAGAGTTCCTGTCCTGAGGGGCTTGTCGAGTCCTCCTGTTCAACAAGGAATTAGCAGTACTGGGTTAATGGCTGCGCTTGACGGCCCCAGAGGAGTTTTCCAAGCTAAACCATTCTGAGGGAGCCACGGGAGAGTTCAAGAGCGGCAGGAAACAGAAGGTGCTTCCACACAGCCCGAGGGAAAAATCTTGTATGAGCAGCCCCCACGGTGTGCTGTGTGCAAGGGTGGGCCTTGGGGACGGGGACACACGAGGAAGGTGGGGGCAGAGGCTGGCATCCCGCCAGCGCTGCTGACCTGTGATGGTGCTTTTTGGAGGACAGCATCCCTCGCAGGCAGGCCGCTGTGGAGGGGCCCAGCAGTAAAGGGGGGCAGAAGGATTGGTGATGATCCAAGATTTATATTAGATTTCACGATCTTTTTTTGTTTTCTCAGACTTTTGTGGGCTGTAAACTGTGAACTCTGGATATACCAATGTTAGGATTTGTTCTGACACTGCTATAATATTTACACAGCTACCCATCCTTCTTCTGCATTTCTGGAATTTTTTTGGCTTCAGAAACGTCTTCCTGTGGCAAAGGGTCCTCCAGGGCAATTTCACTGCATGTAATAGGGTTTCATTTGCATTTGTTTTGAATTTTCTGCCCTTTAATTTCATTAAATGTTGCTGTTTTCCAGTGCCACCAGGCAGGTACAAGAGCAGCTCTTTCCTATGGAGCAGCTGTTGTTCCCCAGCCTCTCCCCAAGGCGGGATGCACAGGGACACACCAGCAGCCCGCCCTGTGCCCGCAGAAGGGGAGGGGAGCACGGGAGGACGGCCCATAAGGAGACACAGAATCACTCTGTTTGTAAACCTGACCACTGATTTGAGAGCAAACAAGCTGCTGCTGAAAGAGAAAAAGGAAAGAGTCATCCCGAGGCATTCAGCAACGAGCTATGCAAGACACAGCCTCAAACCACAGGAAGCCCTGATATCCCATGAAGTAATAAATATTTTTCTATAAATACCAGCGTTTTTATTGCCTCTTTCACCCAGAAAGAACCCTAGTTGGCTTTTGTGCGCTGCATACTCAATTTGGTAATTGCTTCTCCTCGCCACTGAAACGCAAGGTCTTCCCAAAGGCTCACCAGTAGCAGAGGGTTAAGCACTGGGACAAGCAGCTCTGACAGGGGAGGGCTGTCCCGCTCCATCCTGCCTCTCTGGCTCCCACCCCACCGGCCTTGGGCAGAGAAAACAGCACCTAAAAAGAGGGCTGCAGGAGAAAACACCTCCAAGCCTCCAAAGGGGACAAATCCATGTACACGTACCAGCACAGGGTATACTGTTTCTTCAGTCTGTTGGTTCGTGTGCATATCTGACTGTGAATCGAGAAGGGAGGACGTGGAAAGCTGCAGAAAAATCTGTCTAAGAAAGGGTACAGACCAGAAAAGGAGTGAGGAGGCCGGATGCTGCTGCCTTCCTTTAACCACCAAAGACCCCAAACCCCTCTGGCAGAAGGTGAGCCAGAAACCAGCTCTGTCACGGCCCTGTTTGTTTTCCGAGAGAGCTGAAACACGGAGAGTGTGTCCCCTCTGCTCTCTCCCGGGCAGCAGGAGAAACGAAAGCCTCCCCAAAACCCTGAGCTCACCACAAGCCTCTAAGTGCACACACTTTTGCTCGAGCTTTCCAGAGAGAGGAGAGAGAGCTGCCAGCCTTCAGGAGGAGGACACCCGGCTTTATCCAAGGCTGTGATGACCTTAAGCTGTTTTATCCAAGCAGATGCAAACTTATTTAAATGCTCTTAAATAAGACGGGAACAGGCGCAGCCTAAACTCCTGTAAACTGTTTTTACATGAAAATCGCATCAGCCTTTTGAACCACCCTGAGCCTGGAGCACGAGTGCGTGGCTGAAAGGAGGGGGTTTGTCATGGCTGCGTGTGGCACCGCCGGGAGCTGACCAAAAGCATCGCCCCTTCAGCTGCTGGCCAACAGCTAGCAGTGACATCCTGGTGTACACACGCTCCCTGACCTCCCTCAGGCTGGTTGGGTCTGCTGAAACCAGCTCATTCAGATGGGTAACTCTACGTGGGAGCAGGGCAGGATCACTCAGGCAGGATTTCTGCTCACTGAGCAGGCAGGAAGGAGAGAGCTGTGGCAATCAGCAGCGTGTTTAATTGCGTCCTCTCTGCGGCCTGGAGAGGATGTGTGTGTGTGTGTCTAAGGTTTGTGGGTCATACAGCTGGCTTAAGCCAGCCCCTCTTACCTCACAGGAGAGAAGCAATCGTGCCGAGCCACCCTCGCTGCTGCTTTTAACCATGAACTGGAGCTGTGTTCAGCCACAGCCTCAGCACCAAAACGCTCCGAGAGTGCCACAAGCAGCTAACACCAACAGCAGCACAGGCCTGAGGCCAAGGGCGAGGCTTTCTGTGTAGGCAGACTGGCAGGGAGGGCACAGGAGCTGTGCTGGAAAGGAAGGAAAGGCAAGGAACCCTCCCACTGTCCTTTGAGACCCACCCGGAGTGCCGCAGGTGGGTTCTGTGTGGGTGGAACGCAGCAGCAGCAGCGAGACTCGGTGATTCTGCCATGCAGGTGGTCTCTGCTGGGCAGCACTGCCCAGCCCCAGGCTCACAGTGCCCCTGGCCGTCCTTGGCCAGGGCTCCAGGCCCACTCTCAAGTGCAGCTCCCTTCAGCCCTTGGAACAGACTTGGGGTGCTGCCCGCCAGCTGGGGATCGCCCTCCCTGGCAGCTGGATTCTGCCTGGCCAGTGTGGATCGACTGTGCTCTGCTTGAATCCCAAATATTTTCCTCCCGAGCTGAAAGCTCTTTGTGAGCATAATCCACGAGTCCAAACAGAAGAAAATCTCTGTTTGGTCTGAAGAGCAGAGCTTGGCGTGGCTTGCAGGGGAAAACGCCAAGTACGCGAGGGCTGTTCGCTCTCCCTGCAACAGTCACGGCTGTTCCTCAGCTCCACGATGGCACATCTGGCTGTCATCTCTGCACATCTGTGTCCTGTGATTTACACAGTCTTCTCCCAGTGCTTCATGTGGTTTCGTGCTGTGGGAAGAACAAAAGCGCATCTTTCTGCCCCTCTGGGAGCTGGCTCTGTGGGAGCCTTCCTAGGGCCCTTGCAGAGCAAGGGGACCTCCTCTGGAGCCCCCGTGGCCCTCCGCGGAGAGCGCTCTACATGGCAGCGGGCGTGGAACACAGCAGCAGAGGTGACACAGAGCAAACTCTGCGAAGCTCAGCAGCGTGTTAGTCACGGCTGGTCTTCAGCAGAAGACTCCTGTGGAAGATAAATATAGTGTTTCTTTCAGAAGAGTAACATCCACCGCGATTCCCTTCCTTCTGTTTCCTGCCGCAGACGGAGCCGTTCAAAGCCTGTTCCACCCACACACCGCTTCATCGGTGGGAGAGAAGAGGGAATTCTCCTGTCTTGTGCTCCCCAGAAACGGAGACGTTTCAGGAGCTAGTACTCACTATGCTAGTAAGGCATTTGCTAACTTACCTTGTGATTCTGAATAGGAAATTTGTTCCTAAGCTTCGCAGGCTTCCCAGACAGTCCCAGTCTCAATTCCCGGGACAGTGAGCTCCCACCTGGGTATTTAGAAGCAGCCCTGCAGTGGGACCAGAGGATGCTTATGATGGAGGCGTGAGTCATGATTACGCAGTGACTCTCAGGGTCACATTTTCAAGAAGTTGCAGACTTTGAAGGGACATTTAAATTTAAAGGGAGTACATTGGGAGCGCTGCCATAGTGCTCTGAGGTGTCAGCAACAGGGACTTTCACCCCCAAGCCCCTCTCACCCTGCAGTGGGTTGGTTGCTTTCCCCTGGCATCAATCGGAGCCAGCAGTGGGGCAGTCAGGATCTCTTTCCTCTGTTGGACTGACTCGCTGCAGTGTTTGACAGCGCTACAGGTCTCAGAGTTGTTTACCATGGGATAAAACCTGCCCTGCCAGGGGGAAGGGAGTGTATCCTACCCGGAAAAAACACAAACCAAAACAAAACACTTCTTCCATAGTTACATCCTAGGCCACTTGTCAGCTCCATTCACTGCCTGGGTGGGAGCTGGCTCTGCCTGCCCGGGGCCAACAGGGACACCAGCATTGCTGAAGTCGTGTATAGGAGCACACGCAGTAAATGTGCAGGAGCAGAGTTGGAAACCAACATCCTGGTCAAATTCAGAACTGGCAGAAACCCTTCCAGGAGAGGGTGGGCACGTAATTCATTGTTGCCCCCAGAATGAGACTGTCTTTAATGAGAAAGGTTGGTAACTAACCAAAAATACTGACAATGATGTTTACTTTCATTTCAGTTTGTGTCCAGCGAGCCATGGCAGCTCACGGGGAACAGCCAGACCTTAGGAACAGAGGGATTCCCTCTGCTCTCCTGTTCATCTCAGCTGCACGTGGCTCTCCAGCCGAAAAAGGCAGATCCATCATGTAACCCCAGGGCCCTTCCTGGGCGATGGTGTCTCTGCACAAGTGTGGGCCCTGCAGAGGCAGTTGTTCCCTTGCGTGTGCACAACACTCCGGGTTCAGCACAGCCTGTAGGTATTTGTGTCAATGTTCCAGTAGCAATTATGACACTACGTGGAAGGAGGGAAGAACCTGCCCGGGTTCTCAAGCCCGGGAGCCCCAGCAGAGGAGGTCTGGAGCGGCTGTGCCAGAGCAGGTGGCACGGCTCCCCACAGGTGTGTGAGCCGGGTGTCTGAAAGGCGCAAGGATGGCAGCGAGGGCTGCCTGCTGCCGCCGTCACTGGGAGCACTGGTGAGGGGTCACCGGTGCGCTGGGGCTTTTCTGGTGCCGGACACCGCACGGGCGCTACAGGCGGTAGCCCAGGAGACGACGCCGAGAGGTCCCGAGCGTCCCCGCGGTGGCGGGAGGCGCGATGGGTGCGATGCCCAGCGCGGGCGAGGCCGGGCCGCGCTGCCCTGGCCCCTCCCCGCCCAGCACC
>VZTH01008180.1:0-83634 GCA_013397815.1 Aleadryas rufinucha | reverse complement strand
CTCCGCGGGGCCGGGGCGCTGCGGTGGGGGCCGCGGGCCGGGGGTCCCCTGCCCGCCGCTGCGCGGGGGACGATCGGAAGCGGTTCGCGTTTTGCTTCGCAGATCCGCGAGTGTAAGCAGAATTTACGCGAGGCTTATTTGCCTTTAAGAAGAGAGAAGCGTACCCCTCCGTGACTCGAACTTGCTTTTTGAATAAACAGACGTGTCTGAAGGGTTTCACGGTGTCCAGCATGGTGTGAGGAATGCTCTCATGTTCAGGGAAGAGCACAAACACCAGCTACGGCTTGAACGCAGTGTTTCTTGTGGAGTGTGACGGTGTTGGGATGGGTTTTTAAGATTCGGGACTTCTGTGCCCTCAATTTAATCGAATTGTCTTTTTTTTTTTTNCGATTTTTTTTTTTTTTTTTTTTTTTTTTTTTTGGTATGCGTCTTCTAAAACTTACGCTTTTTCTCACAAACGTGGTGATTGCTTTGGAGAAGTAAGGCCAGGAAAAACATGAACATCGTTGTAAGTAAACAGGAGTTTATGCATGTTCTGAGGTGTATTCAAGTCTGCCACCGTGGAGGATGCAGATGTGTGACACCGGTATCCATTCTTCCTGCACCTAAACTCCACAGGCTGCTGGTGTGAAGGTCTGTGATGCTGGGGCCAGACCTGTGCTCTCTTCCCCCTTCCCGTCAGCGGGAAGGTGATCTGTGTCCAGCCGAGCAGACTGGCTGCACGCTGCTGCCTTTGCCACACGAAATATGAATAGGTGATGCGGCAAGGGTGATTTTCACACCTGTTTTAAAAGCGGCCCAGAGTGTGCTCCTGTCTCTGAAGCGCAGTGCTCGTGCCCATGCCGTGTTTTGGGGTCCCTGCCTGGGCAGAAGGAGCTCTCTCTGCTGTAGAGGCTGGTGCCACAGGTGCATTCGTTTGTGCTCTGCCTGAGCTGCTGAAACGGTGCCACAGGTGCATTCGTTTGTGCTCTGCCTGAGCTGCTGAAACGGTGCCACAGGTGCATTCGTTTGTGCTCTGCCTGAGCTGCTGAAATGCTCCTCAGCTGGTGCAGCAAACTTGTGTCAGGGCTCTGGCCTCTTTGCTTCGGTTTGGGAGCCTGTCTCACGACGTGATCAGAGTTTGCTTGAAGTTAATCCCAGAGATGAGGAGCGGCGTTTGGCGCAGGAGGCCCGGCTGCCGTGCAGAGCTGCGAGTGGCAGGGAGAAGCATCGTTTCACAGGTGGGAATTTTCCACAGTGCCCACTGCGTCCGCTGGCGCTGCACGGGCCCAAAGCGAGCGGGCTCTCTGGGGAGCCTCGGGTGCAGCCTGATGCTCTCTGGCATTTGTGTTGTGCTTAGGAGGTGGAGAGGTGTATTTCTGTTTAGCTGTTTTGGTATTTTTCTCACATAAAAACGTGGGGTTTAAGATCCAACACCAACTTTTGACTAGACTGTGGTGCTTTGGTGTCGAGTGGCGTCTCTGTCCCTGCTGCCCTGGCAGGAGGCTCTGGGGTGGTTTCCACCGTGCACTGTTCGGAGTGCACGTGGCGTGTGCAGCTCCCAACAGCCTTGGTGCCAGAGGGAGCGATGGCAGCGTGAGGCTGGGCACAGGCTTCCCTGGGGTGCAGAGGAGGTGCTGCAGTGACCGCTGCTCCTGGAGAGCCTCGGCATCGAGGCGCGATCCAGCTCAGAAACCCTAGGCTTGAATCCCCTCCTCGCATGATACCTGCTTGTTTTGAGTGCTGCTGCTGTTCTTAGTCAGCCCCTTTCCCCTCAGGCACTGTGGCCTGGATCCCGAGGAGCAGGGCTTTTTGGGTCGCTGCTGACCCGTGTGTGCAGAGGGTGTTGGGTGCCAGAGCCTCCTTGTGAGGTGTGTGTGCCTACACGTCCCCGCAGGAAGCAGGCTAGAGCCCTTCTGGAGAGGCAGGTAACCACAGCAGGAAACAGGCTAGAGCCCTTCTGGAGAGGCAAGGTAACCACAGCGGGCTAATTGATAAACCATCTGGAGCAGGCAACTCCAGTGGACATGGCACAAGCTCTGGGCTTCTGCTCTGGTGGCTCCCACTGCTTTCCTGAGGGACTCGCTCTAATCTCTCCGTGTCTCGTTTGGCTGGGTCTCGAAAATAAGGCCACTTTGTGAAGTGAGTGTGAGATCTCCCTATGCTAAATGATGTGTGATAACAAAGTGTTAAAACATTATGCTGTTATATGAGGCTCATTCCGATGATCTCTGTATTGCACAAGGGTCAAGCTTTCGGAAACAGAGACAGTGCTGAGGAGAAATCCGAGTTCACACGGTTTGTCTGGGCAGTGATCATACAGCTGTCTTGCTTCCTGGCAGTGTAACTCTGTGGTTGTGCTTTGACATTGAGGAAGTCACTCTGGTAACCGAGAGGTGTGCCTGAGATCAAACACAGCCCTGCAGACCCCCAAATCCAGCTGCCAGCCGCTGGCTGCCCGACTCTGCCACCCACGCAGAAAGGGTCGAACGAAGCGTGAGGTTGGGTTTACTTTTTTTTCCCCTTTCTTTATCCCCTCCATCACTCTGACTCAAATTCTCTCTTCCAAAGAGAGGGAGGAGTGGAGACTTCATTATATGAGACCATTGTCCACATTGTAATGATTCAGGTTTTTCAAGGGAGGCTTCTGAGTCAGGCCTTTTACCAGTTTGCTGTCATGGACGGCAGAAATAGCAGGGGCATCAGTCAGTGGGGTTTTTCTTTTCTTCTTTGTGTCTGTGTCTTTGGCAGGATGGTGAGGAAAAGCTGGGTCTGACTCTGCAGCCCTTACTCACGGGGATGGGCACATCCAAGTGCATGGAGTTGCTTGCGTGATTCAAGTGTGGAAGGTTTGGGTTGCTTTTAAGTCTTGTTTTAACTTGATGGGAGTGAAGTGTTCAGAATGGTGGAGCAGGGCCTGCCAGGTGCGTTTTGACTGGCTCTGAGACCTACCCCGAAAGCGACGCTCAGGCTGCTTTCACAGGACCGGTATTCGCCTGGTCCTTGTGGGCTGTGGTGTGTTGAGAGCATCCACGTCACGAAAACACACTCAGAAAGCCTCTGAGCAGTCCTGGGTGGTGTGACGAGAGATGGGGAGCAAAGATCCTGGGCACGTCCGCCCTCCACCCCGGCGCTGGTCGGAGGAGCTCACGAGACCGGAATGAGCCACGTAGGCTGTTTGCTCCTGACCGCTTTGCCACGGGCCCTGCCTCAAAGGGCTTTTCCTTGCAGATCTCCTTACTGCCAAAATAACGCTGAAGAACCTTGGTGTGACACATCCTGGTCCTCTAGCTGAGAGTTAAGCGAAAACTCCCTGATTTCATTTGAGTGTTTTGGTTTGTGCGAACCAAGAAACCCAAACCGAACTTTGGAGGTCATGCAATGAAAGCACAAAAGCAGTTGTTTTCCTCACCTCTTCAGCGGAGCGTAATCCTAGCTCCAGCACGAGTAATCCTAGCCCAGATGTATTGCTGTAATCGCTGGACCCCTGGATATGGGAATTTACCCTCATAAACTCGGGAGAGGCATCAGGCCAGAGCGTGGTATGTGACCTCTTTGGCAGGGAGCGTGTTTGGCCTTGCAGGAAATGACTTGCTCATTTATGTAGTGCTTGTTCAAGGTCCTGCGCCGACAGCTGACTGAGACCGAGCCCTTGTGCTGAGCAGCTCGGGGAGAGCAGGGATGGGACACGCGGCGCTGCTCGGAGGGGTGAGGGAGCCGCGCTTGGCTGTCAGCACCAGCTCCGGGTGCCAGCAGAGCAGGGCTTGCACACCTGGCTCTGGCTGAAGAGCTGCCTTCAGAGCTCCCAGCTCTCCGGTGGGAGTTTGGAGTCCACTCCGTTGAAGCGCTGTGGAAGCGCTGGGCTGCGTGCCAGGCCGGCCAAGGCTGGGTGCCTGGGGTGGGCTCTGGCACAGCACCTGGAGCCACGGGGTCGTGGAGCTCGGGATGAGGATGCGGGATGCCCAGGAGCGCTGGCTCCAGCGGGGGCAGAGGGCTGCTGGCCCCCACAGCTGCTGACCGGCAGAGAGAGCGCCGGGCTGGGAGAGGGCGCGTTGCAGGAAGACTCAGCAGCTGTTGTTCCTGGGGTGCCTGTGGAGGTAAGGTAGGCTCGTGCTGCACGCCTGCCGGTGCTGATGGAGGGGTACGGGCTCAGTCCTGCCCTCTCCGTGGCTTGTGGCCGCTCCTGCCCTCGCTGGTGCCTCCTGCCTGGGCTCTGGCACGGCGGTGGCGCTTAGCTGAGCCTTCTCAGCGGGCTAACCCAGCAGAAAACTAGCCCAGGATAAAGAAAGGAGGTCTTCTGCCAGATTAGCGCACTGAAATGGCTTGGTGAGGGGCATTAACAGGCCATGGTCAAACAGAAAGCCCTTGGGTGGTGGCTGTGGTCAGAAGAGCAGAGCCCATGAGGAGGTGGGCATGGCTGGTTGGTTCTGTCCCAGCCCTTTCTTAGTACTTCCCATGCACTTCCAATCTTGAATAGTCCATAGTTAGAAAAGGCAGGCCGGTCACACTGCCCCTTTTTGGTCAGAGATCCTCAAAAGGCTCAGCTGGACCTGTCAGATATTTGTGTGGCAGGTATTTGTGTCTGTATCCTCCTGGGAGGATGCAGGCATTAACAAAAGGTCAGTCCTGGTATGGGACAGGGTCATTTAGGAGATCAGCATCCAGCCCTGCAGTTGGGAAACTCCCCTCATCCCTGGACCCGTCCTGCTTCTGGGTGTTATCCTGCCACAGGGCACTTTTCTCTGTTTTGTCTCTGTTCCTTAAACTGATGGCAGCTCTGTGGTAGCTAGGAAGATCGCTGGGGTTTTTTCTGGTTTCTGTTCCTTTGGAGTGGTTTAAGTTACCCCTTCCGGCTGTCCTGTCGACGAGTGTAGAAAGTTTCATTTTCATAAAGCCTTCCCTGAGATAAAACTCAAAGAAAAGAGCCAGGTTTCATGAAACCTGTCCCTGAAAACTTCAGAGTTTTGTGTTTTGGAGTGCAAACCACGTGGGGTTCTCAGGAGTGCAGAGTCTGAGGGATGCACCTTGGGCTCCAGTGCAGCAGCCTCCGGCAGTTCCCGCGAAGCCGCAGGATTCTCCTGCGGGCACAGCGATGGAGCTGGGCTGTGTGGTGGTGGGAGCTGCACCGTGCTGTGCTCTCTGTCCCACTGCTTTTCACAGCCCACAGCCAGGCAGCTGAGCTGCAGCAGTGCGTTTGTTAAAAAAAGGGGGTTTTACTCTTTTCCTAGCCTTGTCTTCCTTGCCCTTGTCTGGAGCAGCCTTTAGGCTTGGGGTTTTAGAGAGCACTGGGGCTGTTGGAAAGCTTTGTTCTGCTCTGGGTTTTAGCAGCAGGAGCCAAGTCAGACCGGTGCCAAGAGCCACTGGTAACCTCATCCTAATTTTTTTCCGCTGCTGTGGCTTTACGGGAAGGAGCGGTCGGGCATGCCCAGGTGTGGGCAGCGTGTTCGAGTCCTTCCCCGGTAACCATCCTTCCTCTAGACACGCTCTCAGGAGAGTAGGGTTGCACGGTGAGTAAATCCTTGTGGCTGCTCCGCATTGCTCACAGCATCAAAGGGAAATCCTTTGAAAACAAAGTGGTGAATGTGTGTAATTTGCAGCTCGTGAATGGGCTCTTGGCTGACCCTGGAGGGATGCAGGTGTTCTGTCTCTCCTCCCTGGGGGATCCTTGCTGGACTGTCAGACTCCTCCAGCCCTGAGCAGCCTGTCCCTGTTACTGACTGCCGAGGGCATCCGGGTGGGAAGTTTGCAGTTAGCTGGGGATCCCTCTGGGCGAGGTCCCTCTGTCTTGTCTCACAGCAGAGTCACCTTTTCCTGCATCGCCTTCTGCGGAAGGTCAGCTCCCCACAGCAGTCAGCACAGGAATGTTCGGGTGAGACCGAGACCCGGTTTTGTCAGCTCGGAGTCAATAGCAGCGGAGCTGCCTGGAGAGGGAGATGGCTGTGGGATGAGCCTGCTATGCTCGGGGATTTGGGAGGGTGTTGAGGCCTCCATCACTTTGGGCAGGAGAAAGCTCCATCAAAGGAGCAGCTGTACCTGTGTGAGACAGGAAATAGGTGCAGTCCCTGTGTCCGTGCTGTAGCATGGCTGGATTTCAGCTTAATGCTCAGATTGAAAAATAAAATGGGTACAACCTCTAGGTGCTCAGCTTCTCTTTAGATGCAGGCTGAGAAGACTCTGGAAATAACAGGATTTCTCAGTGTGTTTGATTGTTGGAGGGAAAAGAAGGGAAGGGAGTGGGACAGGGTGTTGCATCCAGCAGAAAGGGCTGGACTCCAGACTGGATTGAAAACTGAAGCTTGATGTGAACTGGAGGTGTTGATCTGGGATTTTTCTTGTCGGGTTTTTTTGGTTTATTTGTTTTGTTTTGTTTTGTTGGTTTTTTGGGGTTTTTTGTGGGGTGGAGTTGGGGTGGTTTTGTTTGTATTTCTGAGACTAGGAGCATTGTACCAAGGACTCCAGGGAAAGGTCCTGGGTCTTGTTCTTGTGGAAAAAGGGAGGCATTGAAGAGGAGTCCAGATGTGGTGTCCAGGGAGAAAGCTGTGTGAGACAGTACTTGCTGGGACTTTATTTGCCTTTTATGGACTCTTCTGGCTAACATGGAGTGTCATCTGCCTGTGAGCCTTGCCTGTGGGAAGCAGATGGTCCCCAGGTCCTGGCTGGGACCTGGGAATGGCCCGTGGGGAGGGGAGCAGGGGGTGTCTCCACTGTACCTCCTGCCCTAGAGTGTCCCCTCTGTTCTGCCCAGCCAGAAGTGTTTGCTCCAGCAGCAGGCATCACCTGTCCGGCCAGAACTGCAAACAGATTTATTAGCTCGGTTGGGAAGGAGCCTGCTAAAGTCCAGGCAAAGAATCTTTTTGATATGCAAGCCAAAAACATGCTAACTGAGCCACAAACAACTGAAGGGTCTGCTGTTAAAATAATCCTCATTCAGAGATAGAGTCAACTGTTTTTTTTCCCTAAGATGGCCAGAACATCCTGTAACATAAAGCAGGAGGAGAAACGAGCCTTACATGGACATTCCCTTTTCCTCTGACAAGATCTGCCCTCCAATTCTCCGTGCACCCCTGGACATGATAGTTGATTTGTATTTTGTTGAGAGCACAGGGCAGAAGGAAACTCTTGTAAAGGAACGCTGCCTGTGCTGAGACAGTGCAGCAGTTCGTTTTAGGGGAAACTGGAGCCGTGGCAGCTGAGGTTACGCACCACGACGTGTCCAAAAAGGCTCCTAGCACTGGAGCTGTTAAAAAAGAGTAGGTACGAGTGATGTGCTACGCCCAGGCTGCTGGCAAGTAGCAAAGAGTTGTTGAATGCCTTGCTGTGGGGGCCAGGGAGAGCCACACGGTTCAGGAGCAGGTGGGGGTTCTGGCTGTGCTCCCACTTGTCGTGTAGGCTCTGCTCCCCGCTCTGCAGAAGGGTGCCCGGTGCTGCAATGGGGCTTGGGGCGAGGGGCACTGCCGAGCCCTGGGACACAGCTCTGCTGGGTTGCACAGTGAGGAGAGGTCTCACTGGTGGGGTGGGGGGCACCGCGTCCTCTCAAGGGTGTGGGCTGCTAGGGCACCGTGGGGCAGATCTTTTGTCAGGGCACGGGTTTGGTGTCCGGGGCCGCGGTGAGCAGCCCATCCTGCCCAGGACTGAGTGACCACGCTCCTCACAGGCCTTGTGAAAGCAGAGCCCTCGTTCCAAAGAGCTCCTGTCCAAGCCAGTGGCCTGCACACACAGCTGGCTTGTTCCACAGGTGCCATCAGCCGTGCTCACAGCAAGGTGCTGCTGGCTCTGGGCTGCTCCTGGGACAGCAGTGGCAAGGGAGGGGAGGAACGGGGAGGAGAGGCAGCACTTAACAGCACCCTCTAGTTAACTTTGCTGCTGACTTGGCAGTAAAACAAATTGAGTTTCATGTTCTTTGGATTTATTTTTGCACTAAATCAGAGGAGGCAGCAAATCAAGCTTGTTCAGAAGTGGAGTTGTCCAGAAAAGTAACTGAGTAATGCAAAAGCCTCTTGAGTGAAGAAATGATCCAAAGGGAGGTCTCAGGGGTGCCTGTCCCCATAGCAGAGGTGCTCCAGCCCTCTGAGCATCTTTGTGGCCTCTCTGGGCTTGCTCCAGCAGGTCCTTCCATCCTTCTGATGTTGGAGGCCCCGGAGCTGGATTCCAGGTGGGGTCCCACCAGAGCACAGTGGTGTTTTTAAAGCCTCAATCATAGGACTATTTAAAACAACCCCCCAAAACCAAACCAGGCTTTTTATTTCACTTTATGAAAACCACGTACTGTCCAAGGGAGGCGAGAGTTCTCTTCACCCCGCTCCGTGTCCCTCGGGTCACCGGGGGCGTGGGGCTGTGTGAGGGTGGCAGAGCTGTCCGGGAGAGGCAGGCTGAGGACCCGAGGGCTCTGGGGCTGGCGTCTCGAATTGTTTAAATTGACTGTGGTGGCACGGTGCCAGCTGACACCAGCTGAGAATCTAGACAGAACAACTTGTCCAAGGTCACCTCACGGGCTAATAGCAGAGCAGTGAATTAAACCCGGGTCTGCAGTGTCTCACTTCAGGGTAAATAAAGAATTGCTTGCCACTTCTTGGAGGGTCTGCCCGTCTTAAAGCCTTATAAAGAAAGGACAGCATCAAACACTTGATTCTGGTATGATGTCGAGCACTATCCTTTTGTTCCAGGATCTCTGGTTAAAAATGGAAAGTTTTTTTTCCCCTCTATAGTATTATTTATTTCCTTGAAACACTTTGGAACATTCCAGGCCAGGCTCGTTTCTCAGAGGAGGACAGGGGTGCTCCTGTGCTGCTTGGGACTGGTTGGTACCTGTTGCCTTTGTGCCTGCCTTTTCCAGCGGGTAGGGAACATCCCCCAGGTGGAAAAATGAGAGTGTAGTTTGGACAGGGATTGCTTCCATGTCCCCTACTTTTAGGGCCTGGCTGCCTTTTCAGGGATGTGCTAAGGAGCCTCTACAAGCTTCAGCCAAGCCTCAGGACAGACCTGCCTTGAAGGGCTTGGGCAGCCTTGTGCTCCTGTGCCACCCTGATAAGGGCCAGTCCAGAACCTGCTGAAGCCAAGGATGGCTTTTGATAGTTTTCTGTATTGATCCCTGGTGATTTATGAGGAGCTTCCTGGATGTGTCTGGAGAGGCTTTTCTCTTTTTTTTAAAGTTTTTTTTCGGTCACCACTGTGGTGTTTGGGTATGGGAGAGAGAACGGGAGCTGTGTTATAATTCAGGGTCTGCGGCAGAGGGGCACAAGGCTGAGCAGCTGCCTCTTGCTGGAGGGATCCCAGGGCCGACTCCCTCCCGTGGGACTGGGAAAAGGGACCCGGGTGGCACAAAGGAGAGTGGGGTGAGCAGGACCCCCCTGCCCCTGAGGCTCTGCCAGCACTGGGGCTGGCACTGCCTGCTCGGTGATCTCTGGGGTTCACAGCCACGTCCATGGGCGGGGATGGGAGCTGGGGCTGGCTCAGGGGAGCACCGGGGATCTGTGGCAGGACAAGAATTACTTTTTCCAGATAGCCCAAGCTGGCAAGTTTAACTGAAATGTGCCCAACTCTGGTTCTGTGATTCCCAGGCTGCTTGGCCACGTCCCTTCTCTTCCCTGATTACCAGATTTATTTCTAGATATGTTTGTTTACTTCTAATAAATGTAAGAAGGAGATGTCCTGGGGCTTCTCTATATATTTGTCTGTAATTAAGGTAGGATTAATTGCTTAAAATTGTGTTTAAGGGCCTGTTATGAGATCAGCAGATAGGAGCATGGGATAAAATGCATAATGAATACATTGTGTTATAAATAATGGACACAGCCAGTGCACTGGCATCCCTGAAAGGTAATAGCTCTTTCAATATTTAATTAAGTGGGTACCGTAGGGAAAACGCTCTCTGTCACTGAGGTGATTTTCAGCTTGCCTTGGAGACACATGGATCAGTCTGAGGGAGGGCAGGAACCCCCGGGCAGTGGGGGCACCTTGGTGGGCACCGTTCATGGTGACAGAGCAGTGTGGGACCGGGCTTTCCACAAGAGGTGGGATGGGGCTTTCCAGCCCATGGTGGGTGCTCCCTCCTGCTCTCAGAGCCCGTTTGCCTGCGGCTGACTTGGGGCAGCTCCAGACCAGATCCATCTGCTGGCCAGTGGCAGGGAACAGGACCACAAGCGCCCTGCAGCCTCTCCCGTGTTAATTGCAGCTGCAGGACTGGGAACCGAGGAGCTGCATTGGTGCCAGGAGCTCGGTTTCCTGGGGAGGCAGGCACAGCATCAGTCAGGGGCCAGCAGCTGCCCTTCAGCACGTTCTCAGCCTTGATAAAAATCATCTCATGGGTTTCCTGAACAGATGCAGAAAAAGGGAATTGGCAAGGCCTGGATTCACACCTCTGTCCCTGACTGCTCCTTTCACAGTTCCCAGCTCCTCCTCACTCCCAGCTCACTGCATTTCATCCCTGTCCTTTCACTCTCTCCGCTGCAGTTCTGCACTGGCTGGTGAGGGCTGGCTGTCAGTGGATTGTCCCGAGTGTCACCTCACGTCAGGAGTGGTTTCAGGGGGCAAATCCAGACTTGGTGCCGATCAGTGGGGTTGAATACCAGAGCCCATGTCTTGTCTGGGCCTGGACTCGTCTCTGTTCTCCACGTGCCTTTCCAGCACTGTGGAAGCAGCAAATAATAGCGATTAAACAAACACCAGTTACAGATTCATGTGGTGGTGTTGCAGGGAGACATAAGGGGAAAAGAGTTGTAAGGCAAAGGGACAGGAGAAATAGTCTTTTTAACTTGAAAAACATGTTTGTATTGAAATTGGACACAAAAGCTCCCTTTTCCCTCGTGCTTGTTTATTTTTTTGCAAGACCCAGTTTTTTCATTATCTTTTGTGGAGAAAATCGTGAAAAAATCTCTCTTTTGTGATGTTCCTCCTATCATCAGAGATACCAGAGCGGGAGCCAGGGCTTAGGACAGCCTTTTTTTCCTTTCCTTTCTTTCCTGGAAGGGGTGGCTTGTTTTTGGTGCTCGCAGGAGCCAGCAGGCCTGTCCCAGCTGCTGTTCCTGGGAGCTCTGTGTGCTTTTCCTGCAGCCTGGCTGCTGTGGAGCAGGGCTGCAGGAGGGACTCGGAGCCCACGGGACACGGGACAGGACCTCTGGTGGTGCCTGGCAGCACGGTGTGGGAAGGGGATGATGGAGGAGCCCATCCTGCCCGTCCTCCTCATCTGAGGAATTTACCTTGCTGGGCCATGGGTGGGTTTCACAGGATCATGGAATCCTAGAGTGGTTTGTGTGGAAAGGGGCCTCAAAGCTCATCCTGCTCAACCCCTGCACTGGGCAGGGACACCTTCCACTAGACCATGTTGTTCCAAGCTCCATCCAGCCTGGCCTTGGACACTGACAGAAATTTTTCAGGCAAAGCTGCAAGAGTGTCACTTTTCATGTATTTTAGAATTTAACTGGGATAAAGTCGTGGTTTCCCTACCCTTTTGTTGTTGGGTTTTTTTTGGTGGAAGAGCTGCTATGTTTCTTTTCCCAGCACATTTTTATGGTATTTTCAGACTAAATTTAATTCTGTGGAATTATATTTAGCTGGAAGTGTAAAAGAGAGCAAACCAAAATAAAATATTTTATGTCACTAAAACATTTCATCTGACCCAAAACCGTCTTTCCTCCCACTGTGTCAACTCAAAATTAGGAGAGAAATACATAAATGTGGGGAAAGGAGCAGTGACTGTTCACCTCCTAAGCACAAAACCCCCAACCAAACCCCAGGTATTGGCCCCTGTCACAGGGGCTTGAAATAGAACTTGTTTTCTCACTGCTTTTTAGAAGATAAATGCCTTCTCCAGAGAATTAGCTCTTTCTGTAACACGTTACCCAATCCTTCCGAGAAACAAGGGTCTGTCTGGTAACAGCGAGGCTCTTGAGTACTGCTTTTCCAGCCTTGTAAGGTCATGGTTTCCAGGTTCCAGCAGCCACAGGATCCTGGAGCTGTACAAAAAGCAGCACTGCTACTGCTTTAGGTCAGCTTTAGATTAATTCACTGCTGCTCTTCTCTTCCTCGCTGTCTGCCATGAAGTAGGAAAATGGCGATGTGTGGTTTTGATAGGGACGACCCAGATGTGCAGCCACCTGTAGCACCCTCTTACTGCTGGGATTCCTGCCTTCTGTGAGCAGGGATTGCTAGTGGAATGTGGGAAAGGCAAAGAGCATGGGGTCTGGATGTGCTTCAGGATTCCCTGGCATCCCTCACAGGGAGCAGGGATGAGGGGGAGATGCATTGGAAGGAGCTCGGTCAGGGAGAGGAGCTGCCCCAAGGAAGTGCTGGGGAGGGGAATTTGCTCTCCATCTTCCTTTTCTGCCTCTGAAAATTTCCTTTCTATTTATTCTGGGGCAGGGGAGAAAGTGCTGGTGTCTGCAGCAGGGTGATGGGAAGGATGCTGCCGGAAGTTTTCCTCTGTGAAACTCCTGAAATTTTCCTCTGTGGCAGCCACAAGAGCGGGAGGAGGCAAAAGCAGAGTTTTTGGGCAGTACTAGGAGCCTGTCCCATGCTTGAGACAGAGGAATGGGCAGCAGCTCCGTCAGGGGAGATGTGCTGTGCCAGCCAGCTGTGGAAATCACGGCGGGCAGTGCGCGGCTGCCAAGCACAGAGATCACGTCAGCAGTGTCCAGGCTTTGCGCTGTGCCAGGTGAAATGTTAATGAGGTGAGAGTGCCAGCAGGGAGTGAGGTATCCCTGAGAAACCGGAGCGGGGAGCCGGGCTCCGAGCACCGAGTGCTGCTGTACGGACCGGTGGGAAACTGCTGCCTTGAGAACCGCCGGCGTTTTGGGCAGGGTCACAGAGGCGTGTCCGGGGTAAGACCGGGGAGTTTAACAGAGGTGTGAAAAGGTTATCAGGAGAAGAAAAGCGCTGTTTACATTAGAGAGGAGCTGAGTCACACGAGGCTGTGACAGGGAGAAGTGAAAAGTGGTATTTTTTGCCAGGCGCAGAACTGTTCCTTTTGCACTTAGATGTAGATCAAGAAGAAGGGAATGCTCAATGTAATGGTCAAGCTGATATGAATGCTAAAGAAAACGTAAGTTTCTGCACAAACTGGTAATGAACAATCATTCATGGAAGCTGGGAATAATCACAAATCCAGTCACAGGTTTTGGCACAATGCAGTGAACACAAGACAGAATTTTGTCTTCACTTGACTAGGCTTAACCCAACACTCTTTGGGATGCAGAAACCCAGGAGTTCTTGGGGAGTCTGTTCATCTCTTGCAGGGATACTTTTCCATCCCCTGGGCTTTGCTGTGTGAAGTGGTGCAGGGACTTCACCTGGAGCTCGGTGAGCCTGAGTGCGTTTCTACCAAGTGCTGCTTGTCCTTGAAGTTTCCTGTGCTCTCAGGGTGGGAGCAGAGGCAGACCCCAGCAGAATGCACGTGGAAATTTCACTTTCAGAGGGTGGGCAGCCTTTCAGAGTTAAAACAAACCAAAAGTCACGTTTTGCTGTTGCTGTGAGAGCTGTGGAGCTGTTGTTGGACCTTGGGAGCGTGCTCTGCCCTCCCGACTCCAGCTGGGCTTTGCTGAGAGCAGTGCTCAGCTTGGCTGGGAGGGGCAGAAGCTTCCTGGGGCCCTCAGTGGGCTCTGTGCTCCTTAGGACAGAGCTGGGGAGCCCGGCTGGAGGCGTGTGGGAGCCGTGGGCTCGGCGAGCAGGGCTGGCAGCCCAGGCAGGAGGTGCACTGAGCGCAGAGCCCGTGCTGTGCTCTGATGGGTACCTGGCTTCTGCCTCACTCCTCCGAGGGTGCTTGTGAGGGATGAGGGCTACAGAGGCAGCGTTTGTGATTTGTGTGGTGTGTTTGAGGCCAGGACAGGGTTCTGGGCTCAGGCAGTGATCCTTTCTGGTGCTTCTGAAGGGCCTTCAAGCTGGTGGAGAGGAGGGTCAGTTTGGACAGAGGCTGAGTGCGTGGTCACTGCTGGTGGGGGAACAGGAGGATTTGTTCACCCCTCCAGGTCCATGAGCCCCCTCTAGGACCAGGCTGGATGTTTGACTGAGGCTGCAGTTACTTCTGTGTCACAGCAAGAAGCATTTCGGATGTAATTGTGCCTGAGGTTTTGTGGGGGCTATGTTTTGGGTTTTTTCTACGGGTGGTCACATAGAAAATACGTGGGAGGGTGGGTGGTGAGGGGCTGTTGATGCAGGGACCCTGCCCTGCTTGGTCACTTGCCTGCAGCTTGGCTCTGGCCTCTGTGCCTCACTCGTGTGGTACAGGTGTCACCAGCACTGTGCTTTCCCTGCCCTTCTGCACCTTTCCATGTGGGTCAGGATGCATGGAAATACAGCTTTGGAATCAGGTGTAAGGAGCAGGCTGCTTGTCAAAGCCAGGTGTAGGATTTCTGGGGGTTTTTGTTACTTGTCTGGGATTCTTTTCCCCTGAGGATGCTCTATTTATGGTCTTTGCTGCTGATGATTTTGGAAGAAAAGCATCTCCCAAATCAGCCTAGGAAAAGAGCTAATCCATTTATGACACGCTTATGCAATCCCGAGCTCAGATTAGTGGTGGCCGTCTGCAGCAGGTCTGATGGTGGTCGGGAAACTCGTGTGGAGGGGCCGGCTGGACACGTCCCTGTGGGTCTGGGGCCAGTGGCCACAGGGACACGGCCGTGGCAGGGCAGCTGTGGAGCAGCTCTGCAGCTCACTCAGCTGAGTGTTGCTCTTCCACCAGGATTCACCTGGTCTGCCTTGAGCTGCCCCCACCGCTCCTCTGCACCTCCGCGCCGGCTTACGTGGGGGCTCGTGCTTGTTCCAGCTTTTCTCCTCCTCCAGAGTATCTCCCTGTTGTTTTAACTGCAGGAAAGTTTCAGGGAGACAGGGATAATTCAGCTGGTTGTGAAACCAACCCTCCAAAACCCAAAGCTACCACCGTGAAAACAATAGATGAAAGGGACAGACGAGAGAGGAGGCAGGGCAAGCATGTTTCGGAAAAGCTGTGCTGTTTTTGGCTCCGGCCAGTAGTTTGCATAGAAAGTAGTTTATTGTCAGTGAGAGCTGCAGATACCTGCCAGCTCTCAGAGCCCTGCCTGCACAGTGCTGCTTTGTGCCAGGGAAAGGCAGTGGTGACAGAGCTGTCCCTTTGGCTGGGCCAGCCCCTGGCCCATCAGCTCTTCCCTGTTCCAGCCCCTGGCCCATCAGCCCTTCCCTGCTCACGAGCACCTTCCATCTTCGTTGCCTTTCTTCACCTCAGCATTGTTGGGCCGGACCCTCCACTGCAGTGGATGAGTTTCTTCTCCTCTTCCAGCACTGGCTTGAGGTGCTCTTGTCTCACTTAGCTGTGCAAAGGCCCCCCTGTCCCGTGGGACCCCCATCTCCACACCAGCCTGCCTTGTCCCCTATAGAAACTGGGTGTCTGCTCTGAGGTCTTGCTGCTGTTCCATCTTGTTGGGGTTCCTGTGCCTTGCTGCTGAAAATAAACACACTTGTGAGATCAGAGTGCAACTGGGGAGTGTGGGGATGTTGTTCAGCATTGTGAAGTGGTGTTCTTCGTGCTGGGAAGTGCAGCCAGGATGCGTTTGGCTGTGTTTCTGCAGTGCTGGAAGTTGTAAACTCCAGCCAGAGCCATCTGGAATAGTGTAAGGAGCTCCTGAGTTCCCACGTGGAGATCTGGGTCACACACAGAGCCTTTCCAGGAGTTCTGAGCAGTCCGCTCAGTTCTTCTTTCCACTCTACTTCATTTTCACGATCGTAAGTGGGACAGGTCAGCAGTGTTGCTTGCTGGAGAGGCTGTTCCCACCAGGCTGCCACCCCAGCTTGGCCGGGACAGGAGCTCCCAGCAAGCACACCCTCATGTTCTCCCTGTCTTATGTAAAGAGACGCGGCCACTGGAAATGCACTGTCTGCATTGTCTTGGTTCTGTTATGAAATGCAGAGCAGGCACAACGACAGGGAAAAATGACTCATGTGCTTATTGTCCACGGGAATATGTCCAGGAGGAAGTGCAAGTGAAGCTCTCCAGAACCTGGGTTCCGAGTGTGTAATGCAAAACTGGTGCTGGGTAGTTGGAATTGTGGAAAATACCTCGTGGCGACGTTCAGCGCTCGAAAAAATAACTTGCTCGCTTTGAAATGCGCTATGGTACAGAACTTTGGAAAAATTCTCCATTGTACCAAAGCTTTAGAGGTTGTCACAGGATTGTTTTAGCATAAAGCCAGCAGCTAGGACATTAATAAGAAAAAGTGTTCAATCTGGCTTGCCCAAAATGGCACTGTAGCTAGGGCGGGATGTTTAGCAGTCTTTACCTCTGCTGAGAAAATGAAAAAACCTCTTTGTTGTGTTTCCCGTTAAAAATCATCCAAACCTGAATAACTGCATTTGAGAAAGAAAACTGTTAGCTGTCTTTTCTGTAAGTTTTCCTCCTTTTCCTCGGGAAGAAGAGTTTGGCCGTGGCGGTGGCAGCCTGGCAGCCCTGTCGTGGGATGCTGTGGCCGAGGTGATATTCTTGGTGCTTGTGCCTCGTGCCAGCACCCAAAGCAGGGCAGGCCTTGGGCAGCCTGCACCACACCGCAGGGAAACAGGTGCCAGCACACGGGGAAACCACAGGGATCTTGTTATGTGTCACCGAGTGTCCTTGTTGGCAAGGTTAGAATCACGATGTGTCCCCGTTTTCACAGGGAAATCCTTGGAAGGCCAAAGCTTTGAAAAAGGGTCATCTCTAACTTCTGTTTTCTGTTGCTCTGTTGAGTGAAATGTGTTTTAGAATGGAGATGCCCTAGGCAGGATTTTGGGGGGGCTGTGGGCTGCAAGTTCTGTGGTGGGACAGCTGGCCCTGCTCAAACCTCTGGAGGTGCCAGAGGAGAGCTTTTCCTGGTGTCAGTCACGGCCGTCCCATTGAGCTCGGCCGTGGACCCGGGTCCGCTGCTATTTACGCTGATTTCTGTCAGTGCTGGATGTAGCCTTTATAAACACTTCTACTGCCAAATTAAGCTTTTCCCCTTCCAAAGTCACCTTAGATGACTTTCTTCTTCTTTACCTCTCGCTTGGAAGAGTTTGCCATCCAAGAGAGGCAGAGCGGAGGGAGAGGGAGAGGTTCTGCCCGAGCTCCGGGGCCGTGGCAGTCCCTGCGTTCTCCCTCGTGCCATTGCTCCGTGCAGTGACACAGAGAAGCCTCGCCTGCTTGGAGAAGAGTTCCTGTGCTTTGAAAGCAGCTTGTATGTGGAACTGAAACTGCTTTGCTCAGGCTGCGGAGTGTTTGTTGTTACGGGAGATGCCCGATGCTGCGTTATGGCTTTTGTGCTCCTTCTTGGAAACGCAGTCTGCTTCCATCAGCTTCATCTTACTGGTGCTCACAGACTAAACTGACAGCAAATTCCATTCCCTAACATTTGTAAAGCATTGAAAGGACAAAGTCCTTGAAGCTCCAAATGATGGCATTTGGTTTACCAAGGTGAATGGGGTTTTTTTGCTTAGAAAACGGGGGTGCTTCAGGCTGCCTGTGCAGCTGCGGCTCTTCCCCCAAACACGCACCCAGACGGCTCCTGCGTATCCTGGGAGTGGTTATCCCAGTTACTGCTGGTGGCCTGGGATGCGGATTCCCAGGCAGCCCTTTCCCAAACCTTGCCTCCTTGCTGCTGTTGTGACATGGAGCAGCCTGAGCAGAGCATGATCTGGGAGAGGCAGACAAGCCTCAGGCTGGCCGCTTCTCTCCACTGGGTGTGCCAGGGAACCTAACAAAAGGGTTGCGACCTGCAGAGAACCTTTTCAGTTGTCCTTAATCACCCTCTGAGACATTGGCCCAAGACTTGAACCTCTGTCTCACCGCTTTTTCGCTTGTGATCTGTTCCCAAAGCAGTGGACAAAACCGGGAATAATTCAGAAGTCCTTGTGAGAGAGCCCGTGTTCTGCTCAGTGGGAAGGACACGGATGGGTGGGAGGAAATCCCTCTGGAATGCTGTTTGTTACTGGAGGGCCGCGAGGCGCCCGTTGCAAGAGGGCTGATTTGGTGTGTGGATACCTTCTGGCTTAAAAAAAAATGTAGAGTTTTTCCTTCCTCCCTTGGATCTGAACCGGTGTAGGAGGCATGGGACTGACACACAAGCCTGTGTGTCCAGCTGACTAGGCAGACATGGCACGTCCAGGGCTGACCAGCCTCGTGCCAGGAATGTTGTGGAAATCAGCCAGCTGTCTTTGCTGACATTGCTAAAATAGAGCTTCACTTAGCAGCACCGAGGCAAAGCTGAAGGGGAGGGCAGAGCAAGGTGCGAGTCAAAGGCGGCAAGACAAAGTAATGCCTCTTATGTTGGTGGATATTTCTTGTTAGTGCAGGTGTGGAAACGAGTTAGAGGCGTGCTCTGGCTTCAGTGAGATGGTGCTGGGTGGGAGAACAGAGATGCTGTTCTAGGATGGACTTCGGAAGCTGTGGAGGAATGCCCCTGACTGCCGTGGGATGGGGAGCTGCTGGCAGTGTCCCTCTCCAGCAGGCTTAGAAACGCTGCTCCTTTAAACCCGAGGGACCATGGCATTTCTGAAATGCAAGTGTTTGGCTGCTCCAGGTGCCCAGGAGCAGGATCAGGAGCTGCCTTTCCTCATGTATCTACTGCTCTTTCCCTTCAGGTTACGACGCCCTGAGCTATTCTGTGGAAAACAGCGACAAGTGGAGCGGGCGGCAGCTGCTGCAAGCGCGTGAGCAGAACGTGACTGGCGTCCCAGAGGACGGGGGGCAGCTCTACGTCAGGAACTGCACCGAACCAGGTAGGAATGAAAGTTGTCTCCAGCTCCTCGGTCCTGCAGCTGGCTTCCTCACATCCCTACTGCCAAGGCTTGCTTATTTTTAAATCCATAAACGCCGCTTTTCACAGCAGAGCTTGGATATCATTTCCTCAAGTTTTGGGGAGAGGAGGGAAAGGGTTTTCCTCCGTTCTTCAGGACTAATGTAGGTTACGTGCCCCAGGAGAAATTCTAACAAATACAGTTCTTGCTGCACTTCTCTGCCTATAATTTTTCCTCTGCTGTAATCCTTAATAACATTTCTGGACAGATGGATGATTATGGTCTTTTTTAGACAGCAAAAACTGGTACAGAAATTCTTCTTACTCAATTTTCGCTTGTTTGCATAACTCTGGCACAGTGCAGACCCAGATCACAGCCTCACATCAGCACTGGCAGTAATATTTTTCCCCTCTGTGCTCGGTACCTCAGCACCTGCTGTCTCACCATTGCAGCTGTTCCTGCTGCCTTCACCAAATAGAGTGGTCTGTAGGAAGCATGGGGGATTTTATTTGTGGTCAGAGGGTTTTTTCCTCCCCTTTTTTCAGAAATTAAAACAGTAACTACTGAGGGCATTGTGTTTTCTCAGGAGAGAGAAAGCAGAAATACCTGGATACATGAAATTACTGTTTCTTCTTGAAATTATCACAGTGTGACATTCTGTAGTAGGAACTGATGCAAAGTACTCTAGAAAGGAAGTGAAAGTAACTGAGTTAAGGTCCCGTGTGTCGTTCTGTCGATTTTGTTTGGGTTTATCGCAGTGTAAATGTAAATAAAGTTGTGTTAAGTACTGTTAAGCGTGTGATGATGAGGGTGGCAGTCAGAGGCATTTGGGAGCGGGACACAGCTGCAGTGTCTGTGGAAGTTACCAGTTGAGCTCGGTGGGCTGTGGGTGACCTGCAGAATGCACCAGTTCTGCTGCTCAGCAAACGAGTGTGTGAAGGAGCTGGCAGAAGGACATGGGCACACATCAGCTTGGTGTGAATGCCACTGGGGCTGAGTGTGACCATGCAGCACGAGGCAGCAAAGTGGTGTTAGCTGTGCTTTCGTGTTTGGAAGCACACATAGGAGCAGGGTGGTTCAAATCCTTGTACAGCCCTGGCACCAGCAACTGTGGTTGTCAGGGAAGGCTGATGGAAGGCTTGATCCCACGGCCCCCAGGGCAACACAGTCCTTCCCCTGGCTGTGCTGCTGCTGGATCAGGCTCCAAACGGTGTCTCAGCAGTCGGGAAGTGTGGGATTTCACCAAGCATGTCTGCCTTTGCCTTCTCTAAGGGCTGCTCAGGGAAACTGGGGCAGTTTGTGATGCTGCTGAGCGTAATGCACGCGCGGTGCATCACCGAACCCTGGGGGCCTGCTGTGACCTGGGAATCGGCGGAGCTCAGACCTCCCCAGCACCCCCACAGGAGCACGTGTGTCGGCCTTCAGGTGCTCCTCCTGCCCCTGGGCAGGTGTCAGGAGGGAAATGCTGCCTGAAAAGGGTTTTTCTCCTGCTCAGGAGTTCCCAAAGGAGCCTGTATGAAAAGGGGTTTTTCTCCTGCTCAGCCTGTTCCCAAAGGAGCCTTGTGCAGCTAGGCACAAGTGGGTTGTTTGGGAAAGCAGTTTCACCTCGTCTGCTGTGGGAGTGGAAGCAGAATGCTCCTGCTGAAATGTGTTGTGGGTTTTTTGCAGTGCTTGGCCTCTGTGCTGTGTTGGCAATAAACACACCTTGACGTGCTAGAGGGAAGGTCCCTGTTGTTTAGCTGCTCGGGTGACTGCAGGCTCATTTGGGTGCCTGGCATGACATTTGCCAACTGCCACTTTCATTTCCTAATGGTTTATCCAGTGGCCTATCCAGTATCATTTCATCATCAGAACTGCTCCAGATGGTGGAGGTTTTGCTCACTTTGCCTCTGCAAAAAAACCTGTAGAAGTATTAAAGGGGTGAAGTGGACTGAATCCAGCCTAAAGATAATTTTAGGATTTTTTTGTTGGTGGTTTTTTTGACCTTTTCCTGAGAAATACTTGTCATGGCTCTGGCCTGGCCCTGTGGCTGGTTGTGGTCGTGCTGAGTGCCTGTGGAAGCAGAACCACAGAGCAGCCTGTTGCCTTTTCTAAGGAGCCTCTGCTCTCTTGTTGCCTGTCCCCTGAGTGTCCAGCCCTGCAGTCATAGCTGCCTGTCCCCTCCCTCTTGGATCCTGGTGGCTTCTCATGGCAGTGTCTGCTGTCAGACAGCACATGCTCTTCTGGCCTCTCCTGCCATCCCCTTGCCCTTGTGGTGTCCACATGAAGGTGTGTGGAACGAGAGATGGACAAAAAAATTGGACAGAGTTTATTCACAGAAGCAGTGATACTGTTTAAATGAAAAACTTGTGGTTCTGGGCTGTGTTTGACAGTTTTAGCTCATGCAAAAGATGACGAGGAAAGAGTGAGAATTACTTATGTCAATTCAGGCAAAGTGTCATTTACTCACCCGGTCCTGTTCAGAGATGTGATTCACTCCCTGGAAGCCAAGAAAAAGGATTAAACTGGTTTAATGCTGAGCTTTGGGTCAGGTCCCTGTGCTACCAGATTCAGAACTGAGTTTGCACTGGAGCAACTGGGAAGCTTGCTCGTAGTTCAGACTTTAGGGGTTTATTGGCTGTCAGAGGGTGACAGGCTCTGGGGCTGTGTCAGGATGGGATGTCATGTGTCTGGAAGTTCGGGTTGGAGGCGGCGTGGCTGAGGTCCTGGTGCCAGCCCTCATTAGCTCCTCACCAGACTGACATATGCTTCCTCTGACGAGCTGTCATCACCTTCCTCCCCCGCGTTATCGCTTCCACTCCCGCCTCAGAAAGGCTGAAAATAAAGTAACAGCCCTGCCTAAGTGTGCTGTTTTAAAGTCATTATCAGTAATAGCAGGAAATACTTGATTGCTGCAGGAACAAAAAGATCTCGTATATTCATTTAGACCCTCAGGCATAAAAGTGTTTCAATTAAACAGCCAAAGAAGTTTTTCGTGCAATTATTTTTCACATTTCCTCATCTCATTTCAAAAGCAACTTTCTCTTTTATCAATATTTTTCCAGTGAGTCACAGCTCGTGGTAATGCAATTTGTGGTGCTTGGCTGTGGAGCAGGTAACCCTTCCAGGCTGCTTGCTTGTGGCCGGCCATGTCTTCGGAGCCCTTTTGGCACCGAACCACAAACCTGAGCCCCCAGTTCCAAACCCCCTCGGGTGAGGCTGAGCTTTCTGATCTCTGTCCTCTGTGCCACGGCTTATGCACGTGCTGGGCTTTACCTGGTCTGAGTTCTCCTGGGTTGTCACACCCACATGAAGTCCAGAGAATGCACACCAGGCTCTGCGCTGCAGACTTTAGGAAGGCCTTCCCAAGCAGACACAGCATGCTATGTGAAGAGTGATGTGTTTTGTTTTGTTTTCCTTTTCTTTCTTCTTTTTTTCTTTTCCTCTTTGAACCTCAATCCAACTAAAAAACAAAAAGTTGCCTTCCCTCAAGCAAAATTAATTTTATCCTAGCATAATGAAAAGTCAAAATTTGTTTCTGCCTTGCAAGGTGCCAAACCTTGCTTTCACTTGGGGGAATGTTAGAAGAATAAATTGCTGTAAGTTTAGTAACAAAATGTCCTCGAGGGATAGCAAAAAAGATGTTCCTCTCTCACTGAGCTATAAGTTTGGTGCATTTGTCAGAAATCTGCCTGAACTTCTGCTCCCACACTCTGCTTCTGTTTGTCAACTTCAGACCTAAAGCATCAGAAACCCACAATGTTTGGGTTACAACCTCAGAAATGAAAACAAAAACATGCTTATGTCTTCTGGGTCCATGTGCTGGCAGGGGGCTGGGTTATCTCTTGCTGCAGCCAGGAAGGGGAGATGTTCTCCCCGGTGAGGACCAGGCGCTGAGGGTCGGTGCTGACACGCGGCCCCGGGAGCTGAGGCTCGGGGAGCCCGGCGCTGGCCGAGCCCCAGGGCCGGTGCCCGAGCTGTATCCGGACACTGGGTTTGGCCGGGCCGTGTCCCAGCAGCTGCACCTCGGGCTGAGGGGAACGTGCGAGGCAGCCCCGAGGGGTTTGGAGCTCTCCTTGCAGAGCCTGGGGGTTCCTTTGTTAGGAACAACTGCTGATATTTTCCTTTTCTGTGCTGGGTTCGGGACTCGCTCAGGGCTTGGGCTTTGCCCTCTGGGCTGGGTTTTCTTCTGGGACTGCTGGATTGTAGGATCTCTTGGCAATAAGGTGTGGTCACAAGTATTCTCTTTAGGATTTTTCAGCCATGCAAGGGGGCAGCAGCCCAAGGGTGGCTGAGCTGTGTTGCCGTACAGGGGAGCAGGTGCCTGAGTGCCATCGCTCTGAGGCAGGACCTGCTGTGTTTTACAGCAGGGCTGTATCCAGACAGGGAAAGCTGTGCCGAAGGGGAAGCTCAGAACAACTGCTTGCGGCTGGGTGCTTGAAAACTCGGAACTGATGACCAAAACCATGCAGTTCCCTGTAAAGCAGGACCCTCTGGGCACGCACAGGAAGCCAGCGACGTTCTTGCTGAAATTTTGCCAGTGTTCCCATGTGATTAAGTGTGCAACTCCAAGAGCCAGAGCTTCAGGGAGAAAAATAATACAAGCTTGTGTGATTAAGATCAAGAGGTGGCAGTGCCATTACCCAGTTCATCCCCGGTGTTCTACTGCATGGATGAAACCAAAGCAGGAGAAAGTAAACCCCAGATTCCAAAGCCGGTGTTGTCCCTACAGCGTGCTGGCAGGGGAGAGGAGAGGTGGTGAGCTCCAGAGCGTCCTTCTCGGAAAGCTGCTGTTGGTTTTTCCAGAACACATAAAGTACATGTATCAAACAGCTGTAATTGAGCTACTTCTTGCTCTGACAGAGAAAAGAAGCTCGGCTCAGCCCTCAGCGCCGCAGCACAGCCGAGACGTACACCCATCATACAGGGAGAGCTCGCAGACTGGGACTCCTCTGCTTGATTGGTGGTACTCGTGATGAGCCTGTTCCCGTTTTAATTGTTGATTCCGGTGGGAAATGCTGTGTTGTGACAGGCTGGCTGTGCAGTGAGGGCTTGCAGAGCGCTGGGGGAAGATTCGTGTGTCACGCTGCGTGGGGAGGGAGGAACACCAAAGGTTAATTGACTGCTGCTGCCCAAGAATCACGTTAATGGTCTTGAGAAATGATGGCAAGGGGCCAGGAAGAAAGGGATAATCCTTGTAGGGAACAAGGAACAGAACCTGTACACCTGCTGCTGTCAAAGGCACAGGAGGAGCCTGTGTTTGAGAGTCTGTCAGAAATGCAGCCCCATCTGCATGGCAGCTCTCCAGTGGTGGAGTGGGGAAACCCTGTGTCCTTCTTTATGATTATGTTTTCCCCTCTGGAATAACTTTAAAATGCCCAGAAATTTTCTTAGTTTTTGGATTTATTTTGGCTTTTTTCCTCGGTTACTTTTTTGTTTGTTCTTTGTATCTAGAGGAATGAGAATTGCTTCCTTGACCTTTCAGTGAGCTCGGGTTACTCCTTTGGTCATTATGTGTTGTGGAAAAGGCAGCAGAGAGGTTTAAAATACTGAAAAGGGACCCTTGCTTCCAAATCTTTAAATGCCTTTGCATTTGAAAGGTGTTAAGAAACAAAGCATGACTTCAGACGTGAATAAATATCACATTGTACCTCTCTGAACTAGGTTTTACTTTCTGTGACACTTGAGGATGCCAGGCTGCTGCTGTGCATCGCTCTGGTAATCTGAGAAGTCTTCCATGAAGCCTGTGACCTGAATTTCTAAGGAGGCAGTGAGAAAAAAATTGTCAAGTCAGACTTGCTCCTTTCTCTTGGAAGAAAACGCACTTGGATTTTCACATGCTGAGCATGGAAAGCAGCGCCGGTGGAGGGTTCTGGGTTGGCAGCTGGGAAGAGAGTCCGTGTGGTCCCGCTGTTTGGTGGCTCTGGCTGCCTCAGGACATTGCTGAGGTGCAGATGGCTGCTCACAGCTGCAAGAACATCCCAGTGTGTACCAGATGTAGATGTTCTAGGCTGGCCGGATACCAGAGTGGTTTTATTTTCTTTGCACACCTGAATTACTCGTCTGCCGAGGTGAATTGTCCACTCAGTGTTTAAAAATACATTGCTGTGTTTTTGCAAAATGTCCTAATTCTCCCCAGGAAAATCTATGCTGCCATACACTTTTGGTTGTTAACAATTTTAGACTTGCAGTACCAGGAAATTTGAGAATGAAGTCATTTGCCTTGGTGCCTGTTGACCCCAGGCCATGTAAAATGTGTGACTTGTTTTTGTTGGGACAGAGTGTGAGGTTCCTGATCATATCATGTGAATGACAGCATCTTTCCTAAGCTATTTTAGAGTTTTTCTGTGATGCTAGAAGGTCAGAGGGAGGAGGCTTGATAATGAAGGAAATCAGAGCAAATGGTTATCAACACGAACTTTAAATTTTGGTGTCTGTCGTATTTCACAGACTGAACATGAATGTGTAAACGGGGGTCTCAAGCACTAATTTAGGTTTCAGGGCTGAAAGCTGATGTAACTCCAAGATCCAGGACAAGCCTTTCTTAGAGTTCTGTTTTGAATGTGGTATTTTTGAACTGTTACTGCAAAGGAAGAAAAATAACATCTGGCCCCATGTTGCAAACTGGATTTTTGTTGCTTGTTTTTCAGTTCTTGCCAGTAGTTAGTAGTTAGAAATCAAAGGTCCCGATTTTCCATGAGTGTAAATTATTACTGGCTTCGTTGACTTCATTGCATTTACACTAGATTTAAATGACCAAGAATCAAATGCAACATCCCAAGTCAGGATTTAACACAGTCAGGATGGAGTCTTTATCATCTGCCACCGGCATTCTAAGCAGTGCTTAATTATATAGTTTTTATATACAGACACGTGCATAAATTCACTTATGCATGCACAGAATAATGGTTTTATATATTAATGCTGAAGCAGTTTGATTTAGTGTGCAGCAGTGGGTAAAATACAACTATTTAATTAAAATGCCCTTTTTTCATGGACTGCATAAAAAAATTCCCAGATTAGATATTGGTTGCCCATACGTGCAAGTCCTTTGTCATTTCCCTGCTGTTCCTGGGTAGGAAAAATGGAGAGGCGAGGGATTTTTCTTTCCCAAAGATCCCGAGATGCCCGGTGCTGGCGGTGATGTGGAGAGCTCCCACTTTGGCCCAGGCTCTTCAGGGGCACTCCTGTCGGGATCAAAGTCTTGTGTGCTGGAACCGCATAGGAAGAGGGATCACCCCTCCGTGTGCTCCTGTGTGCCTGTGCCAGTGGCCAGAAGTAGTGCCCAGGCAGTGCCACAGCTTTCTGTCCTCACCAGGGGTCTTGGCAGCATCTCCCATCTGTAGGCACGAGCTTGGATGAGGATCTGCCAGGAGCTCTCGAGGTTGTTTGCCCAGTCATGGTTGTGCCTCTTTGCTGGAGGGGGAAATACTTTGGAATAAACCCTTTCCTTGGTTTTATATGTATATGCACAGAAAAAAAGAGAGGTGGGACAAAAACAGGTGAGCAGTGCTGACCAGGGTGTTTGTAACCAAGGACAATCCTGAGGCTGCAGCCTGCTGAACACAGCAGCAGTGGCAGCCCTGGCAGCTGGGGATGGATGGGCAGGTGCTGATGGCCTGAATGGCGACTTCTAATTAGCACACATTAAAAGTCTCAGAAGAAACTGACTGGAGAATTGGCTCCTGCCCTGATGAGTGTGACTCCCCAGTGACCCAAGCACTGCAGTGCTCTGTCCTTCTGCAGCTCGGCAAGCTGTCCGTGCCCTGCCGGAGCTGCACGGCCCGGGGCAGCATCCCAGTGATCCCCCACCACTGCAGCTCCAGCCCCCAAGGGCTCTGAGGAATCATGAGCCAGAGGTGCTGTCTTCCCATCTCTTAATTGGCAGGAGAAGAGGAGGAGAAAAGGAGGAAGTGGTAATTATTTTGTGTTAAAACAGAGATAATTACTGCTATAGGATTTCACTAGAAAACAAAGCGGCAATTAATTATTCACTGTCACAACTCCAGCACGGCTCAGCAGAGCCGGGGTTCGTGTGTCCTGGGGGCTGGGGCACGGGGAGCCCTGTGCCTCGTCACCCTGCACGGATGGCTTCCTCGGGAGGAGGCTGCTTTGGGGTCTCTTGGGGCTGCTGCCCACAGGAACTGCACCTGTTGCTCCATAAGACCCAGCTGCAAGCCGAGTGCCTGGTGGGACCCCTGCCTGTGCTCGTGGTAGACGTGGCCATATCGGTGTGCCACAGCCAGGTCAGCACATCTGGAGAAGGGCCCTGGCAGTGGGAGAGGCGGCTTCTCAGGCTAGAGGTGTGTCTGACACTGCCTTCCGGCTCCATCCGCATCCAGTGCCGTGTTCACTGGGAAAAGGGCAAGCAGAGTGTGAGGTGTGTTTGCCCCTAGGGCTGGGGCCGGTGGGCTGAGTGACGCTTCCCTGGTGTCCTCTCGCATGTCCCAGTTAACAAGTCAGTAACTGGTTTCTCTGTATGAAACAGCTCCTTGTGTTTCATTTTCCCTGGGAATTGGAGTGTTTCCTCTGCCCTGTGCGAGCCTTTGTGCTCTGCAGTAAGAGCTGCTGAGCTTTGCCTCTTGAGAGGACGCCAGTGTGCTGGGGAAAAGGGAAGGGGGAGGCAGGGATTTGCTGTGAGGGAACATCAGAGCCGCTCCTGAGGCAAGCAGGACCTCGAGGATGTCCTCCAGGGCAGTTGGTTGCTGCGAGAACCCTTGGTGAAGCAGGATGCTGCATGCAGGGATGCAGCAGCTTTCCTGTAGCCATAGCAACCACTGGGGGTGTGGTGGTGACTGCTGGCATCCCTGGGCTGATGGGCCTGCAAGAGAGGTGTGGCTTCAAGGCCAGCAATGAACTGGCCCACAGCCATTCAGGTGAGCAGGGCAGGCGTGGTGAGACTGTCCAGCTGTGCTGCAGGTCCTGGGCACTGCGTCGTGCCTCCAGCCCGCGCACCCGGGGTGGGCAGGAGCTGGAGCCAGGTCTGGCAGACTGTGCCCTGGCCGTGCCAGGCCCTGCAGAGGCTCTGGCAGCCCCCCAGAGCTGAGGGGTGGGCAAGGGAGTGGTCAGGGCAGTGCAGAGAGCAGCGGACAGGGGAGTGCAGATTAATTCCGTCCCACGAACCGTGTCTTGGAGCGAGACTGTTGGATCCCTGCGGAGCGAGGCTCCCGTGGGTAGTGCTGAACCTCGCCCTCTCCCCCATCCCCAGTTGCCAGGATTGCAGATTTAATCAGGATGCAGGAGCTGACAAATACTTGGACTGGGCGATGGAAAGTTCCACTGAGCCACCACCGCTGGTGTGCTCGGGGGAAGCTGGCAGTGGGGGAGTCGAGCTGTTCGTGCAGCCTCCGTGCTTGAATTAATTTTATGTCCTGCTTGCGCTTGGGTTCCTCCTTTTGACATGTCTTTCTGAACTCCCTTTTTCTTAAAAAACCCATAAATTCCAAGTGAAGCTTTTGTTGAAAGCCAGCACGTCTTCTGTCCTACCTCCACTGCATCCCTGCTGAATGGTTTGGATTGAATCCCTGTCTCCTGGGAAGGACTTGCAGGGATATTTAACCCGCCTTCAGTATAGAATTAACAAATAAGGTGAGCGCACAGGGAGCTGAGAGGACCCAGCAGTCCACAGCTGAGTGATGTGATATGTCACTACCCGTGACCTGCTTGGCCAAGTTTCCTCGTAGCTCCTGGTGGTGTGTGGTGAGCGCTGGAGGAGACTTTGGTGCGCAGGCACAGGTGCATCCGTGTTCCGAGCACGCGTGTGAGTGCCTGAGTCTTGTTTCCTCATCAGAGCGCGTGGAACTGCTCTGCCCAGCCAGGGACAGTGGAGCTGAAGACAGGATTGATGTTTCCCTGGCAGATTTTTCCATGTAGGAAATTCCCTGCTGCTTCGAGCCTATAAATCAGGATCGGATGGCCTTTTAAGGGTGCGTGCTATCAGGCAGTTTCCCATCCTATTTTGATTTTGCAGATCCTTGGCATATTCCCAGTGGAGGTGCAGGCTTGCCTGCAGCCAGTGGAACTAGAAAAAGGCCTGTTGCTTCCCCTGCTTTTCCCAGCCCCATGGATGGTGGTCCCACAGAGCTTCCCCGGGTGACGCTGCTCCTGGGGGAGCCTGCAGGGGAAGCTGGGGTGCCACTCTGGAGGACAGGGCTGGCACCATCCCCTTCTCCCACCAGTGAGGTGCTGCCAGTCCTGGTGGAGCTTGGGCAAGCAGAGGGCTGGTGGGGTTAAAGCAGAGCCTGTTGCCTAATTGCAGAGGGAGGTTTGCAAGCAGACCGGGCTTAATTTACTGCCTTGTTTTTCTACTCCCACAGGACTAGTAGAAGAAACACATACTTTGTAGTTTATCTGTAAAACTCTAAGAACTAAGTGAACTGTTAACATGATGTTGCTGTGAGTGATTGGTGTATGGAAAACTGAAACCATCTGGAGGCTTGTGCTTGGTGCTGGGGCGGTGACAGGCTGTATGCCTGGCCAGGTTTGTGCCCTGTGTCCGTGGCTCTGTAGGTGCTGGAAGTCGCAGAGAAGGGAGGTTCTGCAGTGTGCAGAGATTCCCCTCTCGGGCAGGACAGGCTGTGGGAGGCTCAGGAATGGTTTGGGGTGGTGGTGCCCATCTGATGAGCTGCATGGCACAGCAGCAAGGGCTGGGGCTGTAAGATGGAGGTCATCTGAGATCTGGGGTGAACAGAAACTACCCGGGAGGTTCTGTACGGGACCTCAGGTGTGGCTGTCAGGGCAAATCCGTCTTTATTCCTTGACGTGCTTGACAGCAGGCACAGTGGGACGGCCCTCAGAGTGCTGACACAGGCAAACACGCTCTAGCATGGCTGTGCACTGTTTCTGTGGGGTGGAAAATACTTACAGGAAAGTCAGAATAAATAACTTTCCTCTGTTGCCTTTATCATTCTCCTCTTTTCTTTTTTAAATGTTTCATTTCCCTTCTGTGTAATACTGCTCTGTTTGCTCGAAATCTAAACAGAACAGTTTCACCTGCTTTTTAATTTTTGGGTGAAAATATTTGAGACCCTCCTCTTCAGTGTGAAGGTGTCTGTGTGATGGTGCCACATCTCTTCCCAGCCTGCAGTGTCCCCTCGGGAGGCTGGGAGCAAGCCCCAGGATCCTGTGGAAGGCTGGGATGGCTGAGGAGAAACCCACCCTGTTCCAGCTCTCCTCAGGCAGTGTGTCCTGAAGTGGGAGATAGGGATAGCTCTGCTGCAGTTTCTTGGACAGAAACACTTCGCTTCTAACATTGGCTGCAGCAAACAAGTCTGGAGAAGCATTAAATCCTGAAGCAATTAAATGTATCGGCAAAGCGTTTTTTTTTTTTTTTTTTCCCTTTTGTGAGATACTTTGCCAGCTGTTGTTTATGGAAAAAAAATCTCAATCTTTCTTATGAGAACTGTTTTTAGGTTTCTTTGTGTTTGGGGCTGGTTTATACATTATGCATTAGCTCGGGAAGGCAAAACATTTATTTACCAGCCTGAATATTTAGAGGAAGAATAAGTGGGAGTCAGTGAAAAGTCTGTGTGGATAGCTTAGCCAGAGATCCAGAAGAGCTTCACTGGTGTTAGAAATGGCACAGTTAAGTTGTAAGGGAACAGCCAGACAATAAATTGACTTTCCTCTGCCGATGTCTGGGTGACCCCTCTGCCTGTGAGGCCTCGTGCTTGTCTCCGGGCTCCATGGCCAGTGCACAAAGACAACAGAACCCCCTCTCTCTGCTGGATTATGAGGACTATCAGCAGTTGGTGACTTCTCTGTTGTTGGAGGTGCTGGCTTCGTGGAGGCCAGAGAATGACGGGACATGTGGAACGGTTCCTGACTGGGTTGCCTCTGTTTGGTAGGAACTGAGGAGGAGTGGGTTTTCTTTGTTTAGGTTTGCTGAATGGTATTTTTGAGAGAGTTCTTTCATAAGGCACCGTTCTGAGAAATACACGGTTCTTTATGCTGTTCTCTTCCCTTTTTGCTTGTGAATGAAAGAATGCTGATTAGAGCTCAGGGTAGGCAGCATTGTTTGGGGCAAGGCACGCCATAGGAATCATGCTGCTATAGAAGGAGGCTCAAAGGTAGTTATATTGCTTGCCAACTGCAAAAACTTGCCACCAAACAATAGTTTAGGAGAGCTGGGCTGTCTTAGGAACAAACGGAATAAGTGGGTTGGAGCTTGGAAGAAAATAAACAATGTAGGGGAAAATACGTCCTTACAGTTCAGAACATCAGTTTCAAAACAAGGGGTGTCAGGCAGCGAGTTCCCTGGGAGCAGGGCCTGGGCTACCTCAGGACTTGGCTGGAAATTGTCACATAGATTTGAGTGAAATTCGTAGATAGACACCTGCAGAGCTGCACTGGGCCTGGCAGAGAACGTGGGGGAGAAAGCAAAGCAAAACCCCCTCGGGCTTTGTGTCCCAGGGGAAAATAGAGGTCATTGTTCAGTTCTTTGAGGGGGACTCGAGTAAATGTGTCTGGTTGGCAGGAAGCACATGGTCCAAAGCAGACAGCCCCAAATCCAGAAGGGTTCATTTGCCCCACAGCACATCCTGAAATAGTAATGTTTGGATAATGTTTTGGGGGTAACTAAGCTGGAACATGTGTATGACTGTTAAAATTGTGAATGCCAAAAAAGGGAATCCGTGCTAAGCTCAAAAATACGGACTCATCATGTAATTAAAAAAAATGTTACAATTGTAATTCGGTTTTGTTGCATTATGCTATAGGCTTTTTGGCAGGGATTTCATGGGAGATGAGGAAACAGCAGCTTGATGCTTCCCTCAAGCCTTTTTAAGACTATTCTCTGTTTTGCCAGAGTGTACGTGATGCGTTCTCAAAAAATCCATCTTGGGTTCCTGCGAAAGCGTTTTTAAACTGCTCTGGAGGGTAAATGTGGGACAAAGCAGATCTTGGACGCCCCTGCTCCCCAGCTGGGGGTTTGCCTCTGGAAACCAGGGTGAGGAGGTGCAGTTCAGCCCAGTAAGGAAGGATGTGGCCCCTCTGCTCAGCTGGACCTGGCATTCAGGGAGGCAGGAGAAGTTCTGGTCGTCTGGACATAATTTGTGTGATCTGCAGTAAAGTCCTTATTAGGTGGGGGTGGTCCTCAGTGTTGGGGCTGAGCTGAACAGTCCCAGCCTTTTCTTACCCCTGCATGTGGGCACCAAGCCCAGGCAGAGCCACTGCATGTCTCTGAGCACACAAAATCAGTTTATAGCCCTTACATAAGGGTGTGTCAGAAGTGCCCTGGCCAGAGAGGATGATTAAAATTGCAGAACCCTTTAACAGGGGGAGTTTCTCAATTTCTTTGGGGAAATTAAGCCTTAAGGGCTGTCCCTTTGCTTGCACTTTAAATTAACCCAAAGTTTAATTTGTTGTATTTGTTTTAGTCCGTCAGCTGGGCGAGGGTGAACTCGGGCACAGATACGTCAGAAAATTAAGCTTTTCTCCTTAGAAAAAAACACAAAGCCTTACTGCTGCAGTTACGCAGGAATTACAAGGTTGGTGAAGAGGAGTGCGGGGGAAAAGGAGGTTTTTAAAGCCAGTAGATTTGCTCTTTTTAGCTGCTTTCAGGTTTTGGAAACTTTTTAAGCTCTTTTCTGCAGCCAGGAGGACTCGGGAATGCTTTTAGACTGTTCAGTTGTTTTTTTCTGGTCTTGTTTTCTATAACTTTGTTTTCTATAACTTCTATTGCTTGTGATGAAAATGGGATTGACCCTGTGGTTGTGTGAGGTGGCACTGAGTGAAGGCTGCCAGGCAGTCCTGCAGGGCAGCTGGCACACGGCCCTGCTTGGGACAGGAGCTGGGAATGAGGATGAGGATGAGTCTCGTCACTGGGCTGAAGGGAGCCAGGACCGAGTGTCCCCTGTTAGAAGCATTGCCTGCTCTAGGGGCTGGCTCTCTGGGGGTTCTGTTTGGTGGGTTCTGCAGGATGGGGAGCACAGGGGGCTGAGGGGCACTTGGGGGGCAATTTCCTCCCAGTTCTCCCAGTTTTGGTGTTGGGGGCACTGTGCAGAGGATGCTGTGCTCCGGTGCCGAGAGCCACGGGCATATGGCAGTGGTAGGAGTAGTTTCCATGGAAACCTTTCAGCAGCATGACATCACCAGCACTGTCACATTTAAGCTTTGCAAGGCTTTTTGGATTTCAGGGATTACATAACTTTGGAGGGGTTAGGCTGGGGCTCGGATCTAATCAGTATTCAGGGTCTTAGTTGAATTAAATTTTTAGGAAAGGCAGATACCCCAATCCAAAAGCGGCCGGCGGCGGTGGCAGCAGCGGTTTTGTGGTCAGCTTGGACAGGCCCTGCAAGCCCTGGAGCCTTAGGGAAGGCAGAGCCCCCCTGGGCTGGGGCAGCAGGAGCTGCTGGGCTGGGGCACAGCCGCTCGTGGCCGTGACAGCAGCACACAAACAGCCCTCTGGTAAGCCGTGCCAGGAATTCGTCCTCCTGCCTCTAGGTGCTCTGCACACTTCTGTGCACAGCTTTGGATTTAAGCCCTCTGGCAGAAAGAAAGGTTTCAATAAGAAGGAAAAAGCAGGAAGTTTTATGTAGTCCTTCTCCCTTCCAGTCAGCATCTGTGCCAGCATCCCTGAAACAGGTGCCCAGCTACGATTGCTGTAGCAGAGGGTTCCTGTGTGATTGACCTTTAATTGTTACATTTGTCCTGCTGGGCGGTACTGTGGAGGGAAGACAGAAGCATTCAGTGTCTCCCAGCTGCCAGCTTACTCCTAAATCTGTTCTGCAAGTCAATAAAGTGAGAGACATGAGTTTAAAAACTATCAGCAATGATGTTAGTGTTTCTCGTCTTGTTAGTAAGTTATTTGTACCTAGTCTGTGCTTCTAACCAAAGTGGCGAGTCTGCAAAAACTCCCACCTTTTTAAATGATTGTGTAGCTGAGCCAAGGTTTTTTTGCTTGGAGCAAAAGAAGAATCTTCACCTTGTCTCTAGATTTCTGTAATCATTTCCTAGTAGTTGTTTGTGTTCATCGTTCTGCCCAATAGCTTTTCATATATGTGAACTTGAGGAAAATACTCTGTGGTTTTCTGTTAAATGTAACTTAGCATTTTTGTGAGACATTCAAGACTGAAGCGCCTTGTGGGAGACTTTGGAATAAAGTAATAACATCTAGCGAGGCAGTAAACCCTGCAGATAACGCAGGGAAAGTCTTGAGAGATGATGGATTTGTTTTTAACCTCAGTACAACTGCTCCAGACTTGGGGTTCCTGACTCAGCATTCCTGATGGTAATGATTTACAGCAATGAAAGGCAGGTTGGTTGTGGGATTCCCTGGAACAAAAAGATTGCCTGGGCCGGAAAGGAATGACTTATCTTGCTGAGGGGAGGTGCAGCATGAAAAGTGGGGGAAAGACTAAAATCCGGAGTAAACGCTATAAAGACCTCTCCTGGTGTCTTTCTTCCAGCTGGGCACATAAACTCTTCTGTCGGGGTCTCCGGGCCAGCTCTGCCTCTGAGCCCCAGAAGCCAGTACCTGGCAGGGCTTAGAATCCCAGGCTGCTTTGGATGGGAAGGGGCCTTAAAGCCCATCCCATCCTACCCCCTGCCATGGGCAGGGACACCTTCCACTATCCCAGGGTGCTCCAAGCCCTGTCCAACCTGGCCTTGGACACTTCCAGGGATCCAGGGGCAGCCGCAGCTGCTCTGGGCACCCTGTGCCAGGGCTTCACCATCCTCACTGTAAAAAACTTCTTCCTAATATTTGACCTAAACTCACCCTCCTTCAGCTTAAAATCATCACCCCTTAGCCCTGATTAAGGAATCAAGGGTTGTGTTGCAGCTTTGTGGGTTTATGGAATGTTACCTGAGGGAAGGCAGCTTTTAAGCATTATTTATATTATGTTATATTATATTATATTTATTTGTTTATTTATCTTAGCAAAACACATTTGTGTACATCAAAAGATGTATCATCTGCAGGAAGACTGTCATACCTAAAATGATTCATAAACCAGATGGCATTTTTATGCCTCTGGAGAGTTAATCTCCTAATCTGTTTGTCTTTTACCTGTAATTGTGTATGGAAGACAACAGTTATTTTAAGGAAAAATTCTTAACCCCCTCCTCTTTACTTAACTAATATCATTAGAGTCTGCATACAGAATTTTGTTTTGCTAAACAAGACATTCCTGTGACTGCCTCCATTGAGGGAGTTATCTGTGCAGGTAGCAAGAAGGCTGCAGCCTTTCTTTTCTGCAAAAAGGTTATGGTTAGGAAAGATCAGGCTGCTTTTTTTAAGGAGTCAAAACTGTTGCAGTTCAATAGTTGTAACCAAAAATAATTGCATCCACCTCGTTGAACAGGAGGATAGGTATGTTCAGTAAGACAGGGGTCAGTTTCCAAGCCACCCCTTTAGGAGCCACTTTGGGCCAGTGTCACTGTCACCAAGCTTGGGTGGCTCCGGAGCACGGTCCCACTCCCCTGTGTGGCTCTGGAGCACGATCCCACTCCCCTGTCCTCTTTCCACAGCACAGGGAGAGGGTCGCTGTGAGGTGGAGCTTGTTGGTTGAAATGCACTCCGAGGTCTTAAGGACATGTGAAGTAGGGAAAGGATGCACAGGGTGGTGAGTCCATGCCATTTCTCAGCTCTGTAGGGAACCACCGAGGGAGTAAATCAATCCCTCAGGTAGGATCTGCACCGCCCAGCTCTGTGGCCCTAAAATGTTATGTTCCTGCAGAAGCAGGCAGCTTGGAAACAATTACTAGAGGAATTCATCCAGATTTGGGTCTTGGGATTGGTCTTTGTTCGTGTATTTGCTAGTGGTTTGTGTACAGAGGTTGGAAGGCAAGCAGCTGTGAGTGGGGATGGAGGAGAACTGGGGATGAGCACAGCAGCCCTGGCTCTGAGAAGGGATTCACAGCACAGCTCCTGCACGGAGGGAAGCCAGTTCCTGAGCTCTGGCACACGAAGTGTTTCCAGCAGAGATCAGAAAATGTTCGTGCTCCAGCCCGCAGCTCTACCGAGAGCTCGTTAGGACTGCTGGCTGCAGCAGTGTCAGCACACCGAGGAAGTAACTCAGGCTGGAGCAGGTGATGTAAATTACTGGGATAATCAGGGGACTGTGGAGGCTCAAAACGAGAAAACAACACCTTGGTCTTGTTTGGTGCAGTAAGTGAAAGAAAATAAAGTGCTGTCTGTACATACCCAGGGGTTAGCACTAAACCGATGGGCAGGCTTGGCACAAGAACAGGAGATGGAAATGGGCAATGAGCAAACATAGGCTGGAAACAAGAAATTCCTAGCCATGAGATGGGCGGTGTGGAAAAGCCTCCTAGAAAAGGTTGTGAGGGAAAACCAGGCCAGCCCCAAACTGGGACCAGTGAGGTCCCAGCTCAAATCCAGTGTCCTGCAGAAAGGCTTGACAGGACTGCAGGGAGGTGTTCGTGGAGGTTCCAGACTGGAGCCCCAGTGGAGCAGTTTGCTCGGGTGGAGGAGTCCCTGCCTCGGAAGCTGAGGGGTCTCAAGGACCCTGTGGATGCTCTGCCATGTTTCATTCCTAAGGTGAGTGGCATTCCTGGGGCACCAGGAGAGAGCGCTGGGAGCTCAGTACTCATGTGGGAACACGTTCCTCTTCTGTTTAATGAGCTGCCATGAGGCAAAAAGATGAGCACAGCTTGAAGTAACTCCATCCCTCTGTGGGCTGGTACCTTTGTGTGCTGAGAGTGCTTCATCTCCAAGGAAAAACATGCCTTGCACTTGCAGTCCAGGGTCCCATGTGCTCACCCACGTGTTGAGAAACAGCTTGCAAATCGTTATCTGATTGGCATCCAGCCACTAAACTTCCAGTGACCTGCCTGCTGATATTATTTTGTGTGCTGCGTTCTCCTGACATGTCTTCGTTGAGCACATTGTATTGTTTTTGGAATAAATATGAGGGTAAACAGTAAAAACTGCAAACAGCTGCCAAGGATGGAGGTGAAACATAAACTTTGTGGCTGGTGTTGGAAATAGGATCTTTGGTCTGGCTGCCCTCTCTGGAAAGGGGCAGGCTTGTTTGAGCAGTGCCAAAACAAAGCGCACTTGACCTTTGCCATCCCTGGATGCCAGCTCGGAAGGCCTTGTGTGCAGAACGTGGCTATTTTTGGATCTTGCCCCACAGAGAAAGTGCTGCAGGTGAGCGTCTTGGTATATTTGGGAGGTACAGAGAGTTTCTGCAGTGGGCCGGGCCAGAGGCTTGTTTTACTATCCCAGTTCCAGCAGAACCAGCTGCTCTTCAGCAGCTGCATCCGAACTGTGGACTCTGATAGGCACTGACAGGACCTGTCTCCCATGGGTTAGTCTGATGTGCTTTTCAAATGAATCTGAACTTATTGGTTTAAATGAGTCTAAACCTTTTGGTGTCTGCAGTCCAACACCAACATAATGAGTGTTAGCCATCTCTAAAATCCCGGGGAGCTGGGGTGGCTTTTTGTGTCACACAGGGCACGTCAGATGCAGGTCTGGCAGCCAAAACCAATGAGCAGAGCGGGGAATTTTGGAGCTTATTGTTCCAGATCTGCCACCAGCCAGCTGGGTGAGACTGGGAGAACCCTTTTGCATGACTGCTTTGTTCACTAAGAAGGTGCAAGTTGGTCCTGCTGTCCGTGCCAGGCCCAGTGCAGCGTGCTTGGATCTCAGGTGAAGCCTCCTGACTCTTTCGTGAGCAGTGAGGATGTTAACCATGTGGTTTTTCTGTCCTCATGTAGTATCATGGCCTGTTCTGGGTGGGGAAAGGTCTTACCTGGAAAATGCAGTGAGCAGGAGGGCTGTCTCCAAGGGAATCAAGGGGATTAGCAAATCCCTGTTGTGTCTGTGAGGTGATAGGAGAAGGCAGATTGCTGTTGCTGACTGTGCGCTCCCTGGCAGGTGAGGGTGGCCAGGCATTAAAGGTAAAACTGTGAATTGCACAGCAGGCAGGAAAGGACCAGACAGAGGGGTGATTTGGGAGTGCTTCTGTATTCCTGGTGTTTCTCTGGAGTTTATGAACTGTTAATTTTTTTGCTGTGAGCGATGGGACCCTAGCAAAGAGTCTGGGGATTCCCTCCATGGCCTGGTGCCAGGGAGGTCATCGAAGGTCAGCTCGGGTAGTGCCTCATTAGGGAGCTTGACAAGCACTGGAACACTGCTTAAATGCAAATTTCAGTGTTAGGGAGTTCGGTTGGTCCTTTCTTCTGTTTTAAACACACCTGTCAAGTGTTTAGAGATGTTTCAGCCAGACCTGCTCACCGTTGTCCCCAACATGGGAACAGCTAAAGCTTCCCAGATCCCTTGCAAGCGTTCCCACTTCCAGTTTAAATGAACTCGTTATGTTTCAGCTTGGCAGCAATAAGAGGAACAACGGGGAAGAGGGAAAAATCTCGGAGTTAAAAGAGATTTCAAAAACACCTTAGGAAATGTTCCCAGCCAACCACAAACCCTCCCTGGGGATCCTATCCACATATTAGAGCTCCAGCTGCGTGTATCAAACAGTTCAAAAAAGGAAAACTTGGCCTCTGTAGGGCTTGGATGGAGAGCAGGCGGCGGTGGTGGAGTGCCAGAGAGCCTCATCCTGCGCAGGAAAAGCCGCCCCGTGCGGGGCTGACCTGTCACGAGCCGGGAAGCCTTTCAGGAAACTAATGGGAAAACGCATTAGATGGGGATGGTAATGCTTTCCCCAGGCATCATGTGAGGGAGTGCTGCTTCACAGATTAATTCTTTCCCCGTGGCTGGGGCAGAAATATTCTGCTTCGCTGATCGATGGAGCCTTGCTGTGGGAAAAGCACAAAGCGTGTCCTGTTTTCATGGCTGTGGCACAGGGTCAGCGTGTGCTTTGGGAAGAGTGTGAGGGATCCGTGGCTGTGTCCCAGCCGCCTGCAGACACCTGCATGGTGGGCCAGGGAAAAGTCAGATGTGGAGAGGGAAGGGGGAGAACGTGCTTCCCTGCGTGGCACGTGCCAGAGCGCTGGCAGGGGCTCACTCTGTGCACCAGGATGTCCCTGCTGTGGTTTGTTCAGCAGTGGGGCAGGGAGCTTCCTTCCAGCCAGTCACCACGTACAAATGGAATGGACTTTGAGTGGATCAAGGGGGTCAGATCCTGCTCCCAGTCTCCATGCTAAATTATGGCATTGACAGCGAGCTGAAGTGTGCATCCCAGATTTCCATCAGAGTAACCAAGCACTGGCGTGGGTCAGATCCTCTGTCCTTCCATGCCTGAGCTGTATTCCATCTCCAGGTCCCCCTCCAAGGGTCCAGATCTCTGAAGCTGTGTTATTCCCACCTTGCACTGCTGCCCTAGAAACCAGCCTTGTATATTCAGGGCTTTGGGTGTATTAAAGCAGTCAGCAGAAAAACTTCCCTTGGTTTTGGTTTGCTGTGGCTGAGCCAAATTATGATAGGGAAATTCTCAGCAGAGAGCTGAATAAAACCAGGGCTTTTGGAGGCAGGAGGGAGGCATTTAACAAATCATTTAGTTTTCCATAAAAGCTGTGTGGTTTGAGTCCCATAAAATCAGGCTTGAAGGGTTTTTACTGGGGTTTGGAAGGGGTGGGGTGGTTTCTGGTCTGATGCGGAGCCTGGTGGAAATGTGAGAAAGTGTTTCAGTCTGTGAGTGTGCAAGGCAGTCCCTCGGTTCCGCACTGCCTTGGCATCTGGCGAGTCACTTCACCCCCCTGCACCTCTGTGCTGCTCACTGAAGTGGCAGTGGTGATGCCAGTGCCTGAGAGGATTAGTCAGTTCTTCACAGTAGTTTTGGGAAATCTCACGGAAAGGAGCCTTAGAAGCGGAACAAATTAGTATTTGTGATCCAAGTACTTGGTCACTTCTTGCCCAATTCCGAATTTGCAGCTGCCAGCAGCTGCTGCGTGCCCTCGTGCACAGCACAGCCGTCCATCGTTTTGGAGCTGGTTTTGTGCAGGAATGCAGGGTGTACTAATCCCGGCCAGCACCACGGCTGCAGGGGCCGTCACCCTCCTGCTTTTGTGAGCCCAGTCTCCTTGCCTGGCTCTGTGTCCAGGCAGTCAGCAGAGATGTGCTGGGTCACTCTCGTCACTGCTGTTACGTGGCAGGTTTCTGGTTTGTTGTGTTAATTACCGTGGAATCATAAAATCATTTGGGTTGGAGGAGAGCTTTGAAGGTCACCTAGTCTGACCCCAATTAGATGGTGTTTCTCTGGGACTTGAACAGTGGGACCTGGGGGGGCCTGGGGCTGAGAAGAGGGGGGACGAGTTACCCAGAGCTAGGGCAGGGACATGTGGCTTCCTCCAGCTGTGGTGTCTGTTGGAAGGGGACGTTTGGGTCCGTGACCCAGAAACATTTGTGTTTTCCAGCTCAGGAGCTTCTGTGCCTCCTTCAGGAAAGGGCCGGAGGGTCGGAGCTGGCAGGCTCCTTTACCCAGGACTGCTTTCCTCTCCTGTTTGCTCCCGGGAACTAACAGTGCAGAGAAATAAAGCAGATACTGTATCTGGCTGTGTTTGTCATGTGCCACAGAGTAGCCAGGAGGATTTTCCTGGGTGAAGAGCTGTGGCTTCCAGTCTCATTAATTGATATTCAGCTGCTCTTTGGTAATATTTTGCTTTGGTAAACCTTCCTTGGAAATGTGGCTGTGGTTGTTCTGTCAGGGCCCATAGCAGAGGTACTGTCAATCCCTAGTGTTGGTGCCTGACAGTACCTGTGCAATATTTTACTTTCTGACCAGCCATGTGGCTGGTTATTGAGCTGAGATTTAGGGCTGTGTCATCCATTAGGACAGCGGTCATTCCTGTAATGGATTTCCTGTTCACCAGTGCCGTGGTTCCAGCAGAGCCCAGGGATGGTCAGCAGTGGTGCTGGGGCTGTTTCCAGGGTCTCTGGGGTTTTGCTGTCATTTAGGGCTGTGTTTGTTTCAACAGCCTTCTTACAGTTTGCTGTTTTTGATGTTTGCACCCTGGTGAGGGTGATACTGCTCGTGGTGTTCCTGCTTTGGAGGTGTTTGTGGCTATCTCCAAAAGTTGATACTGAAGGAATCTGGAGAGATGTGAAGGCTTCCACATGCATTGAAAAATGCAGCCTAGAGAAAAGTTTTCCTGCCATACTCCTTCTCAGCAGCTCCCTTCTCAACCCTGCTACCCTGTAATAATTTCTGCTGTCTGATTGATGTGGAGTGATAACTGGGGGAAGGAAATGGGCTGCATTTTGAATGTCTCCTATGTCCAGGTTTTGTGTCTTCAGCTGTAGAGTAAAAGGGATGCCTATCAACCCAGGGGGGGCATCTGGTGGAATTAGCAGTGGCTCAGAGCTGACAGGAGGCAGCCCTGGAAGGTGCTCGTGCATGCACTGCTTTCTGCCAGGCCTTATTTGTGCCCTGGCACCTCAGTCTGCTTGCAGAGGGGCACAACTGCCTTGCTTTTCATGATTCCTTGCCTCTGCCTTCCCTCTGCATCTGCTCTGCTTCCTGGCAAGCCAAATGCATTGGCTGTACAGTGGTCCCAGCTTGCTGGCTTTTAAAGCCTCTACAAACTCAGGCTGTTTCGGAGACAGAGCAGGAGATTGCCAAGCACCTTGGTGTTGTCGTTTTGTTCTCTCGGAGATGTCCCTGCATCTCACCTGTGTGACAGTGAATTCTGCTGCTGCCCCCTGTGCTTTAGGACTTTAGCCCCAGAGATGCCAAACAGCAGTGTGTAGATAAAACATTGCAGATCTTTTCCTTCTTTCACCAAAAAAGCCTGTCTGAGTCGAGACCTGTTTGTTTACTGCTGTGTTCTTGTCTGGGATATCATGGCTGTGCTTGCTGTGGTTTGTCCTCCACTTCCCTTGGCAGGGGTGAGAGGAGCGTGAGGCCCTAGGAAGAGGCTTGGGTATGAAACCGTGAGTACAAAGGTGCTGCTGCAGAGTCCCCGATGCTCGCGTGGCTGGGCAGGGCACGGCAGAGCTGCTGGTGCTGTGCCGGTGTGTGTGCTGGGAGCATTGGGGAGCGTGTGCTGCCGAGGTCGATTCCAGGCCCACCGGTGACTGCAGTGAGAGCAGAGCTGGGCCGGGAGCCGAGCACCCCGCGCACCTGTGGGCAGCCCTGTGGTGCACACCCTGCCCGGCCCAGCCTCGCGCAGGTACCGCTCTGGGGTGGCCGATGGCAGAGCTGACGTTCGGCCGCCTGCAGTTCCCTGGGGTGGATCTGCTCCAGGTTCCTGAGAAACCCTCTTGCCTTTCAGTAAAGCTCCCCTGTGGCGGCGCCTGGGCGCTCTGGAGGGCCCTGCCATCCAGCAGGTTGTTAGCATGCACGGGCGTGCCTTGCCTGGCTCTCGGCAACCCCCTTTTCCCAGACCTCTGCGGCCACGGGATTCACTGTTTCGTGCCCGTTTCCCCAGGATCCGCGTGGCAGCCGCGTGCCCTGGGACTTGGCAGCGCGCGGTGTTGTGTTGTGCCTTTTGCAAACACCCAGAGTTCCCCCCCACTGATAGGACTTCCAGTGGCTGTGCACACACGTCTCTGGATCCCCTCTGGATCCTCGCCCTGGTTCTGACCGGTGCCCAGGCAGAGAGAGGTGCTGCGCTTGGGCCTCTGCGTGGCTGGGATGACACCTGGAAATGATGCCACTGGAGACTGCACTGGGGGGCACAGGGTCCCTCAGTAGGTGCGCCCCTCAAATGGGACTGTCCCTGCGAGGGAGATGAGAGGCCTTTTTGAGGCTGTTTGCAGATTATTCATGGCAGGGAAGTGTAACAGTTATGCAAAGGTTATGCCACCAAGGGAAACGTGGTATTTAGCTGTGTGATTGCCACTGAAATCCATTGCCCTTCTGGCTAAACCTCCTCAAAGCTCTTTGAAAGTGTCTGGCATGTGTTCCCTGAGTGTGACACAGCGGTGTATAGGTCAGCAGAGGAAATTAGCCTGGATCGTTGTGTGGCTGAGGGAAGCCTCCTCCTGACAGGATGAATCACCGGGAGCAGCTCTCAGCCTGGCTGGCACCATCCTCACGGTTCTGGTGTGTCCCCCCTGTGTAGCTGCTCACATCCTGAGCCCGTTTGTGTCCTTCGCTGGGCTGCCTGGCTGTTCCTGCTCCTTGTGCCTTTGCCAGGCCTCTGGCTCAGCATCCTCAGCGGTACAGTGCTTTTCTGTAGCCTGATGAAACGCTAGGAGATGCTTGCCATCCTCCCTGGCTTTGCTTTAAACATGTTTTGTCTCCTTGCAGCCATTAAAACTAAAAGCCACACGTTGTGCCAGTGGATTTTCTCTACATTGATGCTTTCAGGGGCTCTAGGCTGCTTCTTATTACAGCGTGTGTGTGCATTGTAAGGAAGTGGGGTGGGACTGTGGATTCACAATATGAAATGCCTGAAGTTTAAGCATTTGCATTTGTCCCGTGGATCAAGAAGGTCCCAGTCATAGCCGAGGAGTAGTTTCCAGAGTGGATCATAGGATCAACACTGTCCTCCCCAGGGGTCTGCGCAGCAGGCAACAAGGGATCGCCCCGGTTTTAATGAGGTGCCCTCATAACTGTGGGATGGGATGGGGTGGGATGGGATGGGTTTCGTGTAAGTCAGGGCACAGGCAGCAGCACGTAGTCAGTATTTGGGCCTGGCAGCTGAAGATGGTCGATGGCCCTGTGTGGGAGCCTGTCCTGGACCCAGCAGGGTGCAGGTGGAGTCGCTCATCCTGAAAGTGCATCCACAGCTGCCAGAGGAGGAGGGATGTGTGCTCATGGCCCTGGTCTACACATGTGCTTCTTCCAGAATCTCTGGAATTTGCTCACTGAGAAACAATATGCAATGGGAGATTCATGTCGATGATGTGACCCTTCTCCAGCTCCAGCCCTGCCAAGAGCAGGCAGGGGCTCTGCAAAATGTGTGTCATTGTCTGGCTTCCTCAGGGATCAGCCCTTTACACAAAGGGACTTCCCTTAAGGATAGGAATAGTGCTTTCTTGTTTTTCCATCTTGGAAGGCAGGGCAGCAGGAAGGGGGATAGGGTGATGAGGTGGATGATACTTGATGTAAAAGTTGGAGGTATTAAATAAGGAATTGATGGGAGAACATCTCTGGGGTGCTCTTTTTCTGTTTCCAGCTGTAGCTGTAGCATCAGCAATGCAAGCACCACCCTGACCAGCCAACCTTGTGATGACACAGGATTTTGCTGTAGAAAACAAGAGCTTGGAGGGGTTGCAAGAGGAGAAACAGTTTAAAAGCCCCTGCAGATTGCTATGTCATGGTCTCCTTCCTGCCAGCTGGCCTGTCCATCCTCAGCTTCCTGCTGGCTGGTGGCACCTCTGAAACCAGGACCACACCCTTCCTCCTCCTCTGGCAAGCCTGAAGCTCTGGGGGAGCACCAGAGTGCAGTTCTGGGGTGCTCAGCGAAGGAGAGGCTGGAGGCACTTCCTCTAAATGCTTCTCATTTGTTGCCTTCTAAATGCAGGCTCTTCCAGAGTAATGAATTTGTAAGTGTATCCTCTGGAATTGATTGAAAGACTAGTTTGCTGCTGTAAGGTATAATCCTACTTTAAAGACTCTCTAATTTGAAAAGATAATCTTATTTTAAGACTCTTGATATTACCAAGGCAATGCTTCCATTTAGGGAGGAAGGGGAGGAAAAGAATATAATTGGGATGAAAAAGAAAATGAAAAAAGAGCCTAGTAGTACCTTCATAAAACAGATGGTCCTTTCTCCAGCCACATGTAAAATAGAGTCCTGCCTGTGTGAGGATTTAGATGTAATTACAGCTGCCCTTGTAGCTCCCTCTGATGTTCTCTAAAGGAGGAAGAGAACTGTGTGTGCGCTGTTGTCTCTCTTGTAAAGGCCTGGAGGCCTCACACATCCGTGTCCCGGCATTTCTGGTGCTCCGGCTGCCGTTCAGCCAGGAAAAGGGACTGCTCCAACAGCAGGGAGAGATCCGTGGCTGGATCTGAGCAGGGCAGCTGAGGGATGGATGTTCCCCACAGGAGACACGGCATCAGGGGCTGTGTGGAGGATGATTGGGGTGTGTTGGGTGGTCTGATCGTCAGGCCGGGGACGGCCCCCAGTGCTTCACCTAGAGCGAGTGGAGGTCAGGAAACCGTAATAAATACCTCAGGGTGCGGGCTTGTTCCGGCTGGAAAAAGAAAAGGGCAAAGAAGTGGGGAGAACAAGGGGCATGTAGGTGGAGACCACAGCAAAAGCCTCCCTGTATAAAAGGTGTAGCTGCCCATTGTGTATTCTCTGCCCAGGTGGGGCAAGGGAAAGCTCATCTACACTTGATGGCTGTTGGTCAAGTTACCTCAAGAGCCCTTCTGGGAAGAACAGATTCTCAGGGATCCACTGAAATCAAACCACCCCGTTTTTGTGTCCAGCTTTCTCGTGTCATGTGAGGGAGGTGAGGGGGTTCCTCGTTCCTCTCTACTTCTCCTTTTCTCCCAGCAGACAGCAATTAATGCTTTTTCCTTGTCAGCACAGAGAGTGTATAAATGTTTGCATGTATATAAAAGGCATAAAAAACTTAAACCATCGCAGAGAGGAACTATTCTTTCACTTCTACACGGAAGTCAGGCTGCATTCTGACTGATCCTTTAAGGTCAGGTGATTGTGGTAGGAGGCTGCGAGTGGGGTGTGAAAGGAGCTGCCATTGATGGTGTCCCAGTCAGCTTTGTCACCTGCATTGTCACTTGGGCTGTGGCCACAGCAGTGTCACTGCTGCTGATCTGCAGCCCTGGAATGAGCAGGGGGTGCTGCCTGTGTCCAGTGGCCACTGCCACCGAGGAGCTGGGACTCTCCAGCAGGCTCTGCTGAGAGCATCCGGGGGCCTGGAGGGAGGGATCACTCTAAGCGTGGTCTGGAGCACGGCTCGTGGAGAGGAGCACCACGGCAGCATCCCACCTTTGGGACAGACCTTCCCGGCAGCCTTGTGCGGTCAGGCTCCACAGAGCTGGCCTCATCCACATCATCATTTGGGAACTAATAAGCGTGAGGCATCCAGATGGCAGGAATGATGTGTGTATTGTAGCAAAGCTAATGCTAACGCCCGGTGATAATGCAGTGTTCCTTGGGTATCGGTAGCGATGTTCTGTTCTAAAATGGTAATAAAGGGCACATTTGCTTATTAGTAATGAATGTCAAGCCATTCACCATCATGAAAATATCCTATTTCCATGACTTTGATAAATAGCTGCTGAAGCTCATGAATTTTTAACAGTAGTCCTATATTTAGGGGCTTTCAGTTTCTGAGTGAGATGAAAGGCTCTTCGGAGATGGAGTTCTGGAAGCGCCTTGTCTTCTGCAACCGCTGGTACCTATTTAAAGCCAGTGTTGTCTTTCTGATGTATGAATAGCGTGTTGACATTGATTGATGTGATTTTTATGCTGGAGATTGGGCTCTAAGCCTGCCTGTCACCATAAAGCAGAATGCATAACTGCAGAGGGACCTGCCGTGTACTTTGCTTCATCTGCATGTGCTGCGTGTTCACTTCTCTCCACAGTCGTAGAATAAACCGGACCGTGTCTTCTTGTGTTGTGCAGAAACCAGCCAGGAGGAAAACCGGAAAGCAAAACTGAAATCTGTCAGTGGGACCCCAGAGGAAAGGGCAGGAGCCAGCTGTGCCGTGTGACACAGGACGGGCCTTGGCCCTCTGTCCTGCCTGGGCTACTGGGAGCTCAGAGCAAAGCCTGTGCAGGGGTTTTCCAAGGATCCGGACCCTGATGGTGCTCACTCTCTGGCTCGGTCCCCTGAGCAGCACTGAGCTCCCCCATCAGGGATGCTCTTCTGGACAAAATGAGAGCAAGAAGGAAGAGTGGCACTATATAGATAATTACAAAGGAGATAAAAATCTCTCAAGCTTCCTGTGCCATTCAGAAGCTGAGATGTGGGGAACAGAAAGCATGCACTCTGTCAGGGCTGTGGTGGAGAGCCAGAACCCCCAGTTTTGCTGACCTCAGCCCTCGGCACTGATTCCAAAGGGTGTTGTGACAGCCTTGCTGCTGGAGTCACTTTGCAGCAGACTGAAGTCAATTAGAGATCCTTAGTCAGTGCTAATCGCTGGAAAGCTGTTGCTTCAGACAGTGCCATGGTGGTTCCCATCCGTGGAGGATCTTGCTGCATCCTCTTCTTTCCACAGCCATCCCCAGTTCCCAGCTGACTCTTCTCAGCAGAATGGTGTGCAGTTGCACTGATTCTTTCTAGAAATAACTTGATTCATCCCATTTCTTGGGACAGCATGTGTTTTCAGTCTTCTCTGAGACAGTCATTGCCAAGTGCATGATGAATGCGTGTAACACTGAGAAAATTGGTGAAATCTCAGCCTGGAGTAAGGGAATTGCTGGTGGCAGGAGAATTAGTAGGCTGAGAAACCTCCCAGTTGAGCCTGGACATGATGAACTTCACAGTGCAGTAGCTGAAAAATTGGATTAAATAATGCCCAGACCATTAGCTGGTAACTCTGGGGACCTGCCGGGTGGGCAGGTGGTGTGAGCTGAGGGTCCGAGATATGCTTGGAGGAGCAGAGTGGTGTTCAGAAATCCCAGTAAACTGAAGAAGGGGCTCAAGAAGATGTGAAGACGTTCAAAGGGCACAAGTAAGTGCCCTGTGCTGTGGGTTTCAGCCAAGCAGAGAGCTGACTGCAGCTCTCTTCCAGAAGAGCTGGGCTTGTGGCTGATCCTGTGCCAAGCTGAAGCCAGAGATGCTGGGATGCCTTGGAAAAGGCTGGCTACCATCCTGAGAGCCGTGCTGCTTTGTCACCTGAAAATCCCTCCCATGCTAATGTTTACACCTCCAAGAATTTCCTTTTAATGTACTTTCATTGCTCTATCAAAGTAAAGGATTGCTCTAATTTCCCCTTTAGAGATGCTTTAGTCAGGTGTAGCATTTTAACCTTGCAATCTTGGAATGGAAATTTTCCTTGCCAGTTTTATATGCAAAGAGCAAAATGATGGATGTCTGAAGTATGGGACTCGCTCTGGTTTGCTAAATATATTTACATAAGATATAAGTGCCTGAGCACTCCAAGCACCTTGTGTTGGGATGGAAATGGGAAAGCATGTCTTTGCCTCTGTTGTGGCTGGGAAGGGAAGGGACCAGATCCTTTGTGTCAGGAGTGTGAGCTTAAATGGAAAATCCTAACACACTTTGGGGTCCTGTCCTGTGCTCCCCAGGGTGTCAGGACAGGGGCTCCCTGTCATGGCAGGGCTGCCCTGCCTTGCCAACCAGCTCTTGGCCTCTAGAGGAGACAGGCCATGTGTCCTCATTATCCAGAAATAATCTCCAAATAATGGTAAATGCTGATTATATCCAAGTAAGAAAATAGTTAATGGGATGCCTAATGTAAAATAACAGAGAGATTGTAATAGCTTTAAGCATTTATACATTGGAGGGAGCTTAAAGCGTATTAGAGCTGCTCCACAGATGAGCCTGGGCAGTTTAAATGTTGAAATTCATTTGCAGGCAGTAAATCCCTGCCCTGATGGCATGTGAGAGGCAGAGCCCGTGGGGTGGCCTGGAGCAGAGCCTGCTCTGGCAGGAGGGCAGTGCTGGGTTGGGGGCTGGACTCCATGGCCTTTGAGGGCCTTTCCAGCCTAAAGGGTTCTGTGGGTCTAGGATCTCTGTCCCCCTCACAGCCTCCTCTGGCCCGAGGTGCTGTCCCTGTGCCACATTCCAGGTGCTCACAATGGCATCGCCCTGCTGCTTGCTGGGCAGGGCTGGCTTTGGCTGGCCCATGTTGAAGCTGCCTCTTTCCTGGACCACATGTTTAAGCCGCAGCTTTTAACGTGTTTTTGGCAAAATCCAAAAGTTCGATTCTTTGCAGGAGGGCTTTTTTGTATGCTTCAATCCAGGTTCCCAGACACCCCTTTAATGGGGCTAAGACTGAAGCTGACAGGGGAATTTGCTCCCCTCCTTTGAACTCATGGCATCCCTTTATCCAGTACTTGGGATGCTGAGAGATTAAAAAGTCCCTTCCTTTTCCCCCTAGGAAAATAAGAGAAGTGACAGCAGCATCTCTTCCTTTCCAGGTGGCTTTATAAAAGTGCTTCTTGTAAAGTTGCCTTTTTTGGTTAGTCTGCCCATGGATATGAACACAATATAAATATTTGTTCCACAAAATAAAGCTAATGAAAGAGGGACTGTATTCTGTTCCAAATCAAAAGAAGTCCGGGAACTCCAGAATAGCTGTAATTAAGCCAGTAAGTTATTAGGAATTTCTGGCAGTTCATGTGAGGACAGGAGCCAGCCAGGGATTTGTTCTTTTCTTGCTGTGGTTTTGCTAAGAACCTTCCTTGTGCCAGCTATTTCTGACCAGAGTGTGTGGCTGATAATGGATCGCTTTGCAGAAGCGTTGCATTTGTCAAGGGAAACGTCTTGATCCAACACCGACTGTGCTTAGGTCTGTAAAACTTGTAACACTGGCAGTTCTGCTGATACCTCCCCGCGCGTCCTTTCACAGGGAGGGATTGCTGCTCATGATGGGCGACGGGGGCGCAGGGCAGAACAAAATCTGCTGCAGAATCCCAGAAGGGTTTGGGTTGGAAGGGACCTTTAAGCCCATCCAGTGCCACCCCCTGCCATGGGCAGGGACACCTTCCGCTATCCCAGGTTGCTCCAAGCTCCATTTAACCTGGCCTTGGACACTTCCAGGGATGGGGCAGCCACAGGTTCTCCAGGCAGCCTGTTCCAGGGCCTGGCCACCCTCCCAGGGAAGAATTTCTTCCTGGTATCCAATCTACCCTTGCCCTCTGTCAGTTTAAGCATGCATATATATATATTTTTAAGCAGCTTAACTATAGCATGGTCAAGTGAAACACAGGAATATAAAAGCTCAAAGATCCTGGGGAACAATTGCCGGATTCTTGCTGTGACAGAAATTAGTCCTTGTACTGAGCAAAGGAAAGTATAACCTTCTCTTTAAAGGTCACTTGCTGCTGTTATTTGACTTAAACTCTCTCTGAACCATATGCTGTTGCATATTATATATTATTTCTGATTTCTCCCCCATTTATGTTGAGATATATTTGCTTGTTGCCCTTGGATCTCAACGTGCCTCTGACCTTGCAAGCAACTAGTTTGCACTGAAGCCAAGGCAGAATCTTCTTGACTTCACAAGGGCTCTGCTTATGTTTAGGGGTTTGTTCCTTCAAGACTTTACTTCCTTCAGCAGAGGAAGGCGTCAGGAGAGAGTGTGTACAGCTGGCATAGAGAAAGAGCCCACGATGGAGCAGGACTTGAGCCTGGGGGCACAGTGCCGCCCAGCACACAGCCAGGAGAGTCCAAAGAAAAGGGGGACCACACAACATGGGGTGTGCAGGGCTAGGCACTAAACGTGCCTCTCTCAAAGAAATGCATTTTGCAATTTCTGTGCAGTTCTGAACATCAGAAACTCTGGAGAAGTAGCAGTCAGATGTGCATGGAATGAGAAGCAGCTCAGCTGTTAGGGACACCCACAGAACCACGTGTGTTGTAGCTGTGTGCGTGTTTGCACCCAGATAAAACACCTCTGCAGTCTGAACCCACACGCCTGGCCAGAGCTGCCCTTCCTAGAACTCTGGTGCTGCGAGGCAGAAGCGGGGCTTCCCGGGAGCCGCAGTGCCGGCTGCTCCGTGGGTGGAGGGCCCTGGAAGCTGCTCTGCCAGCTGCTTTCAGGCTGTGATTTCTCTCGAGTGCTTCCTCCAGAGTCGCAAGGAGTAATGTTTGTTCTCACTTCCCATGCAAATGAGCTGCCGGTTCTGAATTGCCCGTGGTGCTCAGGGTTCACCATCTCGTATTCCCACATCCTCCATTTTCTCCCTCCTTTCTTTCCCCCAGCCCACACATAACTCACTCAGTAGAAACGCAGACCTCTCTCATTTTGGTCACACCACGCCTGCTCTGTCTGCTCATCCCAGCAAGAGGCACCTGTGAACACGTACCTGGCCAGGCTCAGTAGCTTCAGCGGGGGTGCTCCCACTGCTCTGCCTCTGGCTGCCACCTCTGTTGGGTATCTGCTGTCTGTCCCCCGAGGGGCTGCTCCCAGGAGCCAGGCACAGAGCCTGGAAAAGCCACTGTGAGGTGTGGGATGGTGCCTCTGGGGGTGCTGCATGATTTCCTGTGGGGGGCTGCACCCCGGCAGCAGCTTAGTGGAGACACAAGTGAAACATTAGCAAAATGTTTGATTTTTGATGTATCATCACAGTTTGGCTCTCTTTGCATTTTAGATCATGCCACTGCAATGCAAACACCATTTTCACTTGGCAGACAGTAAAACATTTATATATACATCTATATCTATATCTATATCTAAGCCCTCCCTTCAGAGAGAATTGGACTGATCTCATTGATTTTAAAGGCAGCTAAAGATGTTCACAGTTCCTTGCCTGTGCTGTGTGATTTAACGTCGTTCCCCGTGGGAGCAGGGTTTGGTGGGCTGTGTGTGCCCGAGCCGTTCTCCAGGCAGTGGGAGCTGTGAGGCCGCGCAGGTCCAGCAGTTCCTGAGCCCCCTCACCTCCCGTGCCCGCAGGTTCACCCTGTGAGGGACAGACAGCAGGGATGCAGAGCCGGTACTGTTCCAGGGGTGCTGCTGGAGGTCAGGGAATTGGGTGAAACACTCTGCAGGTAGGTGCTGAGTGTGATGTTGTTGTGCACCCTGAACCCAGCAGCAATCTCGAGCTTGAGTTTAAAATAATTATTCTGAGTGTACAGGGGGGAGGAAGGTAACTAATTGCTTTAAAGTTTATTTTTGTTTCCCTGTGTGAAAGGGATGCATGGATGCAAAAAACGTTATCTGGGTTCACATCACAAGGTCTGCTCCACTAACATCTGTCCCTCACAGGTGACAACAGCAGAATTCGCAGAGAAAGAATTGTGGGGACAGCATGAGAAAATGAACCAAGGCTGTAAATTTGTGAGTTTTCTGTGCTGGTAATTCATTGGCCAGGCTCAACATCTTTCGTCTGTTAAAGCAGTGGGAGATTTCCCAAGGGTTTTCTTGACCCCAGAGCAGATACACTGGCTAGCAATATAAAGACTTCTTAAAAAATAAGTGGCTGTCACAGCTTTTATCTATTGATCCAGTACAGTGCTGTGTTTTTTGAAAAGTAATCCTTCTGGAGAGGTGGGGACATTAAATGTGAGAGGGAAAAGAGTAGCTGGGAGGAGGGTTGTGAGAAGTGCCACTCTCTGAGGAGTGGTACAGCAGCACCTTCCCTGCACACCTGGCCTGGGCAGAGACAGGTTTGTGTTGTGCCAGCAAACCCTCTGAGTGCAGTGCGATGCAGAGCATTCTGTAAGTCACCTGTGGCCAGGGCTGAACAGGGCTCCAACTTTAAAGAATTGCACACTGATGGAGAATAACAGGACAAGAATTCATTCTAGCTCATTGTATCATGACTGAAGTAATTTTCCTTTGATGGATATAGATCCAAACTTTTCCTCTGAATCTGGTGGTACCCTTGTGATGGTGTCTCCAAAAGGTGCAGTGCCTGTGAGAACACCTGGAGTCAAGTGCAAAAGAGCATAGCCTCTCACATCTAATGCTCATCTGTTCCTGTGATATTTAGCTCCCGTTCCAAGGCAAATCCATACCTTGCTGGCAGCCATCTAATTCCAGTTACTTCCAAATGCTAATAATCCTGGTATTTATTCATAGTTCTGCAAGTTGCCAGCACAAGATAGAACTGCACTCCTGGAAGGAGTGTTGTGTTGAGCTGCAGACTCCTGCCCTCAGTTTTCTGGGAATGTGCCCCTCAGGAACTGAAAACTGGGACTGAGTTGTGTATGTCCAAGGGCTGGAACCCCCCGGGAATGTGCTGGGAATGGGCCGGGTGCTGGGCTGCTCCCGGAATTGTGTCTAATGCCCACTCAGGAGGTGACTGGGGAGGTGCTGAGCTCTGTGAAGATCCTGCCCTTCCACTGCTCCACGCTGATACCTGCCAAGTCTGCAGGACCAGAGTGGATTATTAGGCAGAAGTCTTTTGTTCTTTGAGTTTAGGTTCATTGGCAGGGTGGTTGGGGTTTTTTCTGTGCGATCAAAATAAACCTGGCAAAATCTGCACCTATTTTCTGTACAAAGGCTGGGGACTCTTTTAAGCGAAATAACAAACTGTCTGAGCTTTTATAACCCGCTAAATAGGGCAGCTGTTGTTGGAGTGGTGTTCCAGCAGCACGCTTTATTTCTTCTTAGAAAGGAGCTCCTGTGTTTTGCAAAGCTCTCCTCTTGTCTGTGCTCATCTGCACCTGATGCAGCTAATAAAAATGCAGCAGATTTCAAATTTGCATACATTATTTTATAATTGCATGCTTCCAAGTGTAACCCACTGAAAGCGTTCGTGTTCGGACGATGTCCTGGAGGATGTGGTGATGGACATCTTGGATTTTCCCTGAAAAGGAGGTGCATTTCCTGCCAGTGTGGGGTGGGAAGCTGAACCCGAGGGAGCACTGGGCATTTTTGCTGTGCACAGGAAGGAGGGCCAGGATTCCCAGGCACTGGCACTAGAGACAGCTTATGCTATTTTTGTAGTGTGTTTTCCCTGTATGCCTTTACCTTAGGTGCACTTCAGGCTCCTTGAACCTCCCAGAGACTCTTGATAAAGGGATTGGATTTGGATCATCTGTCTATAATGAATGTAAAATCTCGGAGGCAGCTGCAGGAGGAGGGGAAGCACACACACGTGTATTAGCAAACCATTTTGCATATTGCTGCAGGCAGACCTCCCTGTGTTTCTTTTGCTTGTGGAACGGGGAATGGTCAGGAATGTTTCTGAAGTTGTGATGAAAACATTGGGTTTTCACAGAACGATGTTTTGCTGAGGAAAGATGAATCCTTTCCACCTGATTTACCTTCATTGTCTCCCAGCTTCCATAGTGTTTAGTGTTGCTTGTTGGGGTTTTTCTCACTCCTGTCCTTATGCTGGTACCTCCCTGACTACTTCCTTAGGCTGCACACCTAAGGGTGTTTCTGGCAACTTTTGTCAGCTCTAGCACAGCACACATGCTGGGATGGGAGGAGAAGGCAGCCTGGCAGGACTAGTTCTGCCTCGGAAGGAAGTAGTTACAGCTCCTGGAAGTAGCTACAGCTCCTGGCAGGTGAGTCTTGACTGGCGATAAGAAGTCACAGGCATGGCTGGTTCTTATAAAGCAGAAGGGTATTGCGGTGCTCCTCCTTTATGGGTATTTTAAAGATGCCGTCTGTACTGCTCCAGTAGCTCCTGCTAGTTTGTTAGGACTCATTATAGCATTTACCAGTCCATAGGAATACAATTAACAGTAATAACCTGAGCCTTTGGGCAAAAGGGTGTATGTAAAAAAGAGTGTTCTACTCCTCGGGATGCAGTGCCTGGGTAGAGCTGTTGCTTGCACAAGGAACAAAATTGAAATGCAGCTGCCTTTTGCTCAGTTATTGCTTCAGACGCAGCAAAACCGGGAGAGTGAGCTGGATTGTTTTTCCATTTAATCATCTGTGCAATTGCTAATTAAGTTCCTATTGCTGGAGCTTTATTAACGCTCAAGATGTGAAAGGCAGGAAGAACGCAGTTTGATTTTTTCCAGCTGATGGCTGAATGTGAAGAACTGACCATTAGCAGAAAGCTGTTGTTTCAAAATCTGGAATTACTGAGAAGCACTTGAATGCTAGAGCATCGTCTTCACACTGGCTTTTTGGTTTATAACCCAGAGCCATTCCTGCAGCCTAATTGGCAGGCTGTGCTTAAGAGCTTTATAATCCAATTAACATCCAGAGCAGTAATAAAGCATTTGAGCAAACAGAGGGAATTTGTCTTTCAGTGACTTGCGACAATGTATTTGCAGCAAAGGCTGTGAAGTGCATGGTGTACTCCTCTTGATGGTTCTGTGGAATGCTGGGCAGTGGGAAGAGAGCTGCCAACCCCCCCAGGAGATACCGCACCTGCTCTGGACAGCTCTGGCTGCTTCCCTCGAGCAAGGAGCCGTGCTGTGCTCTAGGGGCGTGTCTGTCCCCCCTTGGGCACCTGTGGGTCACAGAGTGGTGCTGGCCACAGAGGCAGATGGCACAGTAAACATTTGGGGAAAGGTGGTGCCCGAGGACAAGGTAAGCCGAGCCACAGGGAGGTGAGGCAGAGCCTCTGGCAGCTGGCTGCAGGGCTGGGTTGGGCAGCCTCTCGCTGTGTCACTGAGCAGCACGTGGGGTGGGTGTGAGTAGCTGATTAAACATCTGAGCTTTCTTTCCCCCCTCCCCGCTTTTTGCAGCTCTCCATGAATTCCCCAATGACATCTTCACGAACGAGGACAGGAGACATGGAGCTGTGGTCCTGCACGTTCTCTGTGTAAGTGTTGTGACTTTGCCTTTCTTCTCCTGCTGGCGTGGACAGGGCCCGGCGTGCTCCAGAGTTGTGATTGAAGTTATTTTCTCTTCAGTGCATTTTCATCTCCTGTATGGACTGTGAGGTCAGGGATGTGATAGGTTTTGTTCTTGGGATCTTCTGATAAAAAGGAGTCGATAATGGAAGGATGGTTTAAACTTGTTTCCTGCTTTCATTTCTTCTGTAGACACCGTTAACATGTCAGGCCATAGGAAAGAGAAAGTTATCTCTGAAAATGGATCAGTTTGACATCTTTAAGATGAAAACTAAGTGTCAGAGAGCTAAAAGATACAAGATTTCTGCAAGAAGTAAATCTGGAATACTCTGCAATGTATGGGATAATATTATTGACATAGAAATATCCATGGGAAATTACATGGATTGGAAAGTTTGCTTTATCAGCTCTATGAGTTACATTAGAGGCATTCTTAAGCAGCCAAGAAAATACCCACTTCTAATGAATGTTTAAAAGCTTCTAATGATTTTTAGTCAGCTTAAATGAGCAGTCACCATTAGCTCTGAGAAGTGATTCACGATTTCTTTTTGAGTATAAATTAGATTGTATTGTGTATTTTAATGTGAGCCCTCTGTGTTAGGATTTTGTTTTGGCTAAATGGCTGCAAAAATTTGTTGAGTAACGTTGCTATTGACTGTGCCTGGGAAGTTCAAGAATCCCAAGTTTCCATGGGAACATTGAGCTTTGAGATGTTTTGGAAACTGAGCACTGGACCCGAGCTGGATTTTTCATCACCCACAAGAATACTTCTAAAAATTAATCTATTAATTCGGTTCTGAATGTGCCTTTAACGTGTATCAAAATGGAGTCTGGAGGACTGAAGTGTCTACCTCAGAATAAAAAGAAAAATCTGTTTTCAATGAGAAATAGAAAAGCAACCACTGTCCCAGCAGAAGTGTACTCAGTTTCTTCCCTTCCAGCAAGCAGCAAGACAGCTCCCTTGATCCGTCGGTGCTCTGTCATTCTCCGTAGCAGTTTTGTGGACTTGGGAGAATTTACTGACCACTCTTTGTCTTGTGGTCCCTGAGGTGCAGGACCTGGCTGGGTTCAGCCTCTTGAGCACTGGGGTAGTTGGGGACAACCTCTTGTCAAAGACAAAAGTGATACTCGGAGAAAACAGACAACTGTCAGCATTTAGCACCCTGCCTCTAGCCTGGGCTGGAAGGGGTGGTCTTCGTACTGGGGCGATGGACCTCCAGTTCTGGTTTTTACCTCCCAGAAATACAGTTACCAAACGTGTGATGAAATCAGAGCATAAGCAGAGATGCACTTTTTGGGGGAAAAAGGATACAGACACAGAGTTTCATTGTCTCCACTGAGGTTTCTTCATGGGTTTGAGGAAATCACACTGTAAAAGGGGCTCTGTAATCGTAGGGAGAACAATGCAGTGATGATTAGAGGTCATCCTCATGCTTCTCATGTTAGTGACCTCCGCTTAAACAGTTTCTATTCATTTCAGTAAAAATGCTGTTCTCTCTCCTCTGCCCCTTTGCCCATACTTTCATGTTTATTTCTGAAAGACATCAAGACAAAGCTGATTTATCAGATGCCAGAGGAATGGGACAAAAAGCTATCACTGGGACCTTGGGGGAGTGCAGGAGGCTTCCTAGGGCATCTTCTCCCTATTGTTTAACAAAAGGGAAAAAGGACCCCAGCAAATCTTCACAGTGGGGCTGTGTGAATTACTGAACATGATCTGATGCTTCACAAAGATGAAAGTTAATCCCTAAACACTTGAAAAATCCAGGAAAAACTGGGCATGTCAGCAATAGTTTTAGGTCTGAAGTGAAAATACTTTGGTTTGAAGGAAAAGTGGGCCACTGAGGGTACATTGCAGGTTGGAGTCATGGTGTTTAATTTCTCCTGGATACTTTTTCAGAGCTCAGCAGCTGACTGCTTCACTGCCATTCATTATTTCCATGTCCCCTCTGAGAAGAGGCTGAGCTGCTACAGACAGTAACTCCCCACTAAGTCACTGGTTTGGGATGTTCAGAGGGGCCTGGATTTTAAGTCTGGTGCCGTTCCTGCAGCCTGGGAGCTCCCCAGCACCTGAGAGCTTCTTTTTGCAATCTTAACGTTGTTTGTAGAATCATAGACTGGACTGGATTGGAAGGAACCTTCAATGTTATCCTGTTCCAACTCCCCTGCCATGGGCAGGGACACCTTCCACTATCCCAGCTTGCTGCAAGCCCTGTCCAGCCCAGCCTTAGACACTTCCAGGGATGGGGCAGCCGCAGCTTCTCACAGCATCCTGGGCCATGGCCTCAGCCCCCTCACAGGGAAGAATTTCTTACTAATAGCCAATCTCCCTTGCCCTCTGTCAGTGTGAGGCCATTCCCTCTTGTCCTGTCACTCCAGGCCCTTGTCAAAGTCCCTCTCCAGCTCTCTTGCAGTCCCTTTGGGTACTGGAAGGCTGTGTAGTTGTTCTCTTAGCCTTTTCCTGGTTTTCAGTTTGTTCCAGCTGATGTTCCTGTGCAGACCTTCAGCCCTGCCATGCTCAGGGGTGCTGGCACCTGTTACCCCCTCGAGACAGGAGGGAAATGGCTGTGCTGAGAAATTCCCAAGGTTTTGGCTGACAGCTGAGAAGGGGGGGTTTGGGTCTCTGCATTATCCCGGTGTTTTTGACAGCACAGCATTGCTTCCCCTTTTTCCAGCTTTCTCCAGCAAATCTGGAGTGCAGTGCCAGGATATGTTGGGTTGCCAGTGTGAGGAGCCTGTGCCTGGTCAGAGTTGAGCCTGTCCCTGGGCAGAACTGGGCCCTCCGTGCTGAGCAGGGTGGAGGAGCAGTGTGTGTGCTCAGCCATCCCTCCTGCTCCTGGCTCGCCACTGCTTCCTGTAGCCATGGGAACAAGGGCTCTGACAGGCACCTGCCTCCCTCCTGCGAGGCACTGGGAAATGTAGGTCGCCCTGGATGGATCCTGTCTCTGTTTCTGCATCGGGTCAATGCCCAGACACGTCTCATTTCTGCAGCACAGAGCTGTCTCCTTACGTGGTGATTGCTCCGGTGCCCTGGCCATCCGTGCTGATACTGTGTGAGCACTGCTGGGCACATCGTGGTACACAGGCTGCTGGCCGGAGTAAACCCGGGCTCTGTGGCTTCCTGCTTTGGTTGGGGTTGTTTAATTTCCCTCCAGCAATGGAGTTTCGGGTGGGTTTGTAATGCAGTCAGAGCTGAGGAAAGCCCTGTGCTTGGTCAACACGGTGTTGGGAATGGCCCCTTGCTGGTCCTGCCCCCGGGGCAGGGGGTTTGTGGGGCAGCAGCAGGCACGGTCACCTCGGCCTTTCCCAGCCCCCTGGGAGGAAGGCAGGGCCACAGGGATTGCTGCTCCTACAGCATTATGCTGTCTTGTGAAAAGCCTCTTTAGCTCAGTAAAGCGAGTTTTAGTTCGAGTATGAAGAGTGTCACAGGAAGCTCAAAGGACTGCTGGACAAACATGAAAAATGGCCATTTGTGTCCTGGGCAGTGGAACAGGTATTTTGAGTAAGATACTTAGTTACCTTTGATGCAGAGATTGCAGTTACTCTGATGCTTGTTTGTTAGAACCATCATTTTAAAATCGGTCCTAATGTAGTACTTAATCTGGCATTTATAATCCTTTTATGCAGGGCCATTGCATTTTCCTAATTTTTTAATATCCTTTGGAGGAGGAGGGCTGAGTGTCTTTGAGTGTGTTGCCTGGCTAAAGACTCTCATATCATCACTTGGAGCGGTGCTGGGGCTGAGCCTTATTTTGTGAGTTGTGTCCTCCATGTTGTGCTCTGCTGCCGTGGCACAGGCCATGTTCTGTGTCCCCCAACCACTTCCTTTATTCCAGTGGCAGTTTCAGGTGGAACAGGCTTCAGTCCATGCTGCCCTGCTGCTTCCCGGAGCTGCTGCTCCCATGGTGCCTGCGAGGACAGGGGGGTGTGTGCTGAAGGAAAAATCCATGGGACTCTTTGGTGGAATCTTGGGATAACTTAGGTGGAAGATGATACCACCTCATCAGCTGCTGAGTGTCTCAGCCGTGCTGTTGGCCTTCTCCTCACGTTTCATGCCATGCAGACTGGCCTCCCTGATGCTGCTGCCTTCCTCCCTCTTGCATAAAATAGCCCCCACCGGTCACTGGTCTCTTTCCGAGTCTGGCTTGACATTGAATTAAATGTTTTGGTTGTGTTCCTGCTGGCCCAAGCTCTAAATATTGCTTTGTTTCGTTTGTTTAAAAAGCAACCAAACAAGAAAAGCCCCATCAAAAAACCCCATAGAACTTCCAAGGAAGTAACAGTTACTGTCCTCATGTGTTCACTGACTGTGGGTAGCTTCCAGTGATTTAGTGTGTGAACAAGGCTGGGGTTTAGCCACACACTCCTTAGATTCCGACACTTTACACTTCATTGCACTCCAGCCACTTGAATAAAATTAGGGAAGACTCACAGCCAAAACCAGATTTGCAACGAGGTCATTACAGTAAATGCTGGAGCGTACAGGTCAGTGAGCTCTCAGCCTGGTGTTAGCAATCATCCCGAGGAGTGCAGCAGGTCTGGCTCCTTGCTTCCAGCTCCTGCAGCAGAGTGCCACTCCTCGAGGGGGATGAGCAAGAGCCTGGGGGGTCAGTTCCTTCACATTTGTTTTTCCGTTCCTTACTCATTTCAGTGCCGTTGTTGCCTTTTGTCTTGTACCTGATCCTACTAATGAGAAAGCATGGGTGGACAAAAGAAAATTCCCTTTTCACCCTTGAAGGTTGTTGTTGTGCCCTCTACAAACCAGGACACCATGAGATTCCACTTTAATACCTGCCCATGGGTGCTGGGTCATGGAGATGCTTTGGGAGTCTTGTGTGCGCTGGAAGCAATACAAACCCTCCCCTGGGATCATTTGAATGTGCATATAAAAATTCAGAGAAGGAGTTTCCTAAACTGAAAAACTGGTGGGTGTCTTGCCCCTGGTGCCTCTGGTGAGCACCGCGGAGCTCGGCATGGTCTGAGGGCACACAGAGACAGGGCAGTGCGCATGTGCCACGGGTGGGGGCATCTGGGGTGAGCTGGTTGGGCTCTGGGGCACTGCTGCTGTGGTGGCTATCTCCCCTCGGCCCCCATTTCCTCGCCTGCCCCCGGGAGGAGCAGGAAGCCCGGCAGCCGTGCGGAGATCTGTGCTCCATGGGTGTGGATCATGTCCAACAGAGAGGATGCACTCACTTCACAGGGATGATGCTGATGGACAGATTAGCGTTCTTGAGAGGCATTACTGTGTGTTTGGGCAGGACAGCGAGGGCATGACCCGCTGCAGATTAATATGATTAGCAGATCAAATATCCAGGCTGAAGTTAGGCAGCCACTGTCCGTTGTATTTCAATGGCATTTGGCCACAAAACTCTCCGGGGCCGTTTCTGATCCTTGCTCCTTTGATGCACAATGCCTGCGAGCCATTTGTTTCCTTTGTCTCTGTTCACACAGTTGGTATTGTGTCAGCAGCTAGTGCTCCCTTTGCAAGATCAGGTTCTTTACTTCACCCAGCAGAGCTCGGGACCTGCAATTTTGCTTACTCTTGTGGTCCTCAGTCTGCTTTGCAGTGTAAGATTTTCAAAATGCCTGAGTTACACTTATTCATGTTTATGAGGAGGGACAAAGAAGCACAGAAACTGTCCAAGTGACATTCTAGCGCCTATTCCTCAAGATTGTGTCAGAATCTGTTGGTATGATGAAATTTCCATCTCTAATCCTGAAAAAAAATACACCTGAATTATTTTTGAGCTCAAAAAGTTTTCATGGCTGAGATGTATAGTAATTACTGGCTTTTTGCAGCAAAGCTGTAATTCTGGCAAATTAGAATCCGTGTTTTTGATGGGGTTGGGGGATTTAAACCTCGTCCTGGAAAATCAAAACAAGAACAAAAACCTGGAGGCCGTTTTTATTGCTGCTTTCTCTCCAGAAAACAATGCTCTGGTCTCCTTCCTTCACCTGAGCTTTTGCAAGACTTCAAGAACAAACAAAGCCAGAGGATGTGTGGGTGATGTGCCGGTAACTGTGATTCCCTAGGATTAAGACACTGTTTTTCTGTGTGGATGTGAGCCACACTGTGCCCTTTGCCTCTTGGGGCAGAGATCAGGCCCCAGCACATTCTGTTTAATAGTACAGAAACTCAGATTAAATGCTTCTTGCATGAAATTGAAGAGCTGATTGGCTCGGTGTCCTTTCGAGTCTTGTGTTCCCCCCCGGTTTCATTTGTTCCTATGTGAAGTTCAGCAGGATTTACCACTGGGACCCAGGTGACATGGCAGGGCGCTTCAGTTGCAGAAAACAAGCTCCTTTCCCCTTTTTCAGAACACTGGATTTCAAAAATGACTCCTCCAGGGTTTAGATTTTCACAGAACACAGCGATAAAAAAGCCTTGCACTGCACAACGGGGGAAAAAAGGAAGGCAGAAATACTTCAGTGTGGCTTAGCAATGTCCATGGAATTAAAAAAAAAAAAGGAGCCTTTACGGTGATGATAAAATGTTGGCAGCTTTTGATAGTTTGTAAGAACTTTTGGATAAATACTTCACGATCTTTCAGTTAAATCCCAGACAGCTCTATGAATTCTCTTCTCTTCTTGCAAGAGCATTTTATTTTCTTGACAAGTCTATACCAAACCAAACCTGAGATGCGCTGGGATGCTGCCGTTCAGTTCTGCGTGACAGTCTCCAGACTCAACCTCTTCTCTTCCCCGTTGCAGGCTGTGTACATGTTCTACGCGCTGGCAATCGTCTGCGATGACTTCTTCGTCCCTTCGCTGGAAAAGATCTGCGAAGTAAGTGTTAGAAGGTGTTCCTTCCTGGTGTGCTGCTTTCACAGCAGTTCTGGAGAGCCTCATGGTGTGGTGGCGGTGTGTTTACTGTTGTCCTGCAGTGTCACTCGTGCTGCTTGTCTCGTTGCTCAACGTGACATGTGTGCGTTGACTCAGTGCCGTGTTGTCCCTCGCAGGACAGGCTCTCCAGGTTCACACTATGGTGGTTGCTGTTGCCTCTCGTTCATGTGCCTTTGCAAATGTCTCTGCAGAAACACCAGGCCCTAGCCTTAGCTGACACAAATTAAAACCTCTGGTGATTTTACCCCAGTAGAAATTGCAGATCTTGTACCTTGCCCTCGAAGTCATGACTGTCATACGTTGTGTTGTGTGGGTGTAGGTTGTAAAGCAGCAGGGACAGCTAGGTCAGCTGTAAAGAAGCTTGTGAATGCTTCCAGCAATTGCAAGGGACTCTGTTTCTCTCTAGTAAGGTTGGGATGCCTAAATTTTAGAAGACAAGGAGTACATTTCGGCCTAAATCAGCTCAGGCAGCTACAGAGCGAACACAGACCGTGTGCCCAAAGTTACTGTGAGCCATATCTGCTGTCAGCTCCAGGCAGAAAAATCTGTGTGTGTGGAAAATACGGTTTGGCCTTGGCAGTGAGAGGTCTGTGTCATTTGTAGAAGATGCCTGTCCTTGTGCCTGGGAGCGAGTGTCACCCGTCAGGGCGTGGGCTGTGCTGGCCCTGGGAGAGGTGTGGAACTTGGCAGGACAAGTCATTTGTGCTGACAGCTCTGATGGAAGCTCTCTCTAAACTAACGTGGTATTTGTAGTTCAGCACCCTGCTCTGTGCGAGCCTTTTTTGCATCATAAGGAAAAAAGCCCCCAGGAAATTCCACTATTTTGGTGCTGAACTGTAGAGGTAACTGAAGGGTAACAACACAAGGCAGGAGCTTCTGGCCTGCAAAGTTGCTGCACCCTCTGGGGCTGAATCTGGGGAACCGCACTGCAGGGTTCAGGAGAGAGAACACTGGTGTGGACATGGGGGTGGGAGATGCTGGGGATGTAGACATGCTGAGTTCTTTAACCTCCCCTCTCCCAGGCAAGTGAACCTCACTGGGAAATGTGGCTCTAGAAGCTGGCTCAGGTGTCTGTGGGTGGTGTCCAGGACAGGCTTTGGGATGCTGTCAATATGTCCAAGGGCAAGGCAGCCACCCAGAGGGACACAGGGAGACAGGAGATGGAGGGAGATTCATTATTTTTCCTGACTGAGCACTTGTTAAATGCCACCCATGAGTGTGTTTTGATTGAGCCTCACTCATGGCCCAGAGGCCTGACCTGAGTCTGTGGAGCACTGGCTTCTGTCACAGTTCTGCCAGGGGCTCTGAGTGGCCATGGACAAGCTCCATCGCTTCCCTGCACCTCTGTTTCCTGCACTGCTCGGTGGAAATGTGATCCTGGACTGTGTTTGCAAATGACAGTGGGAAACACTGTGCATGGTGTTAACAGTTTCTAACTTCACTGGTGGTAAACTTCATTGTCACAAGCAAGGGGTTCTTTTACGGTCATTAACTCTCTGCACATGCAGGGTCTGTGTGTCTCCACCTGCCCCAGAAGTTGGTTAAACAAGTGCCAGCCTTATGGTGCTATTTGTTCTTCTGACAAATTCTCAGGTATGCTTGGGTTTGTACAGACATCTGATGTCTAAAATGCAAACACCCTCCCTGTGTGATTTGCTGCAGTATTTGCAAGCCCCTGGGCCCTAGAAGGCAGTTTTCACTTGCCCAGATCTTTGCTTTTTTGGATATTTGTTGTCTTCTGAATGGTACACAACAATTTCTCATGTGCCTTAGTGGTTCTGAACCATTCTGCTATCCAGCACCACCAGTAAGGTGGTGATAACAATTCTTATTCAACTGTGTGTAAAAGAGAAAGCTTAGCAATCGAACACCAGATCTGGAGTACTTGTATTGAGAAGTTACTGTCCAGGAGAAAGGTGCTGTGTCATTGGAGATTATCAAAATGGGTCATAGAAATGGATCAGACTTTAACTGTTCTATTGCTCCTGCTTGATTCTCTCCCAGAAAGGTCTTTTCTCACCCCTTAGGTGATGTTTGGAGACATTCAAATATTTTTATGTATTTTATGCACCAAGAATTCAGGCCTCATGCCTGAAGGCTTTTTTGGCCTTGAAGATCAACCAGTAGTTATTCCAGGTCTGCTCACAGTTTAGATGCTCTAATTCTAAAATAAATGTCCTTTTTCTAGCTTAGCTCCATCTAGTTTGGGAAGCAGTTGTTGAGTTGAACCAACAAGCCATTTGCGCTCCCAAATGTGTGTTGACATGAGAATTTGCTCCAGAACACTTGCTATGGTAGGCAGTCACATTCTGTGTTCGTTCAGATGTACTTACAACAAAACCCTGATTTTATTTTGTTCTCTAAAGCAGTTTCTACTTGCACTTGCCTGGCTGCTCCATTCCTGGTTTTGCAGAGCGTTTACACGACGTCAGTGGCAAACATTTGCCTGCAAATACGTTTTTGCCTCCTACACAGGGCACTGTTTTCTGCTCTGTAGTATCAGCTTAATCATCATGTGCATTTCAGTGAATTCTCTAGAAACTGTCCTCGAGGGCACGTACTGTAGCTTTGAATTAAACCACCCCCCCAGGAAGTCAGCACAGCTGGTTTCCTTGGCTGGTGGCTTTGCTTTCAAGAGGCACCGTGAGTTCCAGCAGCTATTGTAGGATGGCTGTCTCCATAGTTTCATAGGGCATCCTGCAGAAGAACCTGGCCTTTGGGGATCTGCTTCTGGTCCTGTGAACTTCCTCCATGATAGTTTTAATCCTGCTTAAAATCATTTTCCATAAAGCTGTATTTTATCGGGTTCCACAAGCTTTTTTAGCGCTCCAGCAATGCCGTGGCCGCCTGCTTCAAAGGCATTCCTAGTGAGGGCACATCCTGTCCTTTTCCCTCGTCCCCATAACTTACGTACAAAGGGCAGTTACCTATGTAGGGTCAGTGGATAGAGTTACCCTCCCTTAGGGGCCAGGAGTATCCCTTGTAGAATTTTTAGAGAAGGCTGCTGTGAGGATTTCTGCACTCTCGTCTCTGTGCAGAGGTACTTTGGCAAGGATGAAGCAGCAGAGGAGCCCTGAAGTGTTGCAGAGGAACGGGGACGCAGGGAGGTTTTCTGTGTCCTGCCAGGCAGGGGGAGCTGCCTCAAAAGCCAGCTCTGCCAGGGACACTTCCCACCACCCTGGGCTGCCTTCCCCGTGCTCCTAGCTGCCTTTCCCACAGTGGCAGCCACTGCCTTGGTGTAGTAACAGCTCAGGGCTGGTGGCCGTATGGCAGGAGCTGGTTGTTGCTCCTCTTTGACAGGGGAAGGTGCCTTGTGGCATCTGCTGAGCTGCAGCTGGTGCAGATGGAGCAGTGGGAGTGCAGACAACAGAGAGGGTGTAATTAACCAAGGAAGTCTTTGGAAGCAGCATGTGCTGATGAAGTTTTCATAGAACAGCGGGACCTTTCCCTTGCAGAACCACCCATTTTTTAGACAGTCCCTGGGTACTGCTGAGGGACAGGTACAGGAGGTAAGTGATGTAGCCCAGGAGAAAGGGGGTAAGGAGAGGGTAAATGTCCAAGGTGTGAGTCATACCAGGGAACGTGGCTGGGGGTGAACCAAGCCTGAGCCCCAGCCCTGCCCTTTATGGGCCAAAGGGGAAGAGGTGAAGTGGGTGTTGCTGGGGTCATGGAGCAGACATACCTGTGAGTGGTGAAGCTGCCTTCTTCTTGTGGGCAGTGCTGACCTTCCCCTCCTCTCAAGAGGTATCACTGGCATAACCTGCCCTCTCTGCCAGGCCATGCTGACTTCAGTAGCCAATGCCTGCGGTGACTTTTCCCCTACACTTAACCTTTGTTTACACTAAACTTTACAGGTGTCCACTCTCGGCAGGCCATTTAAGGTTGGGAGTGGGATTCCTTCAGCTGCTCAGTGTGGTAATCAGTGACTCTGTGTTTCCCTGCAGCGCTTGCATCTTAGCGAAGATGTGGCTGGGGCAACTTTCATGGCAGCAGGAAGCTCTGCTCCCGAGCTGTTCACATCTGTCATAGGTAAGGAGCCTGCTGCTGCCGCTTCCCAAAACCTGCACGTTTCCCTGGCTGTTTTCAGAGCTGAAATGGGACTGCTGCCTGCCTGCAAGGTTTGTTATAATCCCTCCTGGGCACACGTGAGACTGACTGGGGGGACTCCTCACCAGGTGAAGTGACTGAGAGTGCCATTATCTCACAGCAGGGCTTGGATGTGACCCTGCCGAGCCAGGACTGGTGGGCACCTCACTGTAGCTGCCCATTAGCCAGGCTGCACCTACAGCCTTATCCTCTCCTGTCCACTTTCCTACCCCATCTGCCATGCCAGCTCCAGGGCACAGTGGGAAAGGATTTCCTCCAGCCTCCTGGGCTGGTACCCTGACACACTGTTCATGTCCTCAGCGGCAGGTTCTCTGCCATCACCTCCCCTCCAGTTAGTCTTCCAACACCACTTTTCGCTGGAAAAGCCAGAGTGGGGAGGAGAGGAGGATTTGAAATGCTTTCTCACAGCAACAAGTTGGTCAGAACATCACACTTCTACAGCAGCTCTCTGCTCATGGGAAGTGTGATGAAGGGATTCAGCAGTCCCTAAGTGTGCAGAACCCAGGAAACTCTTGTGGTGCTCCCACAGCCGTGAGGGGAAGAGGACTGCAGGCAGTGTTACAGTGATGCTGTAGCTAAGCACAAGGGTGAAGTGTTCCTGCAGTTTGACTCACCCACATCTCTGTTGGCAGGGGATCATTGGGGCAGCAGCTGGGAGGGTACAGAGGGCTCTCCATCACCAAGCAGAATTAGTTCTCAGCTCAGATACTCTCTCTAGGAGACACTTCTCTTTCAGTCACACCTGCCAGAGGGAGAGTAAAAGTTAATTCACGCAAAGCTGTGTGTGCTGCAGAGAGGTCTGATCACACAAGGAAAGCCTTAACCTTTGGGAACTTAAATTGGACCCAGTTGCGGTTGTCTTTCAGTTAAGGGTAGTGCAGGGTGAAAATAAAACCAGGCTCCTTCAGGCAGCTTATAAAAGCCCTGATGGTCATCAGATAATTTTCCTGCTATGGTGTAACCCACCAGGTGCCGTGTGTCACTTGGCAGGTGAGTGCTTCTGTGTTTCTGAGAAAAGATAAAGCTGGAACAAATACATAAACTGCACTGGCCAGATAAATACTGTTGGAACCTTAAAAGCAAGTGGTGAATTTAAACAGACTGACAGCTAGCAGGTAGATGGGGTGTTATTTTTAGGCTGGCTTCCTAAGGAAAGGATTTTGTGCAGCACCATGATGCATGTGTCTGTCAGTTCATCTCCCTCACCATTAACCTCATTGGCCAATTTTAACCAAATTTGACAGAAGAGCTCTGAAAAAAGCTTGTAACATAGCCCCATAACTCATCCTGAGAGGCACCACTCAGCTTGTGAGTAGCTGTGACCAGACAGCTCTGAATCATCTCCAGCTTCTACTGAAGCTTCATCCCTGCTGAAGCCTGTTGGGATGGGGATATAGGAAGGACCAGAGTACTGGTCCAGAAATGTCTTATGGGAGACAGATTAGTGCAGATTAGTGTCCAGCCAGCTGCTCGCACGAGCTTGCAGTGTTTTTTTGGTGTGTATTGCCATAATGTTGGGTCACAAGACCAGGAAGTTAGTAACTTAGATGGGTCTGAGGTACTTGGCTTCTATCAGACAATCCATCCAGGTCCCCTCAGAAAGCAAGTCTCTGCAGTTTGCACCACGAAATATGAGACAAAGTGGCAGAACTAGTACGTACCTTTAGATTCATTAATGGGGTGTGAGGTCTGCAATTTCATGTAAAAAAAATCTGCTCTTTCCCATTTACACAGCTTCTCTTGAACTTGTTTTTCAGGTGTTTTTATCACAAAAGGAGACGTAGGCGTTGGAACCATCGTGGGCTCGGCTGTATTCAACATCCTCTGTATTATTGGTGTGTGTGGGCTTTTTGCAGGACAGGTAAAGAGCATTTAATGATTCCTTACAGTTCTTGCTTCACCCTGTGCCTTGGCTGTACTGCGAAATCAGATGCCAGGTTCACAACCTTGCCACAAATTTCTCTGGCTTTGTTGTTTTTAATAGGGCCCGGTGCTGTTCCTCCTGCTTTTTTGAAATGAGAAACAGAGCAGCAAACATCAGCTCAGGCATTTTGAGCTGCCCAAGGTGTGTGGGTGGCCAGAGGAATAAACGCTGGTTGTTTGCTCTCAGTGTAGTTTGTGACTGTTCTCCAGCGTGTCAAACCGCTTATGACAACACAAGCTATTCATCTGAAATTAAAGTAATTAGGTTGTGAGATCTGAGCTGCTGTCTGAATTGCAGACATGATTGACTGTATAATTAAATACCCAAATCTGCATTTACCTTCGCACTTGCCAACATGCCAGGTATTTTTACAATCTCATAAACTTTCTTTGACATGTTACTGTGCAGACTTACTTGTAAAGAGGAGAAGCGGGGTCATGTTCCCAACACAGGGCAGTGAAAGAAGAACTGAGGAGAAGGGCCCTTGGTCAGTCTGGGAAAGCATGCAGAGAGAGGGGGCTTTCCTTGTGATCCAGTTCTATTTTCATTAGCAATGAACTTTTACAGGCTGAAGGTGAACATTTTCAGTGTGAGGAGGCCTCGGGATAAGGTCACAGCAGCGCCTTTTAACCACCCACATGTCCTGATTTGCGATGAACACGCAGCTGGCAGCTGCAGATGCTCGATGTGTCGGTGGTTCTGCTGTAACTCTGTACTATGAAAACCCAGTTAACAGAGGTAAATTTTTAATGACCAAAGCCTTCCCAGGGCATGAGGCTCCCCAGAGGTGTTCTCCTGTCATCAATAGGACTTCCTTCTCAGGCTGCTTTTTTCATGCAAATGAAGGTGATTAACTGTCTAGCATGATGGCAGAGGAGCCAATTTTGATTTTTATTCTCCACAATATTGATTCCGTGCCTCAAACCTGCTAAAAAAAATGGCTACAAACCACAGCTTTTGGTGGAAAAGGCCTGCTGGAGTTCGGGGCTTGACAGAGAATGTCAGTCTTCTCGAGAGGCCTTTTACAGGTGGGGGATCTTTGTTTCAGAAGGATATAACACAGCCAAAATGCTCTTGTAAAACGCCTTCAGCCTTCCAGCTGTGGTAGCTTTCAGAAGTTCGTCATCCTAAGCGTGGTCTGTGAGTCTCTTTCCAGCCGAGAGTTGAGATTTTGACTTCTTTGCCTCATCTTTGTTTTCCTTGACTCTGCTGGTGATTTGTGTGTGGTTTTGTCAAGTCACATAATCTCTGTTTGCTGCAGTTTAACCCTCGGAGGGTGGGTGAGCACTGGAATGGCTGGCGTCACCATGTGGAATTGTGATTTTAGTGAGCAAATAAGAAATCTCAGTGTCAATAATTCCAATGTTTTAGATAAAACTCTGGATTAGTTTATGCTTTTCATTGTTTCCCATTCCCAGCTTTTCACCAAAAAGTCATTCCCTTTTAGTGGTGTGATTCATCATTTGTTTTGTGTTAGTATGAATAGGAATTTGGTTTTACTATCAACAGCATCTCTACAGAGGGGCTCACATAGGTGGTAAATTTATTTGTTGGTGAGATTTCTGTTCTGCTGGGGACCTGGATCTCAGTATTTGGTTGCCAGGTCAGTCTGGGGGCTGGTTGTTGCTCAAAGCTGCTCGCTGTGCTCCAGGGTTTTGTTCTGGGCTCAGACCTGTGGAGCAAGCAGCTGGAGCCCTCAGGTTTTCAGATGTATTGCCCGTGGGCTGGGAATCCCAGAGCTCAGACCTGCAGGGGCCTTCTGCTGCGTTACCAGCAGTGCTCTTTTAGAAAGCCTTCTTTTAGTTTGGGGTTGGTTTTTTTTTTTGACTGGAAAACAGTTGAATTGCAAAATACTGACCAGCTCTCTCCAGGATATGTTTTATTTTTAAATCAGGTTGTAGTTTGTATGTGCCTGTTTGGATGTATTGTTCTTTGGCTTAAGAAAATACTGGGTTTGGTTATGTGCACCTTCTTTAGAAACAAATCCACAGCCCCAAAAAGCTGGTATGCATTTGCTTGAGCACCAGCCCTAACTGTTTATTCTTCCAAGCTTTTTACTGCCTGTACGTGCACACTTTTCAGAATAGATCAGAATAAGCATCCCACTGCTGGAACAGGAGAAGGGAAGTGTGCCCACGCCTCTGTATGACACTGCACGCCTAAAAAAGGCATTAAAAGAGCATTGTGAGGGTTGAAAGTCAAACACTGAAAAGTTAGAAAATAGCAGTGTTAGGGTTCCCTGTGCACCCTTAATTTGCCCCCCCCCCCAGTGTGTGGGCATTATTATCCAGGCTTTAATTACGGGGTCCCTTGCTGGGTTCTCCATGGGCTCCCTGCCTCCCTCTGCACACAGAATGGACTTTGCTCACTTAATGAGCAGCTATTCAGGATTTTGTTTTCTCTTATTGTTCACTCTGTGCCCTTCTGCCTTATTTACCAGGCTCTATTCAATCCCTGTTCCAGAGGCAGAATTATTAATTTCCTCTTGAACTTCTGCCGATCTCATCGCTATTGTATCTGAGCAGTTGATGAGCAGTTAATTAATTTTCCCCAAACCTCTGTGAGACGAAGTGATGTTCTAACGATGGGGAAACAAAGCACTGAGAGATTAAATAAAAAAGAATAACTTGTCATTTTAGGGGCCAATTAGAGCTGGCACAGGCCTGCTCTTTCCCCTGGTGCATAGCATTCTGTGGCATGCTCGTGGGTCCTGGCTCCAGGTGCTGCTCCCGCTGCTCCACAGGGGTTTCCTCGCTGGACTGGCCTTGGTTTGAGGCGCCATGTCAGTCTCCACACAGCCCAGCTCTCCTTGGGAGCACTCAGCTCCTTTAGCCATGGGAGCCCCTCTTCCCCTTCACTCCCACTCACGGCCTGCCTTCCTCAGGGCACCACACAGAACGTCTCTGTCCTGAGCCCTGCCCTCGTCCCTAGGGCTGTTCTTGTCTGGAACCAAGCGAGTGACTTAACGACATCTCCTAACATTTAGTGGTTGCTTTTGCCAGCGTGGTGGTGTTCCTTCTGTTCACTCCCCCTCCATCTTTTGAGGCTTGATAGAAAAGCTTTCAGCAGATTCTTCCCCTGGGTCATGTATCCACCCGTAGCTGTCTTTTGAGCATCCAGCTTTCTTCCAGAGGTGTTGATCCTTTCTTCTCTCCCCACTCCTCTGCTCTATGTCTCCTTGGCTTGATGTCTCCTGGCTAATGTTATCCATGCCAGGGAGGCACCTCTTGAGGTACAGGAGTCTGCTCTGCAGCCAGGGAAATCATATTTTCCACTGTTTTCATCTCCTCCAGAGATTTTAGGCTGGAGGGATTCAAAAAGCAACAGTGGATGCAGGCTGCCCGTGTGTTTGATGGCCAAATGAGAACCCCCCACTAAAGGCTGGATCTAGCATCCACAAGGATGCTAAACTAGCATCCACACTCTGAAAATCAGAGCTTTCAAATATACCTTAAACTGGGCCTCTGCAGAAGCAGAACCTCACATCTGGTGTGTGTTGAGGTGTCTGACCAAGGCATGTTTGGAGAGAGAGTTAAAGCTGTTCCCATGGATGGTGAATGCAGCCCATGTGCCTGTGGCAGTGAGCCTTAGAAGCTCTTCCTGCTTTCTTCTTGCAGCCTGTTGAAATATTTTGCAGAGCACACACATCCTGGCAGTAGATGCAATTGTTAAGCTGTAGATGGTTTCAGTATATGGAAGTATGTTAGGAGCTGTCCTCGTTCCCTGCCTGCCTGTGCAGTGCAGGTTGGATGTGTCTGCAGCTGTTTCCTCCTATGTCCGTACACCTGGGACACCAGCACGTCTCCTTGCAGGTAGGCAGCTGCTAAGGCACATAACCCAAATGATGTTTTTTAGCTGCTGTGTCTGCTTTGCTTTCTTCTGACAAAGGGGGAATGAGGAGGCAAGAGAACACTGAGGGAGAATGAAATGGCAACAGATGCAGCCCTTCAGACAGTAGTCCAGCAGCATGCACGGGGCCACATGCTGGATAGCAACGAGGAGGCTGCTGTCTGCGCTGTGATGGATTGTGTCGGGCTTTTTCCATGCTTGCAAGCCAGCTGTGTATGGGGAGCTTGACCTTAGCTTGGGGTCCCCTCCAGGCCTCGGTCGCTCTGTCCTGTCTTCTCTCACGCTCATGTTTGTGCTTCACAAGCTCTCCCCTCCTTCCCCTGCCCTCTCACCGTCCTTGGCGGCAAGGACGCGGCATTCTCGGAAGCAGTCCTTGCTTAATTCAGCTCTCATTCAAGCCAGCACAAGCAGAGTTTGTTCAGTTTTGGACATTCCCCCATCCAGATTTGTCTTGTTTTTGCAGCTCTGCTGCTCTCTCCTTGCCATCCTGTCCCCCTCTGTCCTCTCCCAGCACTGACCCACAGCCTTTGCAGCGTTGCAGAGGAGGATGGAGGGTGAGAAGTGCCTAAGTGAGAGCAATATAACCATGAGTTAGTTGCAAGTCACTCCGGCGTTATCCTGTAATTTTGAATGTGCATGGCTTGATTTGTTAATTAGTATTTAACTGCTGTGTTTGTCAGTTGAGTCCAAGTTTCTCTATTTTACCTTTTCCCCAGAAATAGACAGGCTTCTCTGGGTGGAGCAGGGGACCAGGAACACTGGGCTGTGCCACAGATGTTCTTCCAGTTATTTGTTCTGTCAGGCGGTCTGGTTGGTGGCGAGGCATCATTCCTCAATATACTGGAGCGGAAAAGGACTGATGGTCTGACCTGCCTCCTTCTGTTCCAGTGGGATTCTTTTTACCTCAGGAAGTAAACTAAATTCAGCAGGCTTTCCTCTGTCCAGGTCACAGAACCCTTGTGCCAGCCGAGGCGCCTCTCAGGATCATCAGCTGCTGTGAGTTATGTCAGTGGAAAATAGGCCTGAGGAATAGCGTTGGGCATATTGACAAGGACGCTAAACAGAGTTTAATAACCTGGTAGAATGTTTTTTAATGAAGCAACTGGGACTTCTGTAATCTGTTTTACCCCACTTCTGCCATTCAGCCAGCTTGCATGCCTCTTAATCTTTTAAGCTTTAATTTCACTCACAACTCAGACTGCAGTCATTACTGACTTTTGGCTTTATGATTGCATTCATGAGCTTTTTTATTTTCTTCTCCTCCACTGTGGAGGAGTTTTAAAAGGGGAGAGTTGGAATGCTGTTGCTTTTTTCTTCATTGGTCCCTGACTCTCGGTGGAAAACATGCAAAACTCTGGGGAAGTAGTTTAAGGAGAACTTAATGCCTCCTGTTGGGACTGTTCACTGCTCTCACAGCCCAAGGCACATTGGGGTTTGGTGCTGGCAGCATTTTAGAGTGACCGTGAGCCTGATCTTTCACTGACAGGGTGTGTGGCAGACATGGGACAGACTAATAAGTCAGACTGAAGTAGTGCAAGAAGCCAAGGCTGTAGTCCTTGGTCCTTGGCATGGCCGTGCTGTGTGAAACCCCAGGTAGAGGGAAAGCAGAGGGAGGATGCTGGCAGTGCCATTCCCGCTGTCCTGTGGAACATCAGGCGGTCTGTAAAGTGCTGAGACTCCAGCCGGGGCAGAGAGGTGTGGATGGAGTTTCAGGATAGAGAGGCACCGTTAATTTAGAGATGCTGCCCAAGGCAACCAGAAGAGTTGCAAATGGATTCCTATCAGCATCAAACCAAGGCCACTTCCTAACTGCCACAAAACACCATCACCATTTGAGGTTTTCTCTGTCAAAGTTCACACACAGATCAATACTGTGGATGTACCATTTGTAGGATTTTTTCTCAGATTGTTTATAGTGTAAAAGCAAGGGAAATCACAAAATCTGGTTTTTACTTCTGACAAGGACTGGCCAGCCTGAAGAGACTGGGAGATGTTTACTCTGTGCACGCCTTCCTGTCTACAGCTATCCTTCAATTCTGCTGTGGATCTTGTGGTCCAGCAGAGGCCTTGGGGTCCTGCTGCCTCAGCTCTGTGGGAATCTGAGCTAAAGAGACACGCTGGTCCAAATAACTCATGGATGATTATGACTACCAGTTGAGCAGGGAAATATTTTTGGCTTTGTCCTGAGGTTTGGAGAATGTCCACTGTTTCCATTCTGAGAATGTCACAGAGACAGATTGCTGCGGCAGTGATGAAAATATCAAGAGAGGCTTAAAAAAGCAAATATTCTTGGGGAAGTAATGAGAATAGATGGAGTTAGTGCACAGTGTACAGACTGGGAGCCAGAGTGACAACTGAGCTCTGCAGAGAATGGCAAACCAGAGGTAAAATTAGGGGGCTGGTAACTGGGAGGAGGCTTTCATCACAGCAGGTCCCTTAGGTCATGGCTGCTTTAACTGTCTGAGAGAGATGGGTATTTTAAGGCCTGGATTTCTCTTTGGCCTGAGCTCTGCTCATATTTGGTGCTTTGCTGAAGCTGAGAGTGGTGGTTGGTATTGGTCAAAGCCTCAAGCAAGCCTGAATGCTGCATCATGGGGCCCTGGGGTCTTTGGCCAAGATTATGGTCTGGAGACTGAACTGGATACTCATAATGTCCTGGGATATTCGGACATGACCATGGGGTATGGAGAGTGTCGCTTAGTCCAGGACATCCTGCTGTGCTGTCAGTCCCAGCACAGGGACCTCTGGCTGATGCTGGCTGCCTGCTGGCTTTCCTGGAGCTCTGCACAGGCAGCAGTGGCTTTCCATGCAGGAATCTGGCTAAAACATCTGCTGTGGCAGAGTGGTTCAGTGTGCCAGGAGCGGGTGTGGGATCAGGATTCCTACTGTGCTGGGAGACGGCGCCTCTGAGATCCTGTTGGACCTGCTTGGCTGATTCTCTGTCTGAATTATGGATGTGTTGAAAGTGCCACCAGGAACCCACCACCCTCCACACCATAGCAAGTCATGCGTGTGTCTCCCAGGAAAGGTGCAGAGACTCTGCAATGGTTTCTTGCTGACAGCCACAGATGGATCTACAGCCTAATTTAATGTGAAGATCAATACAAGTAAGGCACTGTCACACTCTCACATGAATCTGTGATGCTTCATTGATACCATGAGCAATGAGAGTGAGCAGACAGGTGGCCAGGTCCTTGGAATTACCTGAGCTGAGCAAGGAGTTCTTAAAATAATCAGCTGCAAAGTTTAAAGGCAGAGCTTGTGCCCTGTCAAGGGAAGCAGAGAAGCCCTGAGAGATTGGTGTCTGAAACATCAGGCCCTGACGGGTTCTCCAAAGGCAGCCAGGGATGTTTGGCTTTTCAGGGATCGTAGGCAGTGTGAGCCCAGCAGGCAGTCTTTAAACAAATCCTGATTGTGCTGCTCCTGGTGTTGTGTTTGGAGAGATGAGGGAGCAGGATCCACGCAGCACCGAGGGGTGTCCCCACAGCACCCGGGAGCTGTGCACGGGCTGCATCTGGGTGGGTGAGTGGCACAATGTGTGCGTGTCCTGGGGCTTCTCCCGTCCTCACTCTCTTCAGCTGTGGCTCGGATACTTCAGCTGATGGGCTCTGCTGTGGCCCATCTCTGAGTAGATGTGGCACTTGGGGACATGGGCTAGTGGTTGCCTTGGCGGTCCTGGGGGGACAGTTGGGCTCAGTGAGCTTTGAGGGCTTTTCCTACCTAAACAGTTCTGTGATTCTTCAAACCACTGCTGGCTTTTATCTTCCCATCCTCTTCAGGGGTGAGAGCTGATACCTGAGGTAGAGCACTTTGTATTTTTGTATAATTCTAAATGCATAAGACATGGATTAACTGCAAACTATGGCCAGCCTGATTCCCAGAAAATCTATCCCAGACCTCCACCTGAGTTCACTGCTTCCTGTAACAGTGGCCAACAGTTGGTCGTTTCTCTTGCTTTGGCATAAGATCCTGCTGTGTTATCACAGGGCTGATTAGAAATTGCATTGAGGGTTTGCTGAACAGTAGTGTCAGGAACACAGCCCCTTCTGGAGAGGATCCCAGCAGGCTTCAAAAGGCCCCTCCTGGGCTCTGAGGGCAGCTCCTGCAAACCTGGAGCACCGTGTGAAGAGGTTCCACCACACGTCTGGCTGCAGCTGCTCCAGAGGGCTGACATAGGGCGCTGCTGGCCGGCTCTCAGGGGCTTGCAAGGGATCACAGTGAGCAGCAGCTTTGTCAGGCAGCACAGACGAGCACTCGAAAGCCAGATCCCAGCATCTGCTAGGGTGGTGTAAGAACTTCCCTAATCGCTTCGGTGCAGTCCACATCAAAGAGAGGCAGTATGAGGACTGACCCAGAATCTCTCCTTCTGGATGCCTTTTGACCGTGGTGAATCCACTGCTGGCACATCTCTGTTGACCTCCATAGACTCTTTAGGCTAATCGCTGCAGGGATTGTCATTAATCTTTTGACACCCTCATCCAAGCATTCCTGCCTCTCCACATTAGCAAATTAAGTTATTAGCTCTTAATACCTAAAAATCTAGACCTTCTGTGCCAGAGGGTAACAGAAAAACAAGATTAGGGAGATTGTTTCCAAAGCCTAGCATTTCCCAGCAGTGTTAGTAGCTGATCACAGCTCAAGAATGTCAAGCAAAGAACAGACCATGAGATGAGGAAAACCCCTGAAACAGGTCAGAGTGAAGAAGATCCCTGAAGAACATGGATGTGATTACATGCTTCCCCTGGAAGTTTAGCAGCCAGAATACTCAGGAGTGCACACGCCTCGACTCCTGCAGCAGGAGCACAGACATCCTTGCCAAGGGAGCAGCAGCCCTGTTCTGCCACATGTGCTTCGTCTTGGGCCCATCGCCGCCGTGTGCAGAGCAGGCTGGAAAACAGCCAGCTGGATGGCCTCTGGTGATGGATATCTCCTGGATGGGAGAAGAGCTTCCGTGCTGCTAAGACCAGAGAAACAATTTGGAAGAGCAAAAGAGAGAAGGGTCAGTTTTAGAGAGGATAAATAGTGAAATCCTAGGATGAGGCATAGGGCATATTGCAGCTGAGGTCCTGGGTGCCCTGAGCCAACTTCAGTGCTACAGGCAGCAGATGCCAGTGTCTGATTTTAGGGGATTTTCCCTTTGGTGGCTGATCTCCACATACGCTAGATGGAGGAGACTGTGTGTGCTGCATGGGGCCACAGCTTCAGGAGTTGCAAAGCTCAGAAGTCAAGCTAGAACTGAGAAAATCTTGGTTTTTCTGCTCTCCAGCCCTTCAGAAAGGGAAGTAAGCATTCTGAGTAGTAAATGTTCTGTGTGGGAGTTTGCGGGGTGAAGGTTTACCGCTGACACACCAGGTGTCTATTACTGGTGAGTTTACCCCTAGGAGTGATGCTGCGGCATGCAGGGGAGCAGGCTCTGTGTGTCTTGTGTGGGCCCATCAGGGGATGCTCTCGTTCAAGTCTTGACTTCAGAGCTCTTCCTTTCAGCTCAGGGGAACTGGGTTCAGTCCCCACTGAGTGGTCAAGGGACAGCTACGGGGCACTTGTCCGGGGTTTGAATTTCACGTGCTCACTTCAAACGGAGCAAATGTCACCTGACTGACAGGCCAGTGGTTCTACAGCTGCCTCCTTATGCTCAGCTCCCGCAGGACCAGCTTGCTGCTGGGTTACAGTAGGACAGTATTGCTGATTTAAAACTCAAATTTGGCCATGTTTTTACCCAAGCTGATTGCTTCCCTGATTTCTTTTCTGCCTTGCCGATCTGTAGTTTAAGTGGTTTCCAGTGTGTTAAGATTTATGTGGAGTCCTTGGTGGCTGCAAGGCTCAAGTTAGGCCTTCAGGACCTCGGTAGTTCTACCTCAGGACATGGTTCTGACCAGCAGGCTGAGCGCTGCCATTGTCCTCAGTGCTCATGAGCTCATTTCATCCTCGGTGCACGGTTGCCTTACGTGCATGGCTTCCCTACATCACATGGACCAAATGGTTCAGAAACTTCAGCTAGGTGACTTGGGCCCTGAAGACGTCCAAGATTTAATTGCCCCACAGTTACTGCATCAGGGAGACCCACTCAGATGTCTGTGAAATGTGAGCAGCCTGTACAGGTGCCAGGCACGAGCATGTTCCCTTCAATACGATCTGGAATCAGCACAAGAGTCCTTGTGATTCCCACAGGCTCTTGGTCTATCAGTTCTGCGCAGTAGGTCCCTGCTACAGAGCTGCATTTAAGCATCTGGCTCCTGATGTGCTCCTTCAGGCATCTGAGGAAAATTCCTTGGGAAAATGTTACCCTGCACCTTCAAGATCATTGTAGAATATCAAAGAACAGGAGGAAGGCTACCTTGACTCCTTGTAACTGGGGGCACCTTGCTTTTTACAGCTGTGCTGTGCTGCATGGTGACACCCCTTAGACCAGGGACAGAGGTTATGAGACAGAGCCTGTTCCTGTGGGGGCTGTCATTTGCTTCAGAAATGTAACTTCTGTGTCCAGAGCGGAAGTCTACAGCTGTAAAATCTCCAGCATCCATGCTGAGGAAAGTGCAGAGGACCTTATGCAGCATCCTGAAAGCTGAGTGGAGTAATGTCTAATTGTTCTAAAAACTTTCTTTCAAAATTTGCTCAATCAGAATGAAGGGACACACTGATGTAAGATGTGATATTTAACTGAGGATCTCTGAACAGAATTATGAACCCAGCTCCATGTTTCTCCATTTGGAAATTTCCATCAGAAAGCATCTCCATTCACCCATCTCTGTGTGCCTTGAAATCCCAGTTATTGTCAGCTGGTATAACTCTGGTTTGACCCCAGGGCTTTAAAGGCCTGCTTTTTTATTTCAGATAGGAGTTTCTAACATGTAAATGGTTGCATAAAGAGACTTTACACTGGGCATAAATTACATTCATTTTTAAAAAAGCCATACTACTAAGAGACTGTAGAGATTTTTGAAGTATAATGGTCAGTATCGTTTTACAGCATTTGTTTTGCTTGCAGTTTTGGAAAATGCCAATATAGTAAGAGTTAATACGAAGAGACATTTGGGAAATTATTTTTGTTAACACTGAAATGCACCTGAAAATGAAGTTACTGTTCATGCAACTGAATGTGCATGAGCACAAGCATGACTGGAGGAGGGTATGGTCAGAAAATTCATGTATGTGTTCAGATCCAGATCAGTGTAAATGAACCATCTCCCATCTTCCTCCTTCAGCTTTACATTTTTGAAGGATGTGACCCAGAGTGTTTGAAATGCACTCCAGAAATGGCAAATACAGATTTGAGGAGGAGCTTCTACTGAGGGGATTTCCTAGAGCTGCAGAAAATAGAATCATACTGAAGATGTTACCACCACATGACTGCTTTTAATCTGCCCTTTTGAATACTGTTAATGAACTTAAAGATTAACCCATTCACTGGTATTTTTTCTTCTAAGATCTGAATTGCAGGCTCGTGCAGCCTGTAGTGAGAATTCTTTCTCATTTCTGTGGCTTTGGAAGGTGTCAAGTGACATGGACTGCACAGTAATCCCTTTTTATTCTCCATTGCATGTAAAAAAAAATTCCTGGTTTTTGTTTGTAACGTTTTGCTGGAGTGTTGACTTGAGTGTTTGTCCCAAAACCTGTGTAGATGCACACAGAGCTGTAGTAATACTCATCAGTGTGGTCGTCCTGGTAAAGCCTGAGCCCCTTCCCGTAAAGCAGCAGCCCTCATAGACTCCTTGGGGACACACAGCCCGACGTAGGGGACAGCTGAGTCCGCAGGTACTTCAGAAGTGGCCGTTCCTGTGTCCCTAGCAGCTGCTCCCCCAGCAGCTGCAGAAGGTGTTTCCTGTCTTGGGCTCCCTCCTCGAGTCCCAGCACGTGTGGGGACAGCTCCCACAGAGTGGCAGGCTGAACCTGGGCACACACTGCTGTTGTGGCGGGCATTCTGGCGAGAGCCTGGCTGACAGCCTCTCTTTTTGCCTGTTTTCCCAGGTTGTTGCACTGTCGTCGTGGAGTCTCTTGAGAGATTCAATCTACTACACACTGTCTGTTGTTGCACTCATCGTGGTAAGTTTTTGAAGGATCTTCATCTGTGGGAGCCCATGCCTACTGCCACCTATAAAGGGAGCCTGCCATGGAATCACAGTCTTGTAGCTAAGATCCCAGCTTCAGCACTCATGGGGATTTCTGCTTGTGGAAAACTGGTTGTGATCTCCCTGGTTCTGATGGGAAGCTTGGCCCTAGGGCAGGAGATAGAGGAGTGTCCGGAGAGCCCAGAGGGATAGCTGGGGTGGGGTGTGGTGGCCCAGTGCAGACATGGGGTGCAGAGCTAAACCCACGTTCTGAGCCCCCAGGCAGCCCTGCAGTGGATGCTTGGATCGGGGTGCTCTCCTGGCAGCGACCTTCATGACTTCCTAAAAACCATGTAACTAACCTATAAGGAGGCAGCATTTGTGCCCAGAGGAGAAAGGTCTTGAACAGCTCCTACAAAACGTTAAGGTTAGTTTTTCCACACATGATAGGGGTAGTGCATGCTAACAGAAAGTCCTCAAAGACTACACTTTCAGCAGTTCTTAGTGCTGGGCCTATCCCAGTGTTCATCAAGTTCAGAAGATGCTCCAAATCTCTCAGTTCTCACTGAACTGGGCTATTCAGTGAAAAAATGTTGGCACAAGTTTTAGCTAAAGACACCGCTATCAGTTTAACATTACCTTTGCAACCAATACTGAACATCGCCAGGAAAAGTAAAAATTGCATTTTTAGGTAACAGTTGCTTTTCCTTTTTTTCCCCCAGCCTAGCCTAGTATCCTAGATTCCCTAAGAAAGGGAGAGTGATTTTGTGAGGTTAACTTCCATATGTCAGCATCACTTGCATTTCTGCAGTCTGGGTTACTTTGATTAGTGTGTTTCAACAGTGGGTTTTGGTTTGTTTCCTCCTGCACATGCCTGTGTTTCCAGACACACTCTGTAGGTGCAAAGGCCTTTATCTGCCTCATCCTGAACAGAGGGTCTGCCTCACCTTAAACAGAGGATCTTTCTCAACCTGTTTGTACTTTTATTCCCCATACTGCAATGCCAGCCATTTTGTACCTGGTGAAAAATAACTTTTCTACATAATTATTAGCAATGAGCTGCAAAACAAAAAAAACTTTCATTTTTGCTTTGACAGCTTGACAGTAATCTCATACCAAAAAGCATTGCTAAACAACAAACAGAGCCACACATACTAATTGTCGTGAATTCCACTGCACAAGCTTAAAGACATGCAGCAGGCATTCTCTTAGTTCACTCCACAGGAAGCACAGATGTGGGCATCTGCCTGGCACCTAGCCTCCTGGTGCTTGGATTGGGCATTTCATTTATTGTGTGGAGGCAGACAAGTTTGAAAATCTGTTGACTCTGTAATCAGTTTTAAATTCTTTAAGCAAGGCGTGTTTTTTTCATGGCTGGTTCATCCCTGTGGTTGTCAGCTGCCTCAGGATGTGGAGAAGAATTCTCTACTGTTTTGTGTCCAGTGCACCCCTGAAATTCCTATCTACGTGTTCTGTGTCATGAGAAGGTTGTATGGCTTGCAGAACAGACATCTCTGTTACCCCTAAGACTTTTCTCCTATACTTTATTTCTGTATAAGCTATTCTTCATCATTACAGAACTGCAAGAGTCCTTTTCTTTTGGGAGTGTACCCCATAATACCAGGATACAGTTAGTTTTTCCTTAAGCTTTTCCCCACTCTTATGCTCATCTTATCAGTGGTGGAGTTCAAGGCCTTCCAGGCAGCCAGGGCCAGCAGTATGGTGCAACTCCAGGCATTAGTGGAGGCTTGAAGGCATTGCCAGAACTCCTGTTCCCATGTTACAGCCCTACCTGGATAATTCGGGTTGGGTGAGGTGGAGCGCATCCCACGTCTTTCGATGTTACTCCGTAACAATCATTGCGAATGACTTAAACACCTGTTAGGGAAAAAGAGAGAAAGATGGGAGGAAGGGAAAACATTTTAAGTAGTTAAAGGTTTAGCTTCCCTCTAGCTGATGTACCAACCCTTTTGTATGCAATATTGCTCCCCAGTTGAAAGCACACGAGAATTTCTCCTTTCAGAGTCAAACACTGCTTCAGTTTAAGAAGTTTCTCCTTCCCTTCGCTCACCCAGGAGTCCCTGGCTTCCCAGTGTCTCTAATTTTTCCTGTCCTTGACAGGAATCCCTAAGACAAAATCCAGCTGAGGTGGCAGGATGTTGTTCCTCAAATTCTGACTCTCCAGTCCCCCATGGCTCAGCTGGAAGATGAGCCACAGGCTCCATGCAGAGCACAGTGTAACCTGCCTGTGGTTACCCTTTCATTAGATTTGTGTGCTCCTTTTAGAAGACACTTCAGTGCTTTGTATGCAGGGATAATTTTCCATATGAGGGCATTGAGACTTGTCTGCAGCTGGAATAGAGTCATCAATCTTGAAGAATTATATTGTTTGTAGAAGTTTGTTCTCATGGTGTTTTAAACAGCAGCCACTGGTGCTGTGTTAAAAGTTGCACTCCACTGGTATCTTTACTAATCATAAACACACCTGAGGGGAAATAACTATATTCCTTCCAATGCTCAGATGCAGCAACTTTTAAAAGCTTGATACTGTGCTGGGTAAATCAATATGACTTTGTCTCCATTTGCACTAGAAAAGGGAGTACAATGCTGTTGTAAGAAATAGAGCAGTATAGACCGACCTGTTTGCTGCTCCAGGCCATTTGATGAGAGTGAGCGAACTCTAAACCACAGAGGTTAGAAGTGGATAAACCGCATTTACTGTACTTAATTCATCTTGATTCAGCCCTATGATTTTTTTTTTTTAAACTTTATAATATTACAATGCTACCTTGTCTTCTTGTAGAGCTTGGCAAAACTTACTCCTTAGTCTCTTGAGAGGAAAAAGATGCCTGTGTATCTTAACTTGAAGGGACGTGGTCAGAGTCATTAGTGGCAAATCTGAGATGGGTGCTATTTTTAGTTACAAAAGTCAATGCACACGATTTCATGTCCCATCACACAAAACACTGTAACCTAAAACAGGCCTTGTCAGATTGGATCACGGTGACTGGGAACTGTAATTTACAATGTTTTGTGGTCATGTTTTCTTCCAGTAACCAGTGTAACTCTTGCCTCGTGCCGCCTGTCACACAGGAGTTGCTATTTACGGCTGTATGGCCAAGGGGAAGTGTTCGCTGTGTGCTTTCAGGGCCTCGTTCCTTTTCCCTCCTGTTTCCCTGGGGCACAGCCGTGGATCTGTAATCCCTGCTGCGGGCACGGCATTTCCCTGCTGGTGCTTTGGCAGGGCCAAATGGAGCTCGGGTCGCGAGGGCTGTGTGCGACCCGAGCTCCAGCCTTCCGCGGAGGCACCGGCACCGCGGGTCCGCCCCGCAGCCATCCCGCTGCGGTGGGAGGAGAACCGGAGGCACGGGGAGCAGCAGGGCTAGCGGAGCACGGCGAGGGGAAGGGCCTGCTCACGGAGCACGGCAGCCACCTGCCGGTGCAGGCCTTCAGCCACTGCTGATGTGAGCCTTCAGCCACTGCCGGTGCGGCCCCTCAGCCACTGACAGTGCGGGCCCTTCCCTCACCCCTCGCCATGGTGCTGCTGCTTCCTTCACAACCCACACCATTGCGCTGGTTCTCCCTTAACACCCCTCATCTAGGTGCTGGCCCTTCCCTCACACTCCTCACCATGGCGCCGGTCCTTCCCTCACGCACCTTCCCTCACGCCCCTCACCATGGTGCAGGTCCTTCCCTCACGCACCTTCCCTCACACCCCTCACCATGGCACTAGTCCTTCCCTCACGCACTTTCCCTCACGCCCCTCGCCGTGGCGCCAGTCCTTCCCTCACGCACCTTCCCTCACACCCCTCACCATGGCACTAGTCCTTCCCTCACGCACCTTCCCTCACACCCCTCACCATGGCACTGGTCCTTCCCTCACACACCTTCCCTCACGCCCCTCACCATGGCACTGGTCCTTCCCTCACGCACCTTCCCTCACACCCCTCGCCATGGCGCCGATCCTTCCCTCACGCACCTTTCCTCATGCCTCTCGCCATGGCGCCGATCCTTCC